>CM031964.1:4132466-4134966 GCA_018749465.1 Paracanthobrama guichenoti
CATGGTTTTGCTTCAAATCCATATTTGTGTGGTTATACAAATGGTAATCAATATGGCAAAAACATGGTGTTTGTGACAGGGTGTGTTAAACGCTAATACATTCGCTTGAAGCTTAAAATAAACCGTTCTCATGTTTTGGGCACTTGGGTTGGTTTCCACTCCAATATTTCTAGATGCACATTTCATAAAATGCATTATTCAGGGCTGATGGAGGCTTTGCGTACAGAGAGCAGACCCGACTAATCAATTAATGAGAATCGGTATAGATGATTTTCGTTATCGATTTTATTGACTAGTTGTTGCAACCCTAACTATGATAGTGTCCAAAAAACGATTGTGTCACAGTATTTCTATGGTATATTTTAATGCTAATATTGCAGTCTGACCTCAGCTTTGTTGTATGATTATAAATCCAACCTAAACCATCATCTTAAAACAAAAAAAAACATCAGAAAGAAATGGCATTTTCTCCGCACACCTGCCGTTCAGAAGAGGGAAAGCAGGAAAACGTTATAGCATCAGCTGAACTCAGATCAGCTACTGCTCTCACACACACACACACACACACACACACACACACACACACACACACACACACACACACACACACACACACACTGTTCGAGCTGAACGGAGCCATTTCCATTTAGATATGATAAGATCCCTGGGAAGTGTTGGAGAAAGTAGGTCGCTCTATCATCTCCGGCTGAGCTCGAGCTGGAGCGTCTCTCTTATCGGGAGCCGTAATCTCGTCAGGACGGTGCTATACTCGCAGTGTAATCCGCGCATTATGGTTTTGGGATTAGATTATATTGTGGTAAAGCGCAAGGGAGCTGTAAACCTAAAGAGACTCGGGTCTGATCTGAGATTCAAGGGTGTTTCTTCAACTGTGGACTCAAAGAAACACTTTTCACACTCGTACTAATTTCATGTGTCCACTAACAGTGGATATACATCCATCCATTTCAATAAAATGTAACTTCCACCGCATATTTATTGATGAGTTTTGTTTGATGAGTTGGCATTAAACATTCAGCTGAGGCTAATGTCATCATAAGCTAATTTTTATCTGAAATACACACAATTAAAATGATATTAGGGCCTGACCGATGTGGGTTTTTGAGGGCCGATAGCAATATTATGGAGTAAAAGTCTGATATTTATATATCGGCCGATATTCTTTATGTGTACAAACCTAATTCCAAAAAAGTTGGGACACTGTACAAATTGTGAATAACAGAATGCAATGATGTGGAAGTTTCAAATTTCAATATTTTATTCCGAATACAACATAGATGACATATCAAATGTTTAAACTGAGAAAATGTATCATTTTAAGGGGAAAATAAGTTGATTTTAAATTTCATGGCATCAACACATCTCAAAAAAGTTGGGACAAGGCCATGTTTCCCACTGTGTGGCATCCCCTCTTCTTTTTCTAACAGTCTGCAAACGTCTGGGGACTGAGGAGACAAGCTGCTCAAGTTTAGGAATAGGAATGTTGTCCCATTCTTGTCTAATACAGGCTTCTAGTTGCTCAACTGTCTTAGGTCTTCTTTGTGGCATCTTCCTCTTTATGATGCTCAGATGTTTTCTATGGGTGAAAGATCTGGACTGCAGGCTGGCCATTTCAGTCCCCGGATCCTTCTTCTACGCAGCCATGATGTTGTAATTGATGCAGTGTGTGGTCTGGCATTGTCATGTTGGAAAATGCAAGGTCTTCCCTGAAAGAGACGGCGTCTGGATGGGAGCATATGTTGTTCTAGAACTTGGATATACCTTTCAGCATTGATGGTGCCTTTCCAGATGTGTAAGCTGCCCATGCCACACGCACTCATGAGCCCCATCCCATCAGAGATGCAGGCTCCTGAACTGAGTGCTGACAACAACTTAGGTTGTCCTTGTCCTCTTTAGTCCGGATGACCTGGCGTCCCAGTTTTCCAGAAAGAACTTCACATTTCGATTGGTCTGACCACAGAACAGTTTTCCACTTTGCCACAGTCCATTTTAAATGAGCCTTGGCCCGGAGAAAACGCCTGCGCTTCTGGATCATGTTTAGATATGGCTTCTTTTTTGACCTATAGAGTTTTAGCCGGCAGCGGCGAATGGCACGGTGGATTGTGTTCACGACAATGTTTTCTGGAAGTATTCCTGAGCCCATGTTGTGATTTCCATTACAGTAGCATTCCTGTATGTGATGCAGTGCCGTCTAAGGGCCGGAGATCACGGGCATCCAGTATGGTTTTCCGGCCTTGACCCTTACGCACAGAGATTGTTCCAGATTCTCTGAATCTTTGGATGATATTATGCACTGTAGATGATGAGAACTTCAAACTCTTTGCAGTGTTTCTCTGAGAAACTCCTTTCTGATATTGCTCCAGTATGTTTGGCCGCAGCATTGGGGAATTGGTGATCCTCTGCCCATCTTGACTTCTGAGAGACACTGCCACTCTGAGAGGCTCTTTTTATACCCAATCATGTTGCCAATTGACCTAATAAG
>CM031964.1:4139966-4147466 GCA_018749465.1 Paracanthobrama guichenoti
CGAAAACACGCCACAACCGTCACGAGTCCAACGAAAACACGCCACAACCATCAAGAGTCCAACGAAAACACGGCACAACCGTCACAAATCCAACGAAAACACGGCACAACCGTCACAAATCCAACGAAAACACGGCACAACCGTCAAAAGTTGTTTTGAGCACACAACAAAATATAGTCCAAAAAAATCCAATGATTAAATATGAATTAAATATTTTAAAAAATACAATCGTATGAATTAAAAATATCTTGTTAAAATAAAGACTTTTTCAAAGGTCAATGTTTTTTTAACGATGACGAATCCCACTGGCAAACTGGTTGTTTAGGTTTCAGACACAGTTATTTTTTAAAAGTATAAACCTCAACATTTTATGCAATCATTACAACAAAATATTTATATAAAAAAACCGAATCAAATAAATGTATCTTTTTTGTGGATGTCTTGATATTTGACTTGAAAATAAAACCAAAATAAAGATTTAGAGAGTGCACCGGTGCACTGAATCATATGGTGGAACGGCAATTAAAGCAAACAGATTCATCTAATCTAATTCAAGCAGGGCCCGAGGGTTTGTACACCATCCCATCTGAGGTACGATATAAAACCTAGAGATATTGAAAACAAATTTGACAGGGGAAAAATATGAAAACATCAGGCTTGCCGAATATCTCTCTCACATTAGCCTCAAAGCAACAGGAGAGATTTCACAGAACATCAACTCGATAAACATGGATTGATCTGGAGAGATTTCTAAATCTAAAAGCAATATCGTCTTATTTTACCAGGTACGTTTGCGTATCCCTCTGTGATCTCTGCGATTGAAAAAGCTGGCGATTCCAACGATAACCTTAGGAAGGCAGGAACCACAGAGAGTTGAAGCTCAGGAGAAAGGCACAGGCTGATAAATGCAGAGAATCTGCACAAATAGCATCTTTAAATGTTTTAGAGGAGGCGTCCAGCAGTGCAGCATTGATTGACAGCTCCGCTCTGTTCTGCCTTTTACTATTGATGAGTGAAGAAAATAATGAAGTCGTCAAACGAGAAGAAAACCCTCATTCGTTATTTATTTGACCCCTTTTCCTCTGAAAAAGAATGTATTCTAATCATGCCCAACCTGTCAGTCTTGTTTTACATAACCTGTTATGTAATCTGCACAATTATTTATATCATCTACTGCAGGAATATAAAAAGAGTGAGTGGGAGAAACTTAATTAATCTTCAATGAATTAACAAAAAAATTCAAATCCAGCCACATTGAGATGTGAGGCTCAAATAATTCCTTCAGTAATTTTAGTGGCAAAACGAGTTTAACATTTATAAATAAATGATTAATACATTTTTAATTTAATTTAAATACAGTCAAACCAAAAATTATTCAGACACCAGATATCATTTTTTTACTAGTGCGTGCAGGACACGATAGCTCATTTCTGTAAGTGAGGAGAGCAAAATAAAGTCAACAAAAATTCTTCATACAGTGACTACCAGTAAAATTTATTTAAAAAATTGGGAGTAAAATGATTCAGACACTTTGAGCTGAGCATGTTTTGCTGAAGTGTTTTTTCTTTAATTGCTAATGCGACCTTTGACACCACAGGCTGAACAAAATGAAGCATTGCTTGGTCATTATATGTATTATCTAATTGTGTGCTTAAAGGCCCACTGAAGTGCCTTGAAACATGCAGCATTATTAAATTTGCTGACGTAAACAAAGACAGGGCGGGACATCAAGCAGCCCCTCCCCCCTTTTTAAAACAGCCAATAGCGTTTCATTTATATTACAGTTTGACTAGTGCCGTTGAGCTCAGTAAAGCAGCAGTTTCCTCTGAATCTCTAAATGTTTCTCATCATAATCTGCTCCATATCCCTTAAAAATACAGAATTCTGTGCAGAATTCAAACGGGTCCGATACGCTTTGTTGTCCTCACTGACTCGCGCATGTGATCGGCTCTGAGCTCTCGCGTCTCTGGACCGGAACAGACTGTGTGCGCGAAACCAGACTTCATTCGCCTCAACTGAAAGTATATTTACATTGTCTGATTGTTTCCCATCCCCTTTATAGCGCGCTGTCTGATCGTACCCTATCCCCTATATAGTGCACTGTCTGATCGTATCCTATCCCCTATATAGTGCACTGTCTGATCGTTCCCCATCCCCTATATAGTGCGCTGTCTGGTCGTACCCTATCCCCTATATAAAGCGCTGACTGATCGTTCCCTATCCCCTATATAGCGCGCTGTCTGATCGTTGCCTATCCCCTATATAGTGCACTGTCTGATCGTTCCCCATCCCCTATATAGTGCACTGTCTGATCGTTCCCCATCCCCTATATAATGCTACTGTCTGATCGTACCCTATCCCCTATATAGTGCACTGTCTGATCGTTCCCCATCCCCTATATAGCGCGCTGTCTGGTCGTACCCTATCCCCTATATAAAGCGCTGACTGATCGTTCCCTATCCCCTATATAGCGCACTGTCTGATCGTTCCCTATCCCCTATATAGCGCGCTGTCTGATCGTTCACCATCACCTATATAGCGCGCTGTCTGATCGTTCCCTATCCCCTATATAGCGCACTGTCTGATCGTTCCCTATCCCCTATATAGCGCGCTGTCTGATCGTTCACCATCACCTATATAGCGCGCTGTCTGATCGTTCCCTATCCCCTATATAGCGCGCTGTCTGATCGTTCACCATCACCTATATAGCGCGCTGTCTGATCGTTGCCTATCCCCTATATAGTGCACTGTCTGATCGTTCCCCATCCCCTATATAATGCTACTGTCTGATCGTACCCTATCCCCTATATAGTGCACTGTCTGATCGTTCCCCATCACCTATATAGGGCGCTGTCTGATTGTTCTCTATCCCCTATATAGCGCGCTGTCTGATCGTTGCCTATCCCCTATATAGTGCACTGTCTGGTCGTACCCTATCCCCTATATAAAGCGCTGACTGATCGTTCCCTATCCCCTATATAGCGCGCTGTCTGATCGTTCTCTATCCCCTATATAGCGCGCTGTCTGATCGTTGCCTATCCCCTATATAGTGCACTGTCTGATCGTTCCCCATCCCCTATATAGTGCGCTGTCTGATCGTTCTCTATCCCCTATATAAAGCGCTGTCTGATCGTTGCCTATCCCCTATATAGTGCACTGTCTGATCGTTCCCCATCCCCTATATAGCGCTGTCTGGTTGTACCCTATCCCTATATAAAGCGCTGACTGATCGTTCCCTATCCCCTATATAGCGCACTGTCTGATCGTTCCCTATCCCCTATATAGCGCACTGTCTGATCATTGCCTATCCCCTATATAGTGCACTGTCTGATCGTTCACCATCACCTATATAGCGCACTGTCTGATCGTTGCCTATCCCCTATATAGTGCACTGTCTGATCGTTCCCCATCCCCTATACAGTGCACTGTCTGATCGTTCCCCATCCCCTATATAGTGCACTGTCTGATCGTTCCCCATCCCCTATATAATGCTACTGTCTGATCGTACCCTATCCCCTATATAGTGCACTGTCTGTTCGTTCCCCATCACCTATATAGGGCGCTGTCTGATCGTTCTCTATCCCCTATATAGCGCGCTGTCTGATCGTTCCCCATCCACTATATAGTGCGCTGTCTGGTCGTACCCTATCCCCTATATAAAGCGCTGACTGATCGTTCCCTATCCCCTATATAGCGCGCTGTCTGATCGTTCTCTATCCCCTACATAGCGCGCTGTCTGATCGTTGCCTATCCCCTATATAGTGCACTGTCTGATCGTTCCCCATCCCCTATATAGCGCGCTGTCTGATCGTTCTCTATCCCCTATATAAAGCGCTGTCTGATCGTTGCCTATCCCCTATATAGTGCACTGTCTGATCGTTCCCCATCCCCTATATAGCGCGCTGTCTGGTTGTACCCTATCCCCTATATAAAGCGCTGACTGATCGTTCCCTATCCCCTATATAGCGCACTGTCTGATCGTTCCCTATCCCCTATATAGCGCACTGTCTGATCATTGCCTATCCCCTATATAGAGTGCTGTCTGATCGTTCACCATCACCTATATAGCGCACTGTCTGATCAACAGCTGACAACTGATTGGTTGATTGTTAGCAAACAACACTAATCATTAATAGCTTGCTTGTCTTTATCATAGAAAACACTTTTCCATGTTGCTCTCCATTAGTCCCCTGGGAACCCAAAAAAAAAAAAGACAATGGGCAAGAAATGGCTAAAAACAGATGATTATCTCCACCTACAGAAAAAAAAAGGAAAAGAAAAAGCAAATGGAGGAGTGAGAAATCTATTCAGTGGTCTCGGGCATGAAAGTGCAGCAGTAAGACCCGGTGTAAGGGGTTTTTCGGCCGCGCTCCCCAGAGACGCATGCTGTGCTGTTTGGACTTTCATTGGAAAACTGCTGCCTGCTCTTTAATGAAAACTATATTTCACACCATGGGGGATGAAAGGCGCTCTTACTTTCCTCTCGTACAAACACACACTCGCTCTCCCTCTCTGTCTGACAGCTCCCAATTCCTTCGGTGTGTGCCAAGCGTTTGATTAGACGCAGCGAGAGGGCGAGTCGGCTGAGGCAGATGCATGATAACCTTACACTTAACTTCATTCGTTCACCGTGTTACCCGTCATTCACACCCATGGCAATACAAAAACAAGTAATAGCAGCTTTCACCGCTCACGGTTTAATCAGCTACCAACAGGCCAACGGGCAGGAGGAAAAGCAGCATAGAAACACAGTGGTGACCAGAGAAGATGGTTTCCTGCTGTATTCTAACCACACACGCTGGTAAAGTCAAAGTTGTGCTGGGGAAACACTTTTACAGGTGTGACACGTTCACAGCAGCTAACATCAATGATTCTGGAGATGTGGAAATTTGTGGCATGGTAGTAATTTTTGTGATACTTGAATGAGCATTGTGCAACTTAAATTCACCTCGGTTTACTATGGTTTTACTCCAAATCGGTTAAACGATGGTTACGAAGCCACATCTATGGTAAACTTTCATAAAAGACCATTTGAAGAGAGTTTACTATGGTTTTACTCCAAATATTTAAAGTATGCTTACTATGCAAGAACCATGATAAATGTTCATAAGAGCAATTCTACATGGCGTTTCAATTATGCTCCAACAAATACCACAATAAACCAATAGATACCACACAAGTACCCTGGTAAATTTTCATAGAAAGTGATTTTACCACAAATACCACATTAAATAGTGGTTACCATGCAATAATCATCATGGCTCTATGATGTTGCAAATATAATCTGATTAACAGGTGCTTTGCGACAAAAGCAGAGAATAAAATGGAAGCTCAGACTTGAACTCGTTTTCAGACGACAGCACTTCGGCGTGTCTCAACCTCGTCTTCCTCATACGGTCTTTCCGCTCACGAACACGTGTGCATTTTTAAGGTGGGTTTCTATGGCAACTGCTAGAGCATCTCTTAGAAGATGATGGAGAGACACAAACTCAGAGAGAGAGAGAGAGAGAGAGAGAGAGAGAGAGAGAGAGAGAGAGAGAGACAGAGACAGAGACAGAGACAGAGAGAGAGAGAGAGAGAGAGAGAGAGAGAAAATGAGAGAGTCGGATAAAACCACGTCTTTTGTAAATGCCACTGAGACACGGGAGAAACTGAACCAGGAACAAACCCAATAACTGTCTGCCGTTTGCAGGAAACTGCGCTTAAGTAGCCTTTTACCAAAGCATGAAAGAGATCAAGTTAAATCAGTAAATCTGATAAATGATCTTATGTTTGACAACATTCAGTAGCTCTCAAATGTTTTGCTTTTTTACAAAGCATTTTCTTATTACAAAGCTTTTAAAATATTTCAATTCTTACGTACAAATCTAGTTAAAAATCACAGCATGGTTTATGTAATGCTTTTAGAAAAATTATTTATTTATATGCATTCAATTTATAATTAAAATTTTTATAATGATAATCTAATCATTTTTATTTCATTAATTTGAATTTATAGTCACCAGTATAATGATATATAGGGATAGGCAACAACATTTATCACATTTACTTAAAACATTTTAATATGAATCAGTTTTCAATTCGATTTTGATTTCTCAATTCATTCAAACAGACAGTGTGAACAGAAATTCATCACATCTCGCGCATAGAAGAGATCACACAATGAGTTTAACGACGTGGTTTAAGGAACTTAAGCAGCAAATAAAAAAGTGCATTAAAATCAACAGGGCTTTTAATGAAATATTTGGTAAATCATCCAGGCATGGATTCTGGATTCCATTTTAATCATTTCAATAATAAATTACTTAATGATTTAAGAATAAATTCTACAAAATGGTTTTTTTTCCCGAAATTCTTAATTTTTTTCTGATTAAATGAAGGCATAAAACATTCATTTAATTTATCTTTTAATCATATAAATTAAACAAACTTTTTTTTTGTCAAGCAAAGTGCTGCACAACTGCTGAAAATGTTATTATTCCTTAAATAAAGTTTTTAAAATAATAATTATTATTAGTGTTAGCTACGTCTCAATGTAATACTATTCAAAAGTAATATTTCAGTCTTAATTTTTTCAAGTTAAATGGGACTTTTATTTTGTCGGGTTGCCGTTTAGACCTTTGACGTTTCATCCTCAAATGAAACGGTGAAATGCTCATGAAGTGACTCTCAGAGCGGCTCTGGAGATGAAGTTCATGTCCTCATATAGTGAGACGGCAGAGGCTGAAAACACAGCGAGTGTCGTGTGTTTTAGTGTGTGTGTGTGTGTGTGTGTGTGTGTTACGTAATGTTAAATAATGTTAAATTACCAACCTATTGAAATACTAATATCTGTTATGTACCTTTGATGTATACTGACAACCACCAATCACAGCGGTGATGAGTCACATGATGAATCAAAGCTATTAGGAGGACAATACTCATATGTTAGGTGTCATTCACACAAACACTAAACACCATCATGGTAACACGACATTTTAAAAATGCAATAAACATTAATTTAACAACATTAGATGAAACCTAAAACCTGAAACAGTTATTTCAATGAAAACACATCAAATGTGAAGTGTCACGCAGGGAATTCTGGGAATGTCAATTCACAGTTTTTCCACTGTAAATTACACAATGACTTTTTAGTCACTACTTTTCACTTCCAAAAACTGTACATTTAATGGTTTTTACTGTAAAATTACATTACATTACATTACATTACATGTAAGGTTAGATCCATTACAGTTATTCACTGCATATAGTACGGAAACTTTCTGTTAACCGTTTTTCACCGCAGCATTTTTACAGTCTTTTACCGTAAAAAAAAAATCACAATCATTTTTTACAGTATCGCAAGTGGATTTAAGTGTACTGATTTATTAATAAAAAAACGTGAAATTCTGCGTTATACAGTCATTCTGTTTTTACGATTCAGTCCGTGTTTTCCACATCGCAGAAATCATAAATATAATAGTTAGCATTTTAATTGTTGCTTCCAAAGACTTCCTA
>CM031964.1:4172466-4182164 GCA_018749465.1 Paracanthobrama guichenoti
TGATGGATAAACGACAGATAGATAGACGGATGGATGGATGGATGGACAGATGGACGGATGGATGGATGGATGGATAAATGATGGAAGATGGACAGATAGATGGATGGATGGATGGATGGATGGATAAATGACAGATAGACGGATGGATGGATAAATGGACGGATGGACTGATGGATGGACGGATGGATGGATGGATTAAACGACAAGATAGACAGATGGATGGATAAACGACAGATGGGACTGGATGGATGGATAGATGGATGACGATAGATGGATGGATAACGATAGATCTGGATGGATGGATGGATAAATGGATGGATAGACTGACGGATGGATGGATGGATGGATGGATATGGATGGATGGATGGATGGATAAATGATAGATATGGATGATGGATGGATGGATGGATAAATGGACAGATAGACTGACGGATGGATGGATGGATGGATGGATGGATAGATGGATGGATGGACAGATAGATGGATGGATAGATCGGATGGACGGATGGATGGATGATGGATGGACAGATGGATGGATGGATGGATGGACAGATGGACGGATGGATGGATGGATGACGGATGGAAACGATGGATAGATGGATGGATGGATAAACGGACAGATGGAGGGTGATATGGACGGATGGATGGATAAACGACAGATAGACGGATGGATGGATGGATGATATGACAGACAGATCGGATGGATGGATGGATGGATGGATGATGGATGAGAGATGGATGGATGGATGGATGATGGATGGATGGACGAGATCGGATGGATGGATGGATGGATGGACAGATAGATGGATGGATGGATGGATGGATATATGGACAGATGGATGGAGTGATAGATGGACGGATGGATGGATGGATGGACAGATGATGGATGGATGGATGGATGGATGACAGATAGACGGATGGATGGATGGATGGATGGATGGGAGGATGGATGGATGGATGGATGGATGGATAAACGGACAGATAGATGGATGGATGGATAAATGACATGATGGATGGATGGACGGATGGATGGATGGATGGATGGATGGATAAACGACAGACAGACAGATGGACGGATGGATGGACGACATATGGACGGATGGATGGATGGATGGACGGATGGATGGATGGATGGATGGACGGATAAAACGACAGATGGGTGATAATGGATGGATGGATGGACGATGGACGGATGGATGGATGGATGGATGGATGGATGGATGGATGGATGGATGGATAAATGGACAGATAGATCGATGGATGGATGGATGGACGGATGGATAAACGACAGAGATAGATCGGATGGATGGATAAACGATGGATGGATGGATGGATGGATGGATGGATGGATCGGATGGATGGATGGATAAACGACAGATAGATGGATGGATGGATAAATGGATGGATGGATGACGGATGGATGGAAAACGATGGACAGATCTGATGGATGGATGGATGGATGGATGGATGAAACGACAGATAGATCTGGATGGATGGATAAATGATGGATGGATGGATGGATGGATGGATGGATGGATGATATGGATGGATGGATAGATGGACAGATGGATGGATGGATGGATGGATAAATGGATGAATGATAGATGGATGGATGGATATATGGATCTGGATGGATGGAGATATGATGGAACTTGGATGGATGGACAGATGATGGATGGATAACGATGGATGGATGGGGATGGATGGATGGATAAACGATGGATGGAATGGATGGATGGATGGATCGGATGGATGGATGGATGGATAAACGACAGATAGATGGATCTGATGGATAAACGATGGATGGATGGATGGATAAACGATGATAGATCGGATGGATGGATGGATGATAAACGACACGGACAGATGGGGATGGATGGATGGATAAAAACGACAGATAGATCTGATGGATGGATGGAAACGACAGATTGGATGGATGGATGGATAAACGACACGGATAGGATGGGATGACACGATTGGATAGATGGATGGATGGATAAACGACAGATGGACGGATGGATGGATGAAATGACAGACAGATCGGATGGATGGATAAACGATGGACACTGATGGATGGATGGATGGATCTGGATGGATGGATGAATGGATGGATGGAAATGGATAGATAGACTGGATGGATGGATAAAACGATGATAGATCTGGATGGATGGATAAACGGATGGATAGATCTGATGGATGGATTGGACGGACAAACGACAGATAGATCGGATGGATGGATGGATGGACGGATGGACGGATGGATGACAGATAGATCTGGATGGATGGATGGATGGATGGATGGATGGATGGACGGATGGATGGATAATGGACAGATAGATCTGATGGATGGATGGATGCATGGATGATAGACGATTGACGGATGGATGGACGGATGGATAAATGACAGATGGATCGGATGGATGGATAAATGACAGATGATGCTGGATGGATGGATGGATGGATGGATAAACGACAGATAGATCGGATGGATGGATGGATGGATGGATGACAGATGGATGGACGGATGGATGGATGGATGGATAGACGCGGATGGATGATGGATGGATACAGATCTGGATGGATGGATGGATGGAAACGATGGACAGATAGACAGATGGATGGATAAATGATGGATGGATCTGATGGATGATAAATGGATGGAGATAGATGGATGGATGGATGGATGGATGGATAGATCTGATGGATGGATAAATGACGGATGATGGATGGATGGATGGATGGATAAATGACAGATAGATAGACTGGATGGATGGATGGATGGATGGATAAATGACAGATAGATATGGATGGATGGATAAATGACAGATAGATCAGATGGATGGATGGATGGATGGACGGACGGACAGACAGATGGATGGATGGATGGATGGATAAATGACAGATAGATGGATGGATGGATGGATGATGGATAGATGGATGGATGGATGGACGATGGAATGACAGACTGGATGGATGGATGGATGGATGGAAATGACAGATAGACGGATGGATGGATGGATGGATAAATGGACAGATAGACGGATGGATGGATGGATGGATGGATGGATGGATGGATAAGACGAGATGATGGATGGATGGATGGATGGATGGATGGATGGATGGATAAATGACAGATAGATCGGATGGATGGATGGATGGATAAATGACAGATGGATGGATCGGATGGATGGATAAATGGACAGATAGACGGATGGATGGATGGATGGATGATAGATAGACAGGATGGATGGATGGATGGATGGATGGATGGATAAATGACAGATAGATGGATGGACGGATAAACGACAGATAGATGGATGGATGGATGGATGATATATGGATGGATAGATGGATGGATGGATAAATGATGGATGGATGGATGGATGGATGATACGATGGACAGATGGATGGATGGATCTGATGGATGGATAAACGACAGATAGATGGATGGATGGATGGATGGATAAACGACAGATAGATCAGATGGATGGATGGATGGATTAAACGACAGATAGATCGGATGGATGGATGGATGGATGGATGGATAGATGGATGGATGGATAAACGATGATAGATAGATCGGATGGATGGATGGATAATGGATGGATGATAGATAGATGGATGGATGGATAAATGACAGATAGACAGATGGATGGATGGATGGATGGATGGACAACAGAACGATGAGATGGATGGATGGATGGATGGATAAACGACAGATAACTCGATAGATGACGGATGGATGGATGAACGACAGAGATAGACGGACGGATGGATGGACGGATGGATAGATAGATCTGATGGATGGATGGATGGATGGATGACAGATAGGATGACGAAGATGAACGACGGATGGATAAACGACAGACAGACCTGGATGGATGGATGGACGAACGGACGGATAAGATCAGATGGATGAATAAACGGATAGACGGAAGAATGACAGATGGATGGATGGATGGATAACGACAGACAGATACGGATGGATGGATGGATGACAGATGGATCTGATTTGGATGGATAGATGGGATGGATGGATGGATGGATGGATAAACGACAGATAAACGGATCGATGGATGGATGGATAAACGACAGATAGATCGGATGGATGGATGACAGATGGATTGGATGGATGGATGGATTAAATGACAGATAGATCTGATGGATGGATAAATGATGATGAAGGGTGGATGGATGGATGGATGGACGGACGGATGGACAATGGACTGATAGACGGATGGATGGATGGATAAACGACAGATAGATCTGATGGATGGATGGATAAACGACAGATAGAACGGATGGATGGATGGATGGATGGATAAACGATTAAATAGAATGACAGATGGATGGATAAATGACATGGATAGATGGATGGATAAACGACAGATAGATCTTGGATGGATGGATGGATGGATGGATAAACGATGATCGACGGATGGATGGATAAATGACAGATGGATGGACGGATGGATGGATGGATGGATAGATGGATGGATGGATGGATAAATGATGGATAGATCGATGGATGGATGGATAAATGACAGATAGATGGATGGATGGATGGATAAATGACAGATAGATGGATGGAATGGATGGATGGATGGATGGATGGATCGATGGATGGATGGATAAATGGATGGATGGATGGATGGATGGATGGATGGATAAATGACAGATGAGGACGGATGGATGGATGGATGGATGGATAAATGATAGATGGATAGATGGATGATAGGATGGCATGGATAAACGACAGATAGACGGATTGGATGGATGGATGGACGGATAAACGATCAAATAGACCTGGATGGACGGATGGATGGACAAACGAACGGATTGATACAGATAGACTTGACGACGGATAAACGACAGATAGACGATGGATGGATGGATAAACGATCTGACAGATCTGACGGATGGATAAACGATTGATAGATCTGGATGGATGGATGGATGGATAAACGACAGATAGATCGGATGGATGGATAAACGATGGATAGATAGATGGATGATGGATGGATGGATAAACGACAGATAGATCTGACTGATGGATGGATGGATAAACGACAGATAGATCGGATGGATGGATAAATGACAGATGGATCGATCGGATGGATGACGGATAAATGACGATGGACAGATGGATCTGATGGATGGATGGATGGATGGATGGAAACGACAGATAGATTTGGATGGATGGATGGATTGACAGACAGATACAACGACAGACAGATGGATTGGACGGACGGGACGATTACAGACGGATGGATGGATAAATGGATGGACGGACGAATGACTCAGGATGCAAGATAGACGAATGACGGATAAACGACAGGATAGATCTGGATGGGATGGATTAAACGACAGATTAGATCTGACGGATTGGATGGATGGATAAATCGACAGATAGATCTGACGGATTGGATGGATGGATGGATTTGATAAGATGGACAAACGACAGGATGGATGGACGGATGGATGGACGGATGGATAACGATGACAGATCTTGATTGGATGGATGGACGGATTGGACAGATGGATGGATTAAACGAGATAGATCTGATGGATAATGGAATGGATGGATGACAGATAGACGGATGGATGGATAAATGACAGATAGACGGATGGATGGATAGATGGATGCATAAATGACAGATAGACGGATGGATGGATGGATGGATGGATGGATAAATGACAGATAGACGGATGGATGGATGGATAAATGACAGATAGACGGATGCATGGATAAATGACAGATGGATGGACGGATGGATGGATAAATGACAGATAGACGGATGGATGGATGGATGATGATGGATAAAGATATTTGATAAGAATAAAAACACAAATGCAACTATTTTCTTACTTTCTATTTTATCATTTCACTCACTCACTCACTCACTCACTCACTCTACCTTCCAGTGGTCACCACACACACACACACACACCTTCTCCAGTGGTCGGCCACACATACACACACACACACACACACAGCCGCTGTCACATGACCCCACATGATGTGAACAGTATTTCTGTCTGTGAGTGAATGTAATGGGCCAGCAGAGCACACATGATGGCGGATGTGCTAATGCTGAGCCTGGCGGAAGAGGAGCTGATCGTGACTGAATCCCTACAGGGCAGCAGGTGGGACAGGCGGAAGTGCCATCGACCACGGGTCATCTGACAGAGAAGCAAGCCACCGCTAGCTAGTCGCTCAGAGCCAGCCAGCGGAACCTCAAATACGAGCGATTATACCATCACTGCACTATAATGCTACAAAAGGCTATTATGATGTTACGTTATATTATAGTTTTAACTGAGTTTAAGTTTATTTAATAAAGTTGAACAGAAAATGACATATGACACTAAAATGTAAATGACACATTACTTTCAATCTGTTCCTCACGCACATCTACGGGATGTCTCTGTAGATTCTCAGGAGCCATACAAACCACTTATGATTTTTATTGTGGTTTTTAAACAATAGTTTTGCTGTATTTGGAGTTTAATCGAATTACAAACATAAAGAAGACTTTTGGCTGGAGCAACACGAGGATGAGCAAATAATGACAATATTCACATATTTCAGAGAGCAAATAGCAATTTCTGACAGCACAACACACACTAGCAACCTAAACTGTATAAAGTAACGATTCCTGAAGCATATACATAAACATGCCCATCAAATGTCTGAGCTGGGTAACTGTGCAGTTTAGCGGGATCTAGAAATCAATGCTGAACGCTATTAATGCGCAGACGTAACGTGAGACTGCTCTCCACGCAGACTGCAATTTGTTTAGCACGCTATAATCGAATCATCATCTGCAGAACGTGACGGATTTGAGGAGGCTGCAATCGGAGATATAAATCAGGAGCAAGAACACACATTGTGCTTACTTGAATACATATGATCATTACTAATCGGCATCAGTGTTATTAAGCAACAGTGTGATAAACTATTTCAGCTACCAAAGCAATATATTTCATTTTCTATTAATTATTTCACTTTGAAGTACCAAAGTTTATATACAAATAAAGCTAAATAGATACATTTCAAAGACAAACGATTAAAAAAGACTCAGGCAAACATTACAAGCATAAACTAAAAAAACGTGATAAAGTAGAAATGTTGCCTGGTAACAAACTGAAATAATATTTATAGAACTAAAGTTGCAGTAATTAAAAATTACTAGCATTGAAATAAGAATAAAGCAATAGATACATTTCAAAGACAAACTAATACAAATTACAAATATAAATATTACATGGAAAAAAACAAAGGAAAACACCAGATAGAAATAAATCGTAAGATTGTAGCAAGTACTAAAAGCCATAATTAAAAATGTGCACAATTTTAAATAAACTAAATAGATATACATTTAAAAAAAGAAAACAAATCAAAATTACAGGAAGCACAAGACAAAGATTTATAAATTCAAAATAAAAAGCCGATATTATACTATAGTACTAAAATAATAACTGAATGAAAACTAAACTACAAAGTGATGACTGTGCTAAAAGCATGCTCAAACTCCAGTCCAACATTCACATATTTAAACTTAGATACCTTACTTGAGGACTACAGATGAATAACCAAATTCATGTCTGAGAGCAAATGTGCACACTAAAAACTGAAATATTCAAATGGGCAAGTGCGCTTGTAGGTTTAAGTCAATAAAGCACCGATGCAAACTTTCAAAACTTTTTGCCAAAGACTCTTGGCTTGACAGAGCCAGACACTGAACGCAGACATGAAAGGGAGGGCACTCACAGTCACCAAAGAACCAAACATCAGAACCATCACATTCATGATCTGCTCAGCAGATGGAGGACGGCCAGCGGGCGCTTGACATTTCGACATTTCTTTCACGCATTTCGCGTCAATGGAGGAATGGAAACAGACCATTTTTCCCTTTACAAACATGAATTTACAAATCCAATGAAACTCAATGAAAGGCAACTTTGTCAGCCACAGCCAGAAACAATCATCCTGCGTGAGAAAAAGATATGAACTGCAACATCACACTCAGGTTGCTGTCACAATGGACAAGATTATTCCCGCCCAGTCAAATAACACGCAGCTTAGATTAAAAGCCCATGAACACACAAGCAAATCCCTTGGACAGCTGTGGATTTGGATGACGCATCGCTTGGAAAGAAACTAGCTGGTTCCTCACAATCCCACCCGCACTTCAGCACCGGGATTCATCAGCCAGATCAACGACATCATTTCTGGTACTTTACAGCCACTATGAAGTACTTTAACCTGGAAGGTTACAAACATAAAATAATACTCAAGTAAACACGCTAATGAAAATGTGCATTTAACATAATGCAACTCTGACTAAAACATAATAAAACAACTCCAAGGTGGTTGAAATGGACAAACTCAGCGATTGGGTCATTTTAACCCAGCGATTGGGTCGTTTTAGTCAGCTGGTGGCTTGTTTAGCCCAGTGTTGTTTGTTTTGAATGGAATGGATGGGCCAAGCGAACCTGTTGGTCGTTTTAGGCCCAAAGGATGGGCTGTATTTTAACCTGTGCCGATTGGGTCTTTAGCCCAGCGAATGGCTTGTTTTGTACCCAGCAGTTAGCTACACCAGCCCAGTGGATGGTCATGAACTGTTACTGGGCTCATGAATCCAGCGATTGGGTCAAGCTTAGCCCAGCGTAGTTTTATTTAAACATTACTGTAATGCTTGTCGTACCAATCACATATGTTGGAAATTAACATTTATCTATATGTTTAATAAATTAATGAAGAATATCAAACAATTAAAATTGCCGCACAATAAATGTACACCTTTTTGATTATTATTGTTTCCTCTAGTAATTATATGTCTGAGTCTATTTTAAGCCAGCTATATATAGTCACGTTTACAACGGTTAAAGGCACAAAACTACCTAGCACACAAAACATTTAACAACCGCTGAAGAAATGACCCATTCACTGGTTTAAACAACCCAACTGGGGCTGGCCGAAACAACCCAACTGGCCAAGCAAAATAACCCAAATCATGGCTAAAACAACCTATTCATCACAAATAAACCATTCCACTGGGATAAATGAACTCATCTGTCACTAAACAACCTCAATCACAAAGCAATAACCAAATCACTAAAACAACCCATTCACTTGGCTAAACAACCCAATTACGAAATGTAGTTTATTTGGTTTCTTCTTTAACTGACCTGATCAACACAACATGTCATTGTGTCGTGCTGAAGTTTTTAGAGTCTGTGCCTATAAATGCATGCACTCAATTTGATGAAGTAGTGCTGAGTTATCTGCCAGCGAATAAAACGGGCTGAACGCATGAAGTACTTTTGTACTATGTAATTATAAATGTGTCAAAAACATCATACGCTCAGATAGTCACATGTCACGGAAAGGTCTCACTTGAGTAGAAGGCCAGGTAACAGTTTTAGTCTTGACTAAACATGAGTTTTGCACAGAAGATCCAGAAGAGGTGTTTTTGAGGTGCCGAGGCACTCAACTGCTTCCAAAACGACCATAAAAAGAATGCATGAAGCTAGGAATAAACGGGTTTGTTTGTTTAAAAGCAGAGGCTCTGATATTTTTCGACAATGCATGTTGATAAAATGCCGTCATTATTTCAGAAATAAGTGGCGGAAATATTAACGAGGCGTGAAATGGTATAATCTGAAATCTGCTGCGTGTGATCTGACAGTGG
>CM031964.1:4182264-4238744 GCA_018749465.1 Paracanthobrama guichenoti
TTCATGCAATCAGGCAAACAACTGTGACTGCCTACATTACTCAATACCCAATATCTGCACACCAATTTTCTGTAGATGGGAATGTATTTTTGGAGGTGTGAAGCAAGAGAGCTTGATTAATAAACATTTTATTTTCTAATAACACACTCTGTTGATGGTAAGTGTGGATTTTCAGAGAATCATTTTATAATTTGACATCTTCGTTGATTTGTCTGGATCATGACAAGTACCAAACCCTTTTCAGTGGAAAGATGGTTTTGACCCTTCTCCAACGAACTTGGTTTCTATAGTGAAATTCGATCTTATCACATGTGGTCAGAGACCACTGGCAGAAACACTAGTTTAAATCTGATGACTGTTGCAAAAGACATGAAACTCACCACAGATTAGAAAAGAGTCTATTCTTACTTGAAGCACCTGAGAAAAATTACATCATCACACCTATCCTTGAGACTACTAGTAGCATTAAATTGGCATGGGGAAAACTTTTACGTAAACTGTTTCCACAGGTTTCTCAGAACATTCTTCTCAACTACATTGATCAAACAGCCCCGCCCCAAACTCATGCCATTGGCTGAATGGTTTGCTATGTCAAGCAGCAACGCTGAGCAATGTTTTTGACAAACAGAGCCACAGTGTTTGTACTTTTCAGGGAAATCAACCTACAATGTGTTTATAGTATTAAAGGGAAAGAGTTCACCCAAAAACATTTACTCACTCTAACTTTTTCCTTACAATGAACAATGTTAGTGGGGCACAATGTTTGTGACTGCACTGACTTTAATTGTATGCCCAAAATGGTTTCAAACATTTCTAAATATC
Source organism: Paracanthobrama guichenoti (assembly GCA_018749465.1). Taxonomy (NCBI): domain Eukaryota; kingdom Metazoa; phylum Chordata; class Actinopteri; order Cypriniformes; family Gobionidae; genus Paracanthobrama; species Paracanthobrama guichenoti. The sequence goes on from CM031964.1 coordinate 4,183,087, forward strand.
TTTGTGTTCCACAGGAAAAAAAAAAAAAAAAAAAAAAAAAAAAAAAGTAACACACGGGTGAATAAATGGCAAATTTTCATCGTTTGGGTGAATTATACATTTAAGCTGAGAATCCATGTTTTAACATACATCATTTACACAGGTTAAATTTGATAATATATATTTTTAAATTACAGAAGAAACACATCAGGAAATGTGTGGGATTGCCTGTGCTGTGAAGGGATGCCATGCACATTTGCGCTGAATATTAAAAGGCAGTGACACATCTGGCACATATAGTCACAATGAGATGCTTCTCTATGAATATACTTACCACACTGCTGTGATCACACTTCACATCACAGGTAGATTCTTTCATTAGTAATCCCTGACATTTGCACACACTGTAAGCAGTATCAGGAACCAGGAACAAACTGAAGAAACTGAAGATCAAAATCTAAATGGAAACTTTAATAATGTTGCTCAGGAACAGAGAGACGGCAGGGAACACTCCTAACATAACAGTGACTAGACAAAGAAGACTGAAGAGCGAGGGGTGCAACTTAAGTAGAGAACAGAAACAAGATGATTAACTAGACACAGCTGGGACAAATTAACTAATGAGGGTAACTATGGAAACAAAGTTTGGCGGAGAAAATGAAAAAAAGGAACACAGGAATGAAAACACAAACTGAAAGTCAAAACACCATCAGAGACCAGTGACATTACCTCCCCTACCCCTCCCCAAAGAGGTCAACCAGGGTGGGGAGGCAGGCACCCTGAGTCCCTTGAGGATAAAGGCAGGTGATTCAGGTGCTAATGACTGGCTAGGAAGCCTCCAGGGTGGTCCCAGTGCTACAGGGGACCACGGCGGCTCCAACAGCTCAGGGACCATGGGCGCGGGAAGCTCAGGGGCCCCATGGAGGCCCTGGCAGCTCAGGGGACCATGGTGGCTCATGCAGTTCAGAGAGCCATGGCAGCTTAGGCAGTTCAGGGTGCCATGTCGGTTCCAGGAGACATGGCAGTTCAGGGGAGACATTGCGATGCAGACCTTCGCCGAGGGTCAGCCTCCGTGGATAGCTAATCCCCCCCAAAAAAATCTTCTTTGGAGGCACTACGGACTCTGGGTGAGGACCAGGAGGCGGAGTCCTCTCTGGACTGGGAGACAGATGGCAGGCCCTCTCTGGACTACGGGACAGGAGGCTGGAGCCCTCTCTGGACTCTGGTCACACAGGCTAGAGCACTCCCTGGACTCTGGTCATGGACAGGGAAGAGAGTTCAGAGCAGAAATCTAATTAACCACTGTGTCTCCACTGGCTCTGGAAGGGACCGACTTCTGGCAGTGGCCATCTTAGCTGAAAGCCATAGGCTCAGGCATGGCCAGCAACAGGTCAATTGGTCACCTTTGTAGAGGAGCTGGATATGCTGCTGGACATACCCACTTGTAGTCTTTGGCAATTTCAACATTCACCTAGACAAACCTTATACTACAGATTTACACTCCCTCCTAGCTTCATTTGATCTCCAAACAGCTCATCACATACCCACAAATCTGGCAACCAACTTGACCTCATCTACACACACAGCTGCATTACAGATAACATTTGGTGAAACCTCTACACATCTCAGATCATTACTTCATCACATTTAATCTACAACTTACTACTTGTGCACTCTACCAGTTACTTTCAGGCGAAACCTGCGCTCACTTTTTTTCCTTCTCATCTTTCCTCTGTTGTGTCATCCTCTCTTCCCTCATCCACACAATTCTCATCTATGGATGTAAATACTGCAACAGACACTTTATGTTCCACCTTAACTTCTTGTCTTGATAGTATCTGTCCTCTATCTTCTAGGCCAGTACACACTACTCCCTCTAACCCTTAGTGATCTGCTGTTCTTCATGAACACCGAACAAACTCAGGGCAGCAGAGAGAAAATAGCGCAAATCAAACAACCTGTCTGACCTTGACCCTGGTAAGTATCAGTCTCTGCTCTCATCCTTCTCAGATGAAGTCCATGTAGCTAAATCTTCATATTTCCATAAATCAACAGCACCTTAAACACATGCATACTTCTCAGAACATTCAACTCCCTGAATCACATCAATCAATCAGGTTTCACAAGGTCCACTCAGCAGAGACTGCATTACTGTCTGTCACTGAAGCCCTGCATATTACAAATGTTGATTCCAAATCATCGGTTCTCATCCTCCTCGATCTATCAGCTGCCTTTGACACTGTGAATCATAAAGATTCTTCTGTCCACACTCTCATCACCGAGCATCACAGGGATTCCTCCACTGGTTTGAATCGTATCTCAGGAGTTAGGTCTTTCCCAAGGTTGCCTGGAGAGGGGAGGTATCAAAGTACATCAAATGACCACAGGGTTCCTCGGGCTCAGTGCTTGGACCTCTGCTCTCCTCATTTACACTACATCACTGGGACATCATACAGGCACATGGCTTCTCATACCATTGCTATGCTGATGACACACAGCTCTACCTTTAGTTTCAACCAGATGATCCCACATCAGCTGCACAAAGCTCAAGCTGTCTGAGTGGACATCTCTGCATGGATGAAAAAACATCACCTGCAGCTCAACCTGGCAAATACTGAGCTTCGTCTCTCCCCTGCTAATCCGACTCTACAACACGACTTCACCATCCAGCTAGGTGCATCCTTGATTACCCCTTCAAGGTCGGTCAGAAATCTTGGAGTAACCTTTGATGACCAGCTGTCAAAGACCACATTTCAAAGACAGCTCGGTCATGCAAATTTGCGTTGCACAACATCAGAAAGATCAGACTGGGGCCTAACAGAGCATGCAACTCAGCTTCTCGTCCAGGCCTGGTCATTTCTAGGCTTGATTACTGCAATGCAAGATGCTATCCAATCAATATGGGCCAACATTTCTAAAGAATGCTTTCAGCACCTTGTTGAATCAATGCCACGTAGAATTAAGACAGTTCTGAAGGCAAAAGGGTCAAACACAGTATTAGTATGGTGTTCCTAATAATCCTTTAGGTGTACGTAGAATAAAGGTGTATCAAAGCACATTTCCCACCAGTAAACTACGACATGCAAAAGTTTTATTTAATAAAACGTTATCATATTGTGAGATGGTGGAGCACAAGAGAAACAACACTAATGTAGCTAATCGCTTAAATTATCTCGCCGCCTCAATCTTGTGCATTGTGAATTTTAGTTGCATTTGCATTACAAATAAATAGGCCTACGTTTTAAAAAAAGAATATATAGAAAAATTGTTGTCTGCATCCCAGCCACAAGTTTAGTGAATATCATTCAGCCTTCGTGGTCGAGTTCTGGAGGAGACTTTGATAATGGACCGTCGTCAGTAAGCGACATTCATTCATTCATTCATTCATATAAAGACTTCATTTGCAGTACAGCTAGTAAGTCAATGGTTTTCGTTTATTTTGGCTTAGTTTTGGAGTGACAGATGTCGTATTTGATTTAGCTTATTTTCTCTGTAACATTTTTACGGTGTTGACAGTATTGATGAAATAATTTTCAGTATTGATGATTGTATAGCCAACATTTTACATGTGTTATCCCCAGTCTCTCTCTTTCTATAGAGGAAATTTAAATGAGATATTCTGGAAGCGTAAATCTAAATTTGAAAGCAGGATCCGTCGGTCGGGAATAAAATCATTCTAAGCGGGGAGAATACGGAGTGAATTTTAAGCGAAGGCGAGGGAGCGGAATAGATCATCCAGAAGCGGCTCTGGATCATTCTATAGCAGGAGTGGGATGAAAAAATAGCCCCACGCAGATCTAATTTGTTTTTAAAGAAAGTGCAGAAAAAAGAAAGAGCGAGCAGGGAGAGAACTGGACAGACTTATTCCTCTTCTTGAGAGAATGGTTGAGAAATACATTTATGCAAGTTAACATTGGGAAATTAAACTTTATATTGCCAGGTTGCTCAGGGCAAGGAACTGTGTGAATGACACCACTACAGAACGTTTTGTTCACTTCAAGTTCAAGCGCGGTTGCGTTGTTGTGTCGGGAGCGGCCGGGCTATTTTCAAACCGCTCACTCCCGTCCAAAGTACACCAGAGTTACCGACCGCTACCGTTTTTCACTGGGAAATGTAATCCTGCGCGCAAAGAAATCTGATCGAGTGCCACGGGAGGCATGATCAGTCTATACAAATCCTGTTGTCACCGGTGTGCTATGAATTCTGGGATAGGTAGGCTGCGAAGGGTCTGTCAGGTCCATCTGCTGTACCCTTCCTTTGCCTGAGAAACAGAGGCACATTTTGAAGTCGCTCGACCATGCGGCAGCCTTCGTCGTGCCACTGTGATGCAATCGCACTTCAAATGTGGCCTTCAGAGAGTGCAGCCTTCACATTGGGACAGCCTCTCGTGAGTGCCACTCTGACGCAAATCGCAATTAAAATACAGCCTTCATATTGGGACATTCTTCGTGAGTGCCGCTATGACATATTTGCACATCAAATCACGGCCTTCAAAGTGCACACCCTTCACTTTGGGACACAGCTTTTGTATGTTTCCCTCATCTATCACACCTGATTCAACTCATGAGCTCATTAGTAGAGACTGCAAAACCTGAAATGGGTGTGTCAGATATATGGAGACATACAAAATTTGCAGGGCCGGCGGTACTCCAAGACAGGTTTGAAACCATTACCATGTATTTTACAACACATCCGCTTGTGATTCTTATTATGTGGGGGTCATTTTTTAGGATTCTTTAGCTCAGTCAGGCACACCCATTTTAGTTCTTGCATTCACTACTAACGAGCTGATGAGTTGAATCAGGTGTGATGCACTTCTGCAGACTCCAGGTAGGTTGCAGTTCTGGAAAATGGTGGCGTTGGAGACTAAAGGGTTTCTGATGGTTTCACACTTAATTCTTCAACTTAATTCTTAATTATTTTGCAGTTAGTGTGTGTTGTTTCGTGCGCCATATGTTTTTGTCTGACCCTGCTGAGATCAACTTGATGTGGGGCAAAAAAAGACTAACTGTGAAAAAGTAAATAAATAAATAAATAAAAAAAGTGTCACAATGGTTGATTTAATTTGTTTGGTCTTTTTCAAAGGCCCATTGGGAAGAGCGATGACGAGTGTTTTTTCTTTTGTTTGTGAAATACATGATCTTAGACAATAAAAGTTTTGTCAAATTAAGTTTGTCAGAGCTTCTGCTTTAACTTTTGATACTTTTGTATTATAAAGTTGTAAATGTAATAAGTAATTTTTAAAATTATTCTAAATAAACTTTGTATAATGAACTAAAGCATGAACTACTGGTTTCTGTTCATTGAATACCTTTAACATTTTAGTGTAGTTTAGTGGATTACATGTAATGTTTGTATTTAGGGTTTACTGTAAAATAATTTAACCCAAACTGTGTGTGTGTCCGTGTCCGTTGTGGCCCATAAGAGCCATACATAACATTTATCTGTGTCCCGTCATCAACCCATATGGGCAGACCCATGTAAGTCCCAAATGGGTGCTACCTGGGTTACTCATATGGGCCCAGTATGAGCCCTCATCAACCCATCTGGGCTAATCCATGTGGGGCCTCCATGGAAACTGAGGACAAAATTAGCTGGGTCCCAGTTGGGTAGCCCAGGTGGGCCCCAGATATCAGCCCATTGTCTGGGGTCCACCGAACGATTCTCTACAGGGCTCTCGATGGATATGGCGCAAACAGACAGCTCTTTGGAATGTGGAGAGGATGGAACTGGGAGAGCAGAGATGCAGTTCGGGAAGCAGCCGTCGCCCCACTTCAGGATCTCCCCAGTTTTCCAGGAGATGACGGGGTTGTGCTGTTCCAACCATGGGCGCCCTAGAATCACGTCAGTGGTGGACTCCTCCAGAACCAGCAGATGTTGTTGCTCCACATGCAGGATACCCACTTGGAGTTGGATGGGACCTGCACTGAAACGCACTTGATTTCGCTGAGGGGTTTGCCAAATCCATACCAAGTGGATTTGGTAGGAGGACGGAGTAGCTGTTGTCTTGAGCTTGAGCTGACGGCAGTGGGCACCAGAGATGAAGTTGCCGGCTGACCCAGAGTCAAGGAGGGTACAAACTGGAATGATGATACTGGCAGCAGTTAGGTTCACAGTAGTGGTTAGTGGCTTCATTTTACTAGCAGAAGGAAAAAGGGCACTCACAATGGGACCAGGAGGACGAATGGGACACCTGGAGATGAAGTGCTCAGAGGAACCACAGTATATCACGTGACTCAGCCGCCTCTGCCGTTCAGTCTGGGTCAGACACGTGCTTTCCAGTTGCATGGGTTCATGGGCTGGTTTGGGAGGGCTGATTGATTCTGGTCGGCGGAGGGAATGAGAGAAGTGTGGCTGGCCCTAGTGTTCTTCAATACACGACTGCATACGAGTGGCAAAGCGGATGGATCGTTGTATAAAGCCTTCAAGCCCGATGGAATCCTCATATGCCGCGAGATGCAACCACATTCGGGGTTCCAATCCCTGTCGGTAAGTGGTTAACAGGGACTGCTTGTTCCATCCGCTGGTGGCAGCAAGTGTTCTGAACTGGAGAGCATATTCATTCACAGTCATGGTATTTTGTTTTAAGTGATACAATTGCTCCCCAATCGATGAATCCCAGGCTGGCTTTCTTCCAAAACATCCTTGAAATTAGTTATGGGGTTATTCTGGGATCAAAGGGTTTCAGCCCAGCGACGCACTTTGCCACTTAACTGTGAGATTATAAATGCTACCTTAGTGCGATTGTCGGGGTACAGGTGCAGTTGCATCTCCAGGACCAGCGAACACTGTAGAATGAATCCGTTGCAATCCTCCGCCGAACCAGAGAAAGGTGCTGGTTTGGCCATGGGACTGGCGTAAACAGGATGTGAAGGAGAGGTGGTGGTGTTTACGAAAGTGGTCGCTGGTGGAGGTGCTGGTGGATTAGATGGAAGTGCTTCGAAATTAATTAAAAGAAATTAAATTTCTTTTTAATTTTATTATTAATCTGTATTTACGTCGCTCAAATAGTGTGCTTAGACAGCTACAGAGAAACTGGTAGCCAGACAACAGACAAGTGACAAATCCTAAGTGGCGACGTCACTACACGCATTCTACCAGCATGGCTCTAGCTAACCGGGCCAAGAACAGTTTGTAACACAACTGGAACCGTTTCTTACCATTCTAAGAACCGTTCGTCCCAATAGTGGAAAAGTGGCTATTGTTCATCTGCTCGTGGGTCAGCCATGCCCACACCCTCAGCAGAGATGGACGGAATCCCTGCCGTTTTTATTATGGCTTTGTTTTATTCACAGTTTAGTGTATTGCACAGTGGTTTGTGTCTCCATAATGATGTTGTGATTTTGCCTCAGTACATAAAACAGGGTGTTCTGCACTGTTGTAGATGCTGTCTTATTTTACCTATGTGGTGTGGTGGTAATTTTCATACTGTGGTGGCCAACCACTTAAAGGAATGTAGAGGAAACACTGTAGTATTGGCTGACTCAATGTGTGTATGTATATGCAAGTTCACCATATTTGCGTGTGGACCATGTGTGGCACTAAATACATTTTTCCAGTAAAGCATAATTACACAAAGAGCAGCCTAGGGCCCCTGACTCAAGTTCTACACAATGCATTTTAAGAACAAAACCTTAACCCTAATCTCTGCACATTGCAGATGATTGTGGCACATTTCCTTGGCAATGGGACTGATTATTTCTGCGCATGCATGGTCAGATTTGTGGATATTACCAACTTTGGCTCCATAAAGCTCTTGCATTGTCATGAGTGGGTTGGGATTTTTGTCACGATAGCCTTTCCTTTGCCACAGTGTAAGCTGTTCTGAACGACACTGTTTTCTTGAGTAAATCTGACTGTATATCAATGAAAGTGTTCGGGAGGGTGTCTTTCTCTTTCATCTGTGCTATTTCCACTGACCTTGTGTGGGCCTGGCTGTCCCTGTGTTTGTACATCTTCTTTCGTAGCCTCTTTGCTTCAGAGCTAGTAACATCACCGTTGATCCATTCTTCTGCGAGGTGTAAGCCCCGGTCCCTTTTCTGAGAGTAGCAACGCTTTTGCTTTTCTACACACTAAACACCCCAATTGTCCTGCTTTAATGTCAAGCCAAGGGTTGCAGTCTATCCGTTCGCTCACCTGCTTCGTTGTCCAATCAGCCGGCAAGTCAGCCTGTTGTGCTAGCAGCAGTAGCAGCTAACATTACCTTAGCACCTGCTAAGGTTCAACTAAACGTTGTTCTTCTTGGGAGTCACTGGGTGGGAGAGGATCCTCTGTTCTGGTAGTGAGTATGCCCACTGTGCTAGCTGCACCAGCATCGTCTTTTGGTGCCTCTTCATCTCTGAGTGTCACCTTTTTGGATGTGAACCCAAAGTGTGTGAGTGATACACTCTGGTTTAGCTTTCGCTTGCTAACCAGTAGTGGCTGCAGGCTCCGCTTGGCAAAAAAATAGAACATATTTGTGAATAAATGTTTTGAATTCTGAGTACTGTACATGGTGAGCTTAAAAACATTTTAGTGACAATATTTTTTTTTTTTTTGCCATCAGGAAGCGGATGTCGTCATCCAGCCCACAACAAAAACTGTTCATAAGGGTGATGTTATCGCACATTGCTTGGTGGCAGATGTATAGATACTCCTCCACAAAGTCCTCTAAACTACGACCACCCTGGAAAATAAAAACAATATTTCCTCCCTTACTTTCTTTGCTTCCTTTCACTTAATGCAATGTTGATGGACGCAATATCCAAATCGTTTGGGGTCTGGTATTTTGTCACGAATCAAGTCCAATGATAATGAAGGAAGACCAAGTGGTTCAAAATAACAACAAGGTTTATTTAACAAGAGCAGACAACATGAGACAGTGAGCATGGCACAACCAACAGAAACCCAAGACGAACTTAAATAAAAAAGATAATGAACTCAATGAACAGCTGTGAGGATTAATTTAATATCCATGGTCCAGTCAGTTATTCTGCTTATACCACAGTTATCACACCTCAAGACATTTTTTCAGTGTTTTATTTCAACACAGGATTTTTGTTCTTGAAATGCATTGTGTAGAACTTGAGTAGAACTTTCTGACACATTCTATCTCAGTCATTTCAGAACTAGCAATGGAGGCTAGAACCATTGACATGCAGTAATGAGAGAGAGAGAGAGAATTTCCTGAATTTGTGCGGCTCATTAGGTCTCATGACAGTCTCTGACGCCTTGATATTATCGCCTTGCTACTGAGGCATGTATTTTCAGCAGCGAAACTTATTTGATCGATAAAATACCACATGCAGTGCTCATAAGTTTCTATGCACTCTGTATGTACATGTGGGTTGGGTTGGAAGAGCATGAGAAAGAGACAGATTGTGCTATAGTGATAACAAAAGGTAATTTAGTTTAAAGGTGCCCTAGAATGAGTTGAAACAATATTTTAAATTGTTCTCTGATATCCACATAGAGGTTATTTTGGGCAAAAATTGTCCAGATACAAGATTCAAGATTCAAGATTCAAGAGTTTTATTTGTCACATACACAGTTATATACAGAATATACAACCGGCAGTGAAATGTAAACAGGTCCGCTCCATGGACAGTGCAAATTCACAGTTAAAAACACAAGGAAGAAATTATAATAGAAATAGGATATAAAAAAATTATCTATATATATATATATATATATATATATATATATATATATATATATATATATATATATATAATGTCTATATCTGTAGAATTATAAATAATCAAGTCAAGAGAGAAAAAAAAAAGGTAACAAATAAGGATAAAGTGGAATAAAAATAATTGAAGTAGACTTTGCAGTGAGTAAACTGTAGACTTATAAATATGTGGTTAACAAATGTATAAGAGTATAATGTGCAAACAGGTTTATGACAGGTTGTTACACAGTAACAACGAGAACAGAAAGTGCAGTGCAATGTCAGTGTATCGATGTTTATCCTGACGTGAAGTCACGTGATGTTAAGTTCAATACGGTTTTACAGGTCTATTTACAACCCTAGAAATTGTCCCTAGAATGAAATGGTCTGTTTTTTCCTTATTGGGAGGGTCATGAATAGTAATGTGAGTTCTGCTCTAATTGGCTGTTTCACTGCAAGTCAGCAGCCACTCACGCAATGTTGTCATGACAACGGTACACAGCATTCACTTCAGGAGGTTACTATTATTAGTATTATTGTATTATTTCATATCAGATATACCTTATAGAAAAGACGAGAGTCGCGTTTGTTTCTATTGAGCCTGATTTCTCAAAATTATGTGTGTGTGTGCTTATCCTTGGTACCATGACAACAGTGCGAGTTATAGTAAGCATAAGCACCTGCTGACGGCTCGCACGCACTCAAAGGAACGCTAATGACCGAGCTCAGTATTTTGACTGAATAATACGGTTTCTTACAAAGCCTTATAGTATGCCTCCTGAACACTTTCCATATATGGTGCGCTTCTCAAGATTCAAGATTCAAGATTCAAGAGTTTTATTTGTCACATACACAGTTATATACAGAATATACAACCGGCAGTGAAATGTAAACAGGTCCGCTCCATGGACAGTGCAAATGTCTCACTGTGCAAATGTCTCCATGGACAGTGCAAATGTCTCACTGTATCATCATGGACAGTGCAAATGGACAGAGCATGGACGCTCCATGGACAGTGCAAATTTTCTCACTGTATCATCGCGTGATACTTTTGTATCCTTTTTGTAATGTTTTAGCCTGGTCACTATTCACTGCCATTATATGAAGGAGCGCGTGCAGGACTATTTTTATTTTTTTAATTTCTGCTTTTGAGGTCTGAAAAAGGGCATTAGAACAACAGCAGGGTGAGTAAAAGATGGCTTTATTTTCATTTCAGGGTAAACTATCCTATACATGTTAACTCATAATGTCAGCAGTCACAACTTTGTTTTTAGCATTGTAAAAACATTTTAATTATTGTAATATGTCACTGTATGATTTTAAAATGATAGCTTCTTCACTTTGAATTATAAACTCTAAACAGCGAACTGGGTAGCGCGTAAATATGATGTTTGTACAGTACAGTTTGACAGTAGAGTACTGAAGTGGATAAAATCACTACTTAATGCTTGCGGGAATATAGTTGGAATTGCCCCCATCCTCAGTATCTGATGCTTAGTCTCCATGCAAGAGGGTGATGGGTGGCTGAGCTCTGGATTCAGCGACGTGCCGATGGATGTTGGGTGGGGCTGGACAATGTCTATGTTCTTTTATTCCACTTTGACTACAGTGGAGGAGGATCCATCCGTCTACCCACAGAGCAAAGTTGATGTAATCCTCTAAACTCCAGCAAGTGTCCCCCTTTGGCATCAGGAAGCGGATGTCGTTGTCTAGCCCACAACAAAAATCGTTCATGAGGGTGATGTCATCTCACATCGCTTGGTGGCAGATGTATAGATACTCCTCCACAAAGTCCTCTAAACTACGGCCACCCTGGAAATTAAAAACAATATTTCCTCCCTTACATTCTTTGCTTCCTTTCCTTGGCACAATGTTGATGGACGCAATATCCAAATTCGTTTGGGGTCTGGTATTTTGTCACAAATCAAGTCCAATGATAATGAAGGAAGATCAAGTGGTTCAAAATAACAAGGTTTATTTAACAAGAGAAAACAACATGAGACAGTGAGCATGGCACAAAAAAGTACAGGACAACCAACAGAAACCCACAAGGAACTGAAATACAAAAGATAATGAACTCAATCTTGAACAGCTGTGAGGAGTAAATGGTAACACTTTACAATATGGGTGCACTAAGATGCATTAATTGATGCTTAACTAATGCACAAATAATCGTTAATGTATAAGAGTTAATAAGAGTTAATGTATGACTCATGAAGAACTAAACCATTTATTAATTATTTCTGCATCAGCAACTAATGAACATTATATATGATTAATAAATTAAGTAATATATGAATTGCTATTAATTAAATATGACATTGTGTATTAATTCCCTAATAACATCATATTAACTAATAATGTAAATGAATGTGTTAATTACCACAATGGGTCAAAGCCATGCATTTTAACTTCCAGTTGTCTGCTTTAATTAATCATTAGCTAACAATTTGCAAAGCTATCATTATGTTATGACTTTACTTGTTAAGGCACATGACTATTAACTAATTATTAAGTAATATGTCATTGTGGTTATGGCTTTTGAATTAATTTTGAATTGGTTAATAGTCATGTGCCTCAACAAGTAAAGTCATAACATAATGATACCTTTACAAATCGTTAGCTAATGATTAATTAAAGCAGTTTTACAGATTAAATTAATATCCATGGTCCAGTCAGTTATTCTGCTTATACCATAGTTACTACACCTCAAGAACTTTCTGATGCATTCTATCCTAGCGCTGGAGTCATTTGCAGAACTAGAGAGAGAGAGAGAGAGACCATTGACATGAGAGAGAGAGAGAGAGAGAGAGAGAGAGAGAGAGAGAGAGAGAGAGAGAGAGAGTGGTGTGGCTCTCAGGTCTCGTACAGTCTCTGATGCAGATATTATCGCCTTGCTACTGAGGCATGTATTTTTCAGCAGCGAAACTTATTTGATCGATAAAATACCACATGCAGTGCTGATAAGTTTCTATGTGGGTTGGACAGAGCATGAGAAAGAGATCGATTGTACTATAGTGATAATAAAATGTAATTTAGTTTAAAACATCAAAATATCAATAATTTGACATTTTTATCCATATTTTGTCATGTTTATTTGCTTGATCAGTGCAGGGCCATAGACCTATTTACCTCATAGTATGACATATTAAAAAAAAAATTAAACAATGTGTTGTCAAAGTTAATATTTTGTCTTTGTATATGGTCAGACACTTACATGTGTCATTATATTAACATTCTACCAAAATCAGGCTAAAATGGTGGTTTGATCAGTGAATGTCAGACATACATGTTTATCTGCCATTAGAACAGCCACATCTGAGACAGTAAATGCATCACATTATGTTTTCATAAACTTAGGATGAAATGCACGCACAGGCTATTTAAGACAGTTCTGGCTATGACTCAGTCTAGCATTTGTTGTTAAGACAATCTCCTCCACTCCTTAAATACATAAAACTTTAGCCTTTATATATAGAGAGTTTACTGAGTAAAGAAAAAGGTGTGACCAGTAGTTATGATTTATGAAAAAAAAGATAAAATATGGAGATACAAGGTTTCTGCTAAAAATGTCTAAAATGTTGTTCATTTAGATAGTAATTGTCTTGCAGTGTTTTACCATTAGAGTGAAATAATAATAATAATTTAAAAATATATATTATTTCTCCTCATTGTAATTTTACCCCAGCAGTTTTTGATTATTTTGCTGTGGTAAGCTGCAAAGCTCTTGTAAATAACTGAAATAATTTGCCGAACTGACATGGAAATGGAAATTTATGAGACTGAGTAGTGGCCGACCTCTCTCCATCTATATTCAAGATTCAAGATTCAAGAGCTACAGCTACATAGCTACATTCTGTGTTATTCATTATATTCACGTTTGCCTCCATTAGACAATCACTCAGTTGGCCTTCAGTCGTCAGTCTTCCCCAGCCGGCAACACTACAGACAGTATCTGTTCCCACGTCTTCTCCTTTCTTTGGTAATAATAATGGAAATTTGACTGGGACTACTTTAGCGAAGCAGTTAAAAAATAAAAATACAGTTTAGAATGTAGAAAAAAGGAAATCCAAGGCACTCTTCTTCAAAATTATTAAAAAGCCTTTATTCAACTGGCTATTTCATAATAGAACATTTAAAAGACATGGGGAAAAAGCAACCCGTAGCGGCACAGATAGCCTTCTTCAGGGTGTGCTTCCCAGACATGGGTACACTGTGGCCTGTAAATCGTATATATATAAAATGTTTTTCTCTGTAAAAGTAATTTTAATCGGTCACCGACCCCGAATGTTGTTTTTGATAGTTTCTAAACCCTCAACCATTAGGCCTTCTGGATTACTGTTATGCACATTTTGGAAGTGTTTGTCCAAATTGGCTTTTCTAATGGCATGTTTGTGCTCCGATAATCTGTCTTTGAGACATCTTTTGGTCCGGCCTACGTAAAAGCATCCACATTTACATGATAGCCTGTATACCAAAAAAGTAGTGTTACAATTAATGAACACTTTTATGTTATACATCTTATTTGTCTTGAAATCAAAGAATTGTTTACATTCTTTAATGTTGGAACAATGATTGCAAGACCCACATTTGTAAGTACCTTTTAACTGTCTGTGAAGCCAAGTAATCTGTTTTTTGGCTGGAAGATGACTTGGTACTAACCTACTGCGTAGTGTGGGAGCCCTCTTAAAGCTAATTTTTGGAGGTGCGGAAAATACTTCTCTAAGCACAGGGTCACTCTTAATAAGATTCCAATTTGAATGTATTATCCTTTTTTATGGGATTGGCCAAAGAGCTATATTTTGTAACAAAATAAGCCTGGTTTTGTTTAGAAGATCGTTTTTTATTTTTATTTTTCTGGAGTAGCTCTGATCTAGACCTGATGTACAATTTCTGTGTGATAGCCCCTTTGTGAAAATCGGTTAGACATGACTTTGGCTTGCACTTCATATTCATTGTCGGTATCACAAATACGTCTAAGGCGTTGGAACTGGCCAAAATGTATATTAATTTTGAGCCAGTGTAGACCTATGAACCTTTGGGAGCATATAGAAGGTGGGTATTCTAGGATGTTGACATAGAAGGAAATCATGCTCCTGTTTTGAAATCCACTCAGTATCCTTGGCTGTGAGCAACAGTTCTTTTAATCTTTCTTTTGTGTTATCTACTGTATTGGACAATAGCCGTTGATAATAGTTTTGATTGTTCAGTTGCCGTAAGGCTTCTTCAACATATTTGGCTTTGTCCATTACCACAACACCTCCCCCTTTGTCTGCAGATTTTATAATTAGACTCATTATTTGCCAAGTGATCTATGGCCAGCTTTTGGGATTTGGTCAGATTCTCCCTGATTCTTTGATTGGACGATTGAAACAGTCTCTCAAACGCAGTCTCTCAAACGCAGTCTCTCAAACGCTTCATATTCATTGTCGGTATCACAAATACGTCTAAGGCGTTGGAACTGGCCAAAATGTATATTAATTTTGAGCCAGTGTAGATGGAAGCTATTGTAAGGGTGGATCCTCTACAGCGGTTCTGACTGCAGGGTTGCCGAATGACTAAAGAAACGTTATCAGCAAGATGATAGAAAACTGTACATTTCTTGTCTTTACCACCCACTGCAGCTTATACCAACGACGGAAATAAGCGCAGTTACAATAGCTAAACATGTGGGAGAGCGTGGCTATAATGTGACTATATTGTATTGCAATAGGTAACACTTCAAAGTCAATACCAAATCAAAACTAGTTAGCACATCATTTGTAGTTGAAAGAATTTAATGACAAAATCTAGTTATGGTTACACTTAAAATAGTTACAAAATAAATGTATGAGATGATGAAAACTTATACCATTAATCGTACCCAGCATGAATTTTACCTGAGAGAGAGAGAGAGAGAGAGAGACAAAGAAGAGAAGAGAGCAAAGGAGAGAAGAGCCAAAGAGAAGCCCCCAAGAAGAGAGAGCCAGAGAATAAAAAGAGCCCCAAGAAGAGAGCCAGAGAAAAAGAGCCAGAGCAACAGTTACAATCTTCTTTTATCTATTCCTTGACCATGTGAAACCCTAACGTGAGCCATTCAAACTGACCAATCAGACCAAACTTCCCCCACGGTGTTACAGGTGTGACACACATTTGGCCTACAGGCCTTCAGCATTTCTTTGTCTTTAGGAATTCCAAATGGCCCTTCTGGAGAAAGATGGGGTTGAAAACAGTAAAGCAAATGTCTTTGTTCATTTTACAAAATCAAATATCTTTGATTATTTTCAATTCTTTCAGTCCCCTCTTGGCACCATTGGCCACAATCATTGAGTACAAAGGTGGCACAGTCCACAAAGACATGCTTTCTGTTGTGTGTAGATGTCATCTTCAGACTTCTCGTCCACACTTGTTGCAAAAGCAGCTGGTCAGTCTTCAGTCTTTGTTCTCATCTCAGTCCTGCATGAGAAGGCTCCATCAAATGGTGTTGCACCAATCATTGATATGCAAACGTCCATTGAATCCTTCACACCTTGAGAACAGTCACTGAAGGTTAGAGCAAACGCTTGTCCCTCTTTCTGAGGACACAGGATGTGAACTTGTGCAGCAGGGATCCTGTGATTAGAAGAACATATAGCACAACAAAGAACAAAAGCATACACAGCATTTGTCATTGGTCAGAAGTTTGATGTGGTCAGATTAAAATAGTCTCTGGCAATAAGCCATTAAATCTATGTACTTAATAAACTGGTCAAGGCTGAGAATAAAAGAAGATCTCACAAGCTCTTACATTGTTTCTGGAAACATTAAAATAAATTGCCTTATAACAAAACAACAATCATTGTTGGCTTAAATCCCCCTTTTCATGAAGAGTATCAGCAAAATATTCAGTGTAACCAAATACAGAAATTAAATTCCATAGATGTCCAAAAACATTGTTGCAAGTCAAATGGACAAAATACAAAGACTCAGAAATCAAATAAGTTCAAAATCAAATGCATTGTTACAATACAATGATAAAATAAATGTTTGCACTTAGGTAAGAATGAGAAATGCATAAATTCACGTAAATTTTGATATTTAACTTGGTGAGACACATAATAACTAACTGATTTAGTAAATCTGAAGAAAAACAAAAACATTAACTGGGAGAAATTCACAGTTATAATACAGTCTAGATGTAAAGACTTAAATAAAATAGAATACATTTTGTGAGGCTGATGTAGATTTGACTTTGTCTGTGAAGATCAAATCTATGTGGCTGCATTTAGCTGTGGCTATGTGTAAATCATGCCCCAAACACGGCAAGGAGGTTTTACAATTGTGATGCAAATTTGGTCCTGTTGTAACAGGAAGCCAGCATGAGAATGTGAGTGAAGTGTGGTCTGGCTCAAACCAGTGTTTTTGTTAGGGAGCATGATAAAGTGCAAAGGTCAAAGGTACTGAATCCTGCTGTGATGAAAGCATTTTCATGGTTAATGCAATTGTAAATTACACTGTAGCCACATGGCAATTCTATGCTCCTGTACATGGTTTTACTGCAGCTATATGGAAAATAGCAGAATTTTCCACTCAGGAGACAAACAAATTCAACATAGAAACACATGAAACTGGAAATGGCTAAACAATTCCAGTATTCAAGTTATTCCAATTTTCACAAGATACATGGCCTAGAATGCAAAGCATCAACAACCTTTATCCTAAGTGTTTCATACAACACTTACAGTAAAGCAATCATGTGTTTTAAAGAATAAACTTAACTAGTCTATGTGTATATATTACCACAAACAACTATAATGTGTGTTCAATGCGCACAATGTGTTTAGTACAATTACAAATTTGAAAATACAAACAGGATCATTGCAATTTGGATGTTTAACTATTAAACTCACTGCTATGAGACTGCTAGTCCACTAGCCAATAAGGTTAACAGCTGAAGGCCTTGCATGAACACTGTGGTTAACTCACTGAGAGTTTTACCTGCAAATGAGCGCTGATCTTTACCCTTAGAAAGTGATTTCCTAGTTTTCTGAAAATAAGGTGGAGGTCGACCTTTACCCAGTGACCAGCATCTCTCCTCTGAGTGGCCTATTTTCCTACAAGAACTGCAAAACCTGTTCTCTTTGCCATAGGATTGAATGCTATGTTCTCCTGGAGTTTGAGGATTTTCATGACTCTCTAATGCTTGTACACCATGCGTACTGGTACATGACTCTGCGCTATTACGGTACTGCATCACCTTAAGAACTGAAATGGGCACACTTTCTTGAGTTGCACATGCATTTTCTGAACTAAACGTTTCAGATTCATTAGAGCAAGTCAGCTCATCTAAGAAGTGAACATGCTTTTTAGTCCCATCGCTGTTAAGCGTTTTGGGAGACATGAACTTTTTAGCATTTAGCATAGCCTTGAGATCTGCAATGGTCTCCTTGTGATTTTTACACTTTTCAGTCAGGGCGAACTGCTCAGCTAGTAATTTATCTAGCTGTGCTTGAAGATCTTGAATCTTTGCCTCAGACTTTTCTGCTTCTGCATTTTTAGAATGCACTTCTTTACATTTCTCATCTAGACTTGATAATAGAAATGGTATCACATTATGTAGCCTTTTAAAACTTATGAAGTTTAAAGCCTCAATTATTTTACCATGTTTTGATTTCTTTTGGTGTTTGCCAATTATGTCCCACCATCGAATCATTTCATCATCTGAACTTTTAATTCCAATATACTCTGTCTTGAGTTTGGACAAGGTAGGCTCAACTTTTTCACTCCATAAAGCAAACAATAAGTCACTGTTATCAGAAATTTTCCCTTCCATCCCGAGGAGATAATCTGAATATTCTCGGATTGTACAGTAATGGGACTATTGAAGCTATTTAAAACCTTCTAATTTCTGTTTCATGCAATTCATAAACAATGAAAACAGACTTACCAATTCCTTGGTCAAAAGGTCAGCCTTAATCCATTCACAAGATCAACTGTGAAAAAATGTCCTCATTCTGATGAATTTCAGAAGATTCACTGCAAGGGATTCCCGGGTTTCGGCACCATCTGTAAGGGTGGATCCTCTACAGCGGTTCTGACTGCAGGGTTGCCGAATGACTAAAGAAACGTTATCAGCAAGATGATAGAAAACTGTACATTTCTTGTCTTTACCACCCACTGCAGCTTATACCAACGACGGAAATAAGCGCAGTTACAATAGCTAAACATGTGGGAGAGCGTGGCTATAATGTGACTATATTGTATTGCAATAGGTAACACTTCAAAGTCAATACCAAATCAAAACTAGTTAGCACATCATTTGTAGTTGAAAGAATTTAATGACAAAATCTAGTTATGGTTACACTTAAAATAGTTACAAAATAAATGTATGAGATGATGAAAACTTATACCATTAATCGTACCCAGCATGAATTTTACCTGAGAGAGAGAGAGAGAGAGAGAGAGACAAAGAAGAGAAGAGAGCAAAGGAGAGAAGAGCCAAAGAGAAGCCCCCAAGAAGAGAGAGCCAGAGAATAAAAGAGCCCCCAAGAAGAGAGAGCCAGAGAAAAAAGAGCCAGAGCAACAGTTACAATCTTCTTTTATCTATTCCTTGACCATGTGAAACCCTAACGTGAGCCATTCAAACTGACCAATCAGACCAAACTTCCCCCACGGTGTTACAGGTGTGACACACATTTGGCCTACAGGCCTTCAGCATTTCTTTGTCTTTAGGAATTCCAAATGGCCCTCCTGGAGAAAGATGGGGGTTGAAAACAGTAAAGCAAATGTCTTTGTTCATTTTACAAAATCAAATATCTTTGATTATTTTCCATTCTTTCACTATCTATTTGGTGTTTCTATCTGTTGTTTTACGATACACAGTAGTATGGAGCGTCCCATCTTTACTGTTAATGGTAGCTTTGGAATGTTCCATGCACAGTTTTACATTCCTGTCATTGCTGTTCAAGTGATCATAAAACTGTAACAGTTCTTCATAAGAACCACTCCATATCAAGAAAATATCATCAATGTACCTCCCCTACCATTTTATCTCGTCACTGTAGTGTTTAAAATAGACAGAATCCTTCTCCCATAAACCTAAAAAAAGGTTAGCATAGTTAGGGGCAAATCATGCACTCACTGCAGTCCCCCGAACCTAAATGTACAATAGGTCTTGGAAAAGGAAAACATTATTTTTAAGTGTCCATTCAGTGAGCTGAATAATGAATTCAGAGGGAGGCAAAGAATCTATAGGCCTATTCATTAGAAAATGTTGTAAAGCTTTCAGTCTGTCATTGTGAGCAATATTTGTGTACAGGGACTCCACATCCAATGTGACTAAAAAACAGTTGTCATGTCACTTAAGACCTTCAAGACATGAGTAGTGTCCTGTATATAGGAGGGAAGCTGTTGAGCCAGTGGCTTGATGAAGAAGTCTATAAATTGCGAGGCTGGCTCTGTGAGAGAACCATTAGACGATATGATAGGCCTGCCCGGAGGAGATTCGAGAGACCTATGAACCTTTGGGAGCATATAGAAGGTGGGTATTCTAGGATGTTGACATAGAAGGAAATCATGCTCCTGTTTTGAAATCCACTCAGTATCCTTGGCTGTGAGCAACAGTTCTTTTAATCTTTCTTTTGTGTTATCTACTGTATTGGACAATAGCCGTTGATAATAGTTTTGATTGTTCAGTTGCCGTAAGGCTTCTTCAACATATTTGGCTTTGTCCATTACCACAACACCTCCCCCTTTGTCTGCAGATTTTATAATTAGACTCATTATTTGCCAAGTGATCTATGGCCAGCTTTTGGGATTTGGTCAGATTCTCCTGATTCTTTGATTGGGCGATTGAAACAGTCTCTCAAACGCAGTCTCTCAAGCGCCCAGTCTCTCAAACGCTAAAAGCAGTCAAAGTCACATTCGAAACTGGAGGCATAAAGTATGATTTTGGCCTAAAGGGAGATCTTTGGGCTGTACTATAATTTCTCTGATTATTTTGGTGATACCAAACTTTTGGTAGAAAGAGGCTTCGGTAGAATCTAAATAGATCCACCTTGGTATTAAACTCATTTCTGTGGTAAGTGGGAGAGCAAGAGAGTCATTTAGACAAGACACTGACACAGTCAGGGGCTAGGGATGTTTTAGACAGGTTGATTACCGTCTGCTCTTGTTCCGGTCCTAAAAAAAAATCAGACGTGGTAGAAGCAGCTGGTGAAGACATGTTGGAGATTGAGGTAGATTCTTCATCACTGGTAGTAAGATTGAAGTGGGCCCGCACATTGCTCTGAAACATCTCAGTTACGTATGGTAACCCTTGTTCCCTGAAGGAGGGAACGGAGACGTACGTCGGACATCACCGACATCAGCGAAATTGGCGTGTGAGATTTGCATCTCGCGCTCCGCCCCGCAGCGCAGGTATAAGTGGAAGCGAAATACACTGACTATGGGAAGTGAGCACACAGGAAGATACCGGCTCTACACGTAGGCTATAGAACTTAGCAAACGTGTTGGGTTTCGCCCAGCCCGTAGCTCTACAAATATCTGCCAGTGAGGTGCCACGAACCAGCGCCCAGGAAGAAGCTACACCCCTGGTGGAGTGGGCTCTTAACCCGAGCAGGCAGGGCACATCTTGGGCTTCATACGCCAAGACGATGGCATCCACTATCCAGTGGGCCATCCTCTGCTTGGAGACAGCCTTTCCCTTCTGCTGGCCTCCGTAACAGACGAAGAGCTGCTCTGAGGTCCTGAAGCTTTGCGTTCTGTCCACGTAAGTCCGTAAGGCGTGGATGGGACAGAGAAAAGCTAGGGCTGGGTCTGCCTCCTCCGAGGGCAGCGCTTGCAGGTTCACCACCTGGTCCCAGATGGGAGTGGTGCAAACCTTGGGCACATATCCAGGGCCGGGGTCTCAGGATTACGTGAGAGTTACCAGGCCCGAATTCCAGGCACGATTCGTCGACCGAAAATGCCTGCAGGTCCCCTACCCTCTTGATGGAGGCCAATGCAGTCTTCAAAGACAGAATTTTTAACTCCGCTGACTGCAAAGGCTCGAAGGGAGGTCTCTGCAGTGCGATTAGCACCAGAGACAGGTCCCAAGAGGGTATAGAGGGAGGACGAGGCGGATTCAGTCTCCTCACCCCCCTCAGGAACCTGACAATCAGATCGTGCTTCCCTAAGGACTTTCCACCTACGAGGTCATGATTGGCGGCGATAGCGGCCACATAAACTTTGAGGGTGGAGGGAGACAGCCTTTGCTCCAACCCATCTTGTAGGAAGGAAAGAACAGAACTGACCGAACACCGCCGAGAAGACCTCCGAAGAGAAGAGCACCATTCAACGAACAGGTTCCACTTCAACGCATAGAGGTGCCTTGTAGAGGGCGCTCTAGCGGAAGTGATGGTGTCTACCACAGCTTGTGGTAGACCTCCTAGAATTTCCGCATCCCGTCCAGGGACCAGACATGGAGTTTCCAGAGGTCCGGACGCGGGTGCCAGAGGGTGCCAGAGAAGGTCCTTCCTCAGAGGAATGGGCCAAGGACCGGCTCCATCGCGTCCTTCGCCAGTAGGACTGTGATCTCCGCCTGAAGCACAGGGGCATTCTCCTTCGACATAGAGGTGAAGTGGATGCCCCTGAACTTGGGGGGACGCCGGGCAAACTGAAACTAGCCAGGCTCCCAGGAACCGTGCAAGCGGGACCAACGACACCACAGACGTGCCCGCAGTGAGGCAGCGCAGCGGCATGCAGGGACCCGACACGGACGACATGGTAGCGGCCCAAGGTGGGGTCTGAGTGTGCTGTGCAACACTTACCTGCTTCCGCTGAGGGGGCACGCGAGTGTGGGGAGGCCGCTTGTGTGCATCCCAAACACAGCCAGCACCCCCTGCTGGCGATTGGAGAGGCGTCTGAGGGTGACAAGGCATGGAAGCGTCGAACATCGCCAAGCGCACTCTCCTGGCACCCAGAGGTATTGGAACTGCTCTTTAGAATTTGGGTACCACTGGCTGTTTTTGACACCAGTGGCGGAACAGAATTTACCAATGATTCTCCACCTGGCCCTCCTCCGGGGAAGAGCAGCTCTTAACCAAATCCGGGTGACCCGTCCCCACTGACTGGCAGCTGAGACGGGTGGCATCGTAGGACCGATGCCCATGGCAACGAGCAGACTGAGGGGTCGCCGATGGTGTTTATGGACCAGGGTGGACATCGCCTGGCCGAGGGCCAGCGCTGTGACTTTAAATATAAAACAGTCACTGTGCGCATCTCAACCTCAGCTCAGAACTACCCTCATGCACGAAGAGTGCTGGGCAGAGGCGGCCTGCCAGTGGCACTGCCACCCCACCTGATGAGGGTAGTGAGAGAGAGGAAAACTTTATACAGGCTATGGCCCCTTTGGCGTTCCATTTTCTGGTGCCAAGTGGTTCCACATTGCTAAAGCTTTCCAATGCACATCTGGGAAAAAGGTAAGGGGGCGGGCAAGCCAATTTACGTGTTGTGCTACGCCTCAGCCACCCGGGGAAGCATGATTGTCAAGTATGAATCTGATTCAGCATGAAACACCCACTATTATAGTGGGAATCTCAGCCTCATCTTCATTTTCAACACATAACAGTCCTCTCTCCGATGCAGCGATTGACATCTGTCCTCTGCTAGAGCAATGCTAGGTCCCTCTCTTTTATTTATTTATTTTTATTACTTTATTTATTTATTTATTTTAGGACCAGCAATCCCATCTGTAAGCTACCAGCAGGCATGCGAGACGGCACACGGCGCGGCGAATACTCAAAACCTGATGAAAAAGGTAAGATGAACAATGCGCCAACGTGGTCATGCTCTCATGAAAGAACATGAACCACCCACAAACACAGTCTCAGCATGCTGCGATGCGCTAGAGGAGTGGGGGCCCACGGAGATGAAAACCAGCTATCACCACCTTTCACCAGCTATCACCAGCTATCCTGAAAACTTTCTATTTAGGGGCGATAGAAAGTGTATTAACTCAGTGCATCACAGCGTGGTATGGGAACAGCACCAGTCATGACTGCAAAGCCCTGCAAAGAGTCGTGCGCTTATCCGAGCGTATCTCAGGGTCAGCTCTCCCGTCTCTGCAGGACGTCTACACCTGCAAAGGTAGAGCTACTAAAATCATCAAGGACTCTAATCACCCTGCAAACCCTCATTTCACGCTGCTGCCATCTGGTAAGCGCTTCCGAAGCCTGATGGCCAAAACTGAGAGACTCAGGAGGAGCTTCTTCCCCCAGGCCATCAGACTCCTGAACTCAGTCACTTAACATCACGTGACCATCGACATACTGATATTGCACTGCACTTTCTGTTCTCGTTGTTACTGTGTATATGTTACTGTTATAAACCTGTTTGCACATTATACTTCTTTGTACATTTCTGTTAACCACATATTTATAAGTCTCACTGCACAGTTTATTTCACTTATTTTATTCCACTTCTTTATTTTTATTTTTTATTTTTTTCTACTTGACGATTTATTTATAATTCTACATATATATATATATATATATATATATATATATATAGTACTTTTTATTCTATTTCTATTATAATTTCCTCCTTGTGTTTTTAACTGTGAATTTGCACTGTCCATGGAGCGGACCTGTTTACATTTCACTGCCGGTTGAATATTCTGTATATAACTGTGTATGTGACAAATAAAACTCTTGAATCTTGAATCTTGAGATGTGCTCGCCGGGGAAGCCCCACTGTAATCCGCTGCTCTTTTTGAAGAAAATGTGCCCTTTGAAATCTGGCCTGTGTATGCACTCACCATTGGGAACGCCCTCACCGAACCAACAGACCAAATAGTGCTGTGAAAACAGCAGTTTGTCACTGTATCAGGGAGCTTGCGGCCGCCGCTGATCGTGCCATCTCAATCAGCACTCAAAGAAGCTTCTTCTGTCGTTCTCTGGCCTTCTCTCTGCTGAAGCAGGAACGGTCTTCTTCATCAATACCGTGTTCGGCTCCGGAGTGAATGACAAAGGTGCGCTGCATTTCGCTTCCGCTTATACCTGCGCTGCGGGGCGGAGCGCGAGATGCAAATCTCGCACGCCAATTCTCATTGGCCTGTTCTCTAGATCTCGAAGCTGATAGGGGCTCCCTGAAGTGATCCCAATTTGTCGGTGACGTCCGACGTACGTTGAACGTGACCGACTGAAAGGGAACGCACCTTTTTGCAGAGTCGTTGCGTGTGCCGCGCTTGCCATGCTTTTATTTTCAGAAATGCAAGCTGCCTCACTTGTGTCAAAATGATTGAGATGGCCAATCAAATCAAAGTAAGCGGGATTTACGTTCGCTTTTGGCTCGTGCACAGTCTTCACACACAGACGAGCACGTCAATCTATCGCTTAATGCCGTTGCGGAGATAGACTTTCTGGTGAAATCACAAAACAAAATACACACAAACGTATCCATGCTCTTAATATACAATCATTGATGAACATCTTTGATTTTAATGAAGAAAAAAAAATTAAAAAAAAATATATGAGAGCGGATTAGAACCCGGAACCTTTGACACTGTTTACAATAATTCTACCACCAGACCACTAGAGAATTGAAATTATAGTAGCTGATCTATGTATTTATTCACTAATGCGAATAATTTTGGGACTAATAATATATTTGACACAAATTAAGGCAAATATTGTTTGCAAATAGTCCCAAAAGGATTATTTCCCAACCAGAATTAGACCTAGAATTTCACTGTTCTGTTTCTTTATGATTTATAAAAATAAATTCAGAAAGGAAATGTTCAAATTCAGAGGAACACTTCATGTTCAGAAGCAACATTCATGTTGAAGAACTGTTAATAATAAAGATTGAGAAGATTAGATCAGTTGTGGTCCTTTTTTTGGAATACTTGAAACAGAAACACTTTTTTTGTGGAATACTTGATGCGGCCCAGCATGACCTCTGTACCTCCAACGGCCCCCAGGTAAATTGAGTCTGAGACCCTGCTTAAATGTCTTAATCTTCTGTTGTCTGACCAAATCTGTAAGTTTCTCTTAGGTCATGTTTCAATTTGTTTTCAAATGGCAATTTTATAACATCATTACTCATTCAGTATTCGACAGATTGACAATGCTCAAAGGAAGCTTAATCTCTTTCTCTGCCATTTTTTTTTTTTTTTTAGTTCAAAATATTTCTTACCCAGATCTGGCTCAGCTATTGGAGAATTGGTTGTGCCATCAAGTAAAGACTGATTTACAATGATGCTGTTGGCTTGCTCATTCGAATATGAGAATGCTGCATTGTATCTTCCATTCTCCATCTTGAGCTTTGTAGTATGACTCCACAATGCCCGCTGGATCAGAGCAGAGCAACTCCAGAAAAACATGTCCCTAGTGCTTAGTATCTTGGAAAGACAAAAAAGTCTGGGGTGTTTGAAGGTGCTCTTTGGGGGCGGGAATTCAAATGAATGTAGAAAAAGGGAAATCCAAGGCTCTCTTCTTCAAAATGATTAAAAAGCCTCATATTGACAGTTTAACCGTTAACCAAAAGTAAGAATTTTGACCGATTAATACTGTCAGTTAAACGGTTTAAAGGGTATTTTTTATTTTTATGTTTTTTTTTGGTTTGTTTGTTTGTTTGTTTGTTTGTTTGCTGCTATATTTGTTAACTCGCAGGGCGCATCGACAACCAAACGTGTCTACAGAAATATTTTGCAAAATGAAGCAATGGAAAAGAAGTAGGCCTACTGTGTGGGACCATTTCGACAGAAAGGGTGACGAAGTTACTTGCAAAATATCCTACGCGGTATTAAAATACAGCAGTAGTACAAGCTCCTGACTGGTGGAAAGCAAATGAAAGGCGCTTCCTAAGGCTGGCCACTCTACCGAGGTGTTATCTCTGTATTCCTGGGGCATCAGTGCCATCTGAAGCCTTGTTTAAGGCTTTTTGTGGTGTGGTTTTGGTCAAGTTTACTAAAGTAAACATTGTCACGTATGTTCTTCTCACCGCTGTTTCCTGATGGTTTATAGAACAATTACTCTGTCATTTTAAAGAACAGCACAACAACGAGCGCGCAATCACAACTGCCCAAACGGAGAAGGCGCATGCGCAGTCAGCGGAGGCTGCACTGCGGAGCAAGATGAAAGTATATAAAAGGCTTGAGAGGCTTGCTTTTATCTCATTGAGTTTTTCTTGTGCCACTTCATTTTCTTTCTTAATATGTTCCGTAATTAGCAAGATCAGAACTAGTGAACATTTGTTCAAAATGGCTTCTGATTTATACTCACCTAAAGGATTATTAGGAACACCATACTAATACTGTGTTTGACCCCCTTTTGCCTTCAGAACTGCTTTAATTCTACGTGGCATTGATTCAACAAGGTGCTGAAAGCATTCTTTAGAAATGTTGGCCCATATTGATAGGATAGCATCTTGCAGCTGATGGAGATTTGTGGGATGCACATCCAGGGCACGAAGCTCCCGTTCCACCACATCCCAAAGATGCTCTATTGGGTTGAGATCTGGTGACTGTGGGGACCATTTTAGTACAGTGAACTTATTGTCATATTCAAGAAACCAGTTTGAAATGATTCGAGCTTTGTGACATGGTGCATTATCCTGCTGGAAGTAGCCATCAGAGAATGGGTACATGGTGGTCATAAAGGGATGGACATGGTCAGAAACAATGCTCAGGTAGGCCGTGGCATTTAAACGATGCCCAATTGGCACTAAGGGGCCTAAAGTGTGTCAAGAAAACATCCCCCACACCATTACACCACCACCAGCAGCCTGCACAGTGGTAACAAGACATGATGGATCCATGTTCTCATTCTGTTTATGCCAAATTCTGACTCTACCATTCCTGGGGCATCAGTGCCATCTGAAGCCTTGTTTAAAGCCAAGTCAAGTCTTTTGGTCAAGTTTCCTAAAGTAAACATTGTCACGTATGTTCTTCTCACCGCTGTTTCCTGATGGTTTATAGAACAATTAAAACTTACTAAGTTTTAAAGAACAGCACAACGACGTGCGCGCAATCACAACTCCCCAAACGGAGAAGGCACGTGTGCAATCAGCGGAGGCTGGCGCTGCGGAGCCAGACGAAAATATAAAAAAGGCTTGAGAGGGTGTTTTCTGCTGCCGGTCTAAATGTCAACAGGCCGTGCTCCAGACTAACCCACATCACTAAGACATGTTACTTTTAATAAAAACCATACAAGGTGTGGATAGAGGTAGGCCTGCTATTTTTATTTGATGAAAAAAACTGACGGAAACCATTCCAGTTCTTCAAAGCTTCAAACGGATGCAGTGTATTTTCGTTTTGTCATCTTAATTTGGTAATTTTTTAAGTGAAAAATATTTAGTGTAGGCCTATATATTGTTACAAACTATGGTGATCAAAACTCTCAAAGACGCTGGAGAACTGGAAATAGGACAAAATACTCAGGATACACACAGGAAACACACCAGTTAACGTAGACGACACGCGACAAACACTGGGGGAGAACTGAAGACTAAATACACAGGGCAAACAAGGTGATTGACTAGACACAGGTGAATGACATTACTAATTAACAAGACACAGCTGCGACAAATGAACTAATGAGGGTAACCATGGGAACACAGGAGTGGGGGGGGGGGATGAACAAAGGAACATGTGACATTCAAAAACACAACTGA
The DNA here is from genome assembly GCA_018749465.1 of Paracanthobrama guichenoti. Lineage (NCBI taxonomy): Eukaryota > Metazoa > Chordata > Actinopteri > Cypriniformes > Gobionidae > Paracanthobrama > Paracanthobrama guichenoti. Next base: position 4,211,330 of record CM031964.1, read on the forward strand.
AGACAGACATGTGACATTTATTTTATGCTTTTTATTTATGTTTTATTCTGTTTTTTTCTGTTGTCAGAAACGCTGCAGGTGCGTGAAAATTTGATAATGTGTGAATCCAGGTTCTGTTGTTGAGCTGTTCTGTATGCTGCTGTTTGCATGTTAAAATAAACCCGTGAAAAAAAAAAAAAAAAAAAAAGTATTTTTAACAGGTCACAGACACTAGTCAATCGGTCTTTGTCAGTCACATAGGTTTGTTGTGTGTGACGTCACCGCGGCGCCATTTTTAAGGTAGCGCTACTGACTGACTCGTATTGAAGATATTATAAGAGTAGAGATAACAAATAAATAACTAGCAAAACCAAAGAAGCAAAAGAAAAAGGAGAAAAGGCTGTACCGTGATAAACTCAATAAAGATGCTAGGGACCGTAATTTGGAAAAATTGTCATCCTTTCAGAACATAGATCCATATGAGCTGACTGAAGTTGGGCGCTGACTCCGCATTGCTACCTCCATCCTCATACCTCGACATTGTCAACTATCTTGTTTATGGTATAGCGCATATACCAGTGAACAATTTAAAAACTATAAATCTCTTGAAGCCCACGGACATTTCACCATTTGGCTTGGTACAGGATTTATTTACCGAAGGACTGTGACAACACAGTAGTATCAGCAAATGTTAACTGTATAATTGTGGTGGTTGAGCGTGTGTGTGTGTGTGTGTGTGTGTGTGTGTGTGTGCGCGCCAGTGCTGCAGCTTGCAGTGGTGAAGATCACTTCTTCACAGCTTGTTTAGTTTTAACATGCTGCGAGTAGGAAGAATTTGTAATTATTCAATACTAAGTTGCCCCCTTTTCATGCATTTTTTTCATGCATGCAATTACACAAACCAAAATGCCTAACACAATAAAACAGAAACATTGTTCCAATAAAGCAAGTCATCATCATGAAACAAATTGTCTAACATTAAGTAAATCAACGTATGTAAAATGTAATAGTGTATTTTATTATAGTACATTCGGAGATATGTTTGCAAAGGTGATGTTTTTGCTTCGCACCGCTGCAACCCAGGCCATCCGACCTTCTCGTTACGTCCGCTACATGCTGTCCATGTCCTTTCTTAAAAGTGAGAAAGCTAAAAAAAACCTTTCCCTGTTGTTTAGTTTTTGACCCTTTCTGTCATGAGACTTACAATTGCACCCTATCACACAACAAGAGCGTACCATTTTATCACTGAAAAGAAATGAATAAAAAACACAACTCTCTAACAGAATCCCCCAGCATTGATATCTTACAAATAGCGGCTCCACCCATAATGCACTTCGGTTCTCATGAGTGTGACATCACCTGACAAAGACCAGTTGTATTTTTATTTAATGCCAATTTAATATTATAATCTTATCAGTTAACGGTTAATAATCGGATAATGAGCAGTGGTTGTCGGTCGGGAAAATTAACCGAAATGAGCATCCCTAATTTTACTGGCTATTTCATAATAGAACATTTAAAATTGTTTAGAATATGTTGACCAATCAAGCATTTTAAGGAGCCATACAGTATAAGGTGAGTTGTAGTGGTATGTGCTGATTAAGTTGACTTATTGCAGAATGTCTTTCAGCAATAAGCTATCATGACAATTGGAAGGATTGTCCTTGAATATCCTGCATCAAAATTATAGATATCGGCATTTTTGGAATGATACTGTGCTTTTAAAGGTAACAAACTGCATATCAGCTTCATCATGACCATCATCATCATCTCTCTGCTTCTGCTGGCCTTTCTGCTGCCACACCTGACCTTCACTGGTGAGAATGATTATTTTACAGCATGTTACAATGAATTTTAAGAGTGTGTAATTGGTATGTGCTGAATAAGTTCGAGACTCGCCTACATTCGTGAAGGTGGAGTCCCCCTACCCATGCCTCGATCTAGCTCTATTCCCCAGAATAGATCTACTTCGACGAATGGCCGAGGTGACCTGAGGATTACGGTTAGGGCAAACCCACCGAGCATACCTCCGCAGGCCCCTAATCCCTCACAAGCGCCGCTACCTGTTGAGCTTCCGGGGGGACCCGCTGGCCCCTCCCACGGGCGTCCGGCGGTGTCCTTCGGAGCCCCGGCGGATGAGCAGATGTCGATCACTGCATCGGAGGGGGAGTTCCAGTCCTCGGAGGATGAAGATTCGGCTGCACTGCCTCCCTCTGGGAGAGTGGCAGCGGCCGAGTCGGACCCCAAGTTGATGGCTATGCTTTCCCGGGCCGCCGAAAAGGTCGGGCTTGAGTGGAACCCTCCACCACGTCTCGAACCTTCTAGGTTGGACGATTGGTTTCTTGGGGCGGGTTGCGCTGGTTCTCAGCGTCCCGCCCCAATGCCTTTTTTCACGGAGGTGCATGAGGAGCTCACCAGGTCGTGGTCGACACCCTTTAGTGCCAGGAACCGACCCGGTGGCTCCTCCCTCCTCACTACCCTTGACGGCGGGCAAGCCAGGGGGTACGTGGAGATCCCGCCAGTGGAGCGGGCCGTCGCGATGCAACTCTGTCCGGCGACCGGCGACCGCCTCCAACTGGCGTGGTGACCCACGTCTCCCGTCCAAGCCCTGTAAGTTCTCCTCCAGTCTGACTGCAAAGGCTTACAGATCTTGTGGCCAGGCTGCGTCCGCCTTGCATGCCATGGCGCTGCTTCAGGTGCATCAGGCCCAGGCACTCATGGATATGCACGAGGGTAGCCCTGGCCCAGAGCTCCTCCAGGAGCTCCGGACGGCAACGGACCTCGCCCTCCGGGCGACGAAAGTCACCGCCGTTCCATTGGTCAGGCGATGTCCACTCTAGTGGTCCAGGAGCGGCATCTCTGGCTCAACCTGGCCGACATGAGGGAGACCGATAAGAATCGGTTCCTGGACTCCCCCATCTCCCTGGCCGGGTTGTTCGGCGACACAGTCGAGAGCTTTGCCCAGCAGTTCTTGGCCGCCCAGAAGCAGACAGAGGCCATAAAATACATCCTGCCCGGGGCAGCTCCTGCTGTCATCCTGCACCCAAATTGTCAATAAAAGAGCTCACCAACGGCCTCCCCACACTCGCGTGCCCCCTTGGTGGAAGCAGGTAAGTGTTGCACAGCACACTCAGACCCCACCTTGTGCCGCTACCATGCCGCCCGTATCAGGTCCCTGCATGCCGCCACGCTGCCCCGCTGCGGGTACATCTGTGGTGCCGTTGGTCCCGCTTGCACGGTTCCTGGGAGCCTGGCTAGCGCTTCCCAGCCCGTCTCGCTGGCTCATCCGTACTATCAGACTCGGCTATGCGATTCAGTTTGCCCGGCGTCCCCCCAAGTTCAGGGGCATTCACTTCACCTCCGTGTCGAAGGAGAATGCCCCTGTGCTCCAGGCGGAGATCGCAGTCCTACTGGCGAAGGACACGATAGAGCCGGTCCTTCCAGCTGATATGAAGACCGGCTTCTACAGCCCGTACTTCATTGTGCCCAAGAAAAGCAGCGGGTTATGACCGCTCTTGGATCTGCGACTTCTGAACCAGTCCCTTCAGAGGCTGCCGTTCAGGATGTTAATGCAGAAACGCATCTTCAGGTGCATCCGTCCCCAAGATTGGTTTGCAGCAATCGACCTGAAGGACGCGTACTTTCATGTCTCGATTCTCCCTCGACATAGACCGTTCCTACACTTTGCATTCGACGGACGAGCATATCAGAACAAGGTCCTACCCTTCGGGCTGGCCCTGTCGCCCCGTGTCTTCACGAAAGTTGTGGAGGCGGCCATTGCTCCCATGAGAGAGCGTGCTGTTCGCATTCTCAACTACCTCGACAACTGGCTGATCCTTGCCCAGTCGCGAGCGCAGTTGTGCGAACACAGGGACATGGTGCTCCGTCACCTTTGCCGGTTGGGGCTTCAGGTCAACTGGGAGAAGAGCAAACTCTGCCCCTCGCAGAGGATCTCTTTTCTCGGGATGGAGATAGACTCGATCGCCCGAACGGCGCGCCTCACTGAGGAGCGCGTCCAGTCAGTGTTGAACTGCGTGAATTCATTCAAACACAGGATAGCGGTACCACTGAAACATTTTCAGAGGCTCCTGGGGCATATGGCATCCGCAGCCGCAGTAACACCGCTGGGATTGCTTTATATGAGACCGCTTCAACGCTGGCTCCACGACTGGGTCCCGAGATGGGCGTGGCGCAGTGGAACTCTCCATGTCCAAGTGACGCGGAGATGCCGCCAAACCTTCAGCCCGTGGTCGGACCCTTCATTTCTACGGGCAGGAGTGCCTCTAGAACAAGTGTCCAGGCATGCTGTTGTCTCCACGGATGCCTCATCCACCGGCTGGGGTGCCATGTACAATGGGCTTGCAGTATCGGGTCTGTGGACGGGGCCTCAACTGCAATGGCATATCAATTGCCTGGAGTTGTTAGCAGTTCGTCTTGCACTCAGCCGCTTCAAAACGCCGCTCAGAGGCAAGCACATTCTGGTCCGTACAGACAGCACTGCGGCCGTTGCGTACATCAACAAACAGGGTGGTCTACTCTCCCATCGCATGTCACAACTCGCCCACCATCTCCTCCTATGGAGTCAGAAGCATCTGAGGTCGCTTCGTGCCATTCATATTCCAGGCCTGCTCAATCGTGCGGCCGACGAGCTCTCACGACAGCCAGTGCTCCCGGGAGAGTGGAGACTCCATCCCCAGGTGGTCCAGCTGATCTGGAGTCGCTTTGGGGCCACGCAGGTAGATCTGTTTGCCGCCCCAGACTCCACTCACTGCCAGCTGTTCTATTCCCTGATCGAGGGGACCCTCGGCTCAGATGCGCTGGCACACAGCTGGCCCCGGGGCCTACGCAAATATGCGTTTCCCCTAGTGAGCCTTCTTGCACAAACACTGTGCAAGGTCAGGGAGGACGAGGAGCAAGTCCTGTTGGTCACTCCGTACTGGCCCAACAGGACTTGGTTTTCGGAACTAGTGCTCCTCGCGACAGCACCTCCTTGGCCCATTCCTCTGAGGAAGGACCTCCTGACTCAGAGACGGGGCACCCTCTGGCACCCGCGTCCGGACCTCTGGAAACTCCATGTCTGGTCTCTGGATGGGACGCCAGCGGAGGTTCTAGGCGGTCTGCCACAAGCTGTGGTAGACACCATTACTTCGCTAGAGCACCCTCTACAAGGCACCTCTCTGGCGTTGAAGTGGAACCTGTTCGTCGAATGGTGCTCTTCTCGCTTGAAGACCCCGAAGGTGTTCGGTCAGTTCCGTGCTTTCCTTCCTACAAGACGGGTTGGAGCGAAGGCTGTCTCCCTCCACCCTCAAAGTTTATGTGGCCGCCATCGCCGCCAATCATGACTTCGTAGGTGGAAAGTCCTTAGGGAAGCACGATCTGATTGTCAGGTTCCTGAAGGGGGTGAGGAGACTGAATCCGCCTCGCCCTCCCTCTATACCCTCTTGGGACCTGTCTCTGGTGCTGACCGCACTGCAGAGGCCTCCCTTTGAGCCTTTGCAGTCAGCTGAGTTAAAAATTCTGTCTCTGAAGACAGTACTCCTGACTGCATTAGCCTCCATCAAGAGGGTAGGGGAACTGCAGGCATTTTCGGTCGACGAATCGTGCCTGGAATTCGGGCCGGATAACTCTCACGTAATCCTGAGACCCCGGCCTGGATATGTGCCCAAGGTTCCCACCACCTTCCGGGACCAGGTGGTGAGCCTGCAAGTGCTGCCTTCAGAGGAGGCAGACCCAGCCCTAGCTTTTCTCAGTCCCGTCCGTGCTTTGCGGACTTACGTGGACAGAACGCAAAGCTTCAGGACCTCAGAGCAGCTCTTCGTCTGTTATGGAGGACAGCAGAAGGGAAAGGCTGTCTCCAAGCAGAGGATGGCCCACTGGATAGTGGATGCCATCGTCTTGGCGTATGAAACCCAAGATGTGCCCTGTCCGCTCGGGTTAAGAGCCCACTCCACCAGGGGTGTAGCTTCTTCCTGGGCGCTGGCTCGTGGCGCCTCGCTGGCAGATATTTGTAGAGCTGCGGGCTGGGCGACACCCAACACATTCGTTCTATAGCCTACGTGTAGAGCCGGTGTGCTCTTCCCATAGTCAGTAACACCGAAGTGCCCGTTCTAAGTGTCGGCTTGCTGCGCCACTCCCTTCCCCATGGAACAGATACGTGCGCTTATATGCTCCAGTCGAGTTCCCTAGCATGGCGAACCCTGTCGAGTCCTCCGCAACCCTCGGCAGTCGGATGTGGCGGAGCGTCCGACGCCAGGCCTAACGCTCGTTGGTAAGGCTGGGTTCCATATGTTGTGACCCCCACGGCGGTCCCATATGTGTATTCTCCACGGTAAGTCTCCCTTCGGCGAGCTCATGTCTTTCCCTCTGCCGTCTCAGTGTGGTGTGGACCCCTGCCTAAAAATGGCTGGAGCCACCCCTGGGACTTCCGTATGTAGCACTGCCCACGGCCAGTCCATACGTGTATTCTCCAAATGATAACTCCCTCCGGGCATGATGTGGCTTCCGCAGCGGCCCCCCGGGGCACGCTTTCCCAGCGTTATCCAATAGTCGGCTGAGTGGGTCTTGCGGAACAGCAGCTGACTCTCCCTGCGTGAATTTCCCCGCCCAGAACAGCCGGGGTCTGAGGGGCTCTCTCAGGGCGCTGGAAGTGGTAGCAACTGTGGCGTGTTCCAAAGGGATCCCAATTCAAACGTGACCGACTGAAAGGGAACATCTCGGTTATGTATGGTAACCCTCGTTCCCTGAAGGAGGGAATGGAGACGTATGTCCCGTCGCCACAATTGCTGTACCATCACTGCAGGCTGAGTCAATAGTTCGGCTCCTCAGTGAAAAACAAACGTGCGTGCATTTCACTTCCGCTTTATACCCGCGACGCAGGGCGGAGCGCGAGATGCAAATCTTGCACGCCAATTCTCATTGGCCTGTTCTCTATATCTCGAAGCTGTTAGGGACTCCCTGAAGTGATCCCCAATTCATCGGTGACGTCCGACGTACATCTCCGTTCCCTCCTTCAGGGAACGAGGGTTACCATACGTAACCGAGACGTTTTACGCACTACCTTATCTCTGTGTCTGATTCAGAGCAGACAGAATGCTAGATCTAACGAGCCATAACTGACGAAAATAACCATACACAAAATAATCATGCGCTGCAAACATCAATAATAGCTTATCAATGTTTAGTCGGTTGTCAAGCGGTGTGACCGCTCCCTTTTTAGGTACTAAATCGTCAACGGAGGCTGACATGCTGCTCTTACTTACAAGTATTGTTGTACGCGGTAGGGAACGTAAACGCGCAATACGTCATATGACAATATGACGCAATTTTTTTTATCATGTACAAATTTATACCGGTGTTATCATGGACGGTATGATATGGCACACCCCTACTCGGCACACTGACAAATTTAAAAGTTGGTCTTTGTTTAAAAAAAGGTTGGGCACCCCTGCTTTACGGTGTCTGTACTAACCTCAAAAACAACAGTATAATCCAACAAACTTCAGTCTTATAATAGATTGTTCATTAAAATGGCTGTATTTTTTAATTACAGCTGGAGAAAAGTGTCAAACTAAACGACAAAGTTAATCTGATAACATTACCAAATGAAGGAGAAGACGTCAAAGCAGGTACTCGCTGTAGTGTTGCCGGCTGGGGACAACTGAAGACTGATGGCCCAGTGAGTGATTGTCTAATGGAGGCAAACACGACTATAAAAAATCAGACACTCTATCAGAAAAAATTTAAAAATTACATGGTCTCACAGATGATCTGTGCTCATGACCACGGTGGATCCTGCAAAGTATGTGCAAAAGATGATTTACAGAGGTTATGGTAATGTACAAACTGGTTTCACTAGTGACGTGTTGATTTGTGTTTCTTAACAGGGGGATTCAGGAGGTCCTTTGGTTTGTGGAGACACTGCTGTTGGTGTCACATCTTTTGGATCTAAAGATCACTGCAATTCACCTGAGCGTCCTAATGTGTATAGATTTCAGCATTTCTTCAATGGTTTCAGGCACAAATGTGAAATGTTAAGCGTCTACATGGAAAATAAAAAATGAATAAATGTTTTTTTTTTTTTTTTTATTCTTCCATAAACCTTCATTCAATAAACATATCAAATGGCAAGCATCAATTATAGTCAAGTGTTCTCATTGTCACAACCAAATATAATTTATGGAACTCATAAAATTTATGGTAATTTATGGTATCTCATTGAATGGGGAAAACTGAAATACCCAAAACTGTTGCTAAAAATTACAATAATTAAAAAATATACACTCACCTAAAGGATTATTAGGAACACCATACTAATACTGTGTTTGACCCCCTTTCGCCTTCAGAACTGCCTTAATTCTACGTGGCATTGATTCAATGAGGTGCTGAAAGCATTCTTTAGAAATGTTGGCCCATATTGATAGGATAGCATCTTGCAGTTGATGAAGATTTGTGGGATGCACATCCAGGGCACCACATCGCAAAGATGCTCTATTGGGTTGAGATCTGGTGACTGTAGTACAGTGAACTCATTGTCATGTTCAAGAAACCAATTTGAAATTATTTGAGCTTTGTGACATGGTGCATTATCCTGCTGGAAGTAGCCATCAAAGAATGGGTACATGGTGGTCATAAAGGGATGGACATGGTCAGAAACAATGCTCAGGTAGGCCGTGGCATTTAAACAATGCCCAATTGGCACTAAGGGGCCTAAAGTGTGCCAAGAAAACATCCCCCACACCATTACACCACCTTGGTAACAAGGCATGATGGATCCATGTTCTCATTCTGTTTACGCCAAATTCTGACTCTACCATCTGAATGTCTCAACAGAAATCGAGACTCCTCAGACCAGGCAACATTTTTACAGTCTTCAACTGTCCAATTTTGGTGAGCTCGTGCAAATTGTAGCCTCTTTTTCCTATTTGTAGTGGAGATGAGTGGTACCCGGTGGGGTCTTCTGCTGTTGTAGCCCATCCATCTCAAGGTTGTGTGTGTTGTGGATAATTGCATTCATGAGAAATTGAACAGGTGTTCCTAATAATCCTTTAGGTGAGTGTATATGATATCATAAATTGCGCTGCTTCATAAAATTACAATAATATTTTATTTGATGAACAACATTTATTTATTTTTTTAAGATTATGAAAACAGTCCTGGAAAAGTTCCTACAGAATTATTTGTCAAGTCTAAAGGATCTAACCACAGAGTGTGAGTCAGTGAGTCAATTGATTTCTCACATCTAACAGAATTTACAAGAAATATTGGACATGGATTACATCACACATGGGTCCGATTCATCTACTCCATCAAGAACACAAATATAACCGTTATCAGTAACACTTTAGAATAATGTTCCGTCATTAATAAGTAACTATGCAGGAACTAATGCAGGACTAATGAGTAGTACTACATTAACACTTCAGCTACTACTATTAACTAACATAGAAAACAAGCTTAGCTAATCAGTAAGTAATATCAAATTTAAGAGATAGTTCCTTATTAGGTAATCAATAATTACTAATAACTATTAACTAACTGACAAATTATAAAGAACATTATTGTGTGTCTGAAACATAATCAGACATAATTCTTACTCTGAATAAAGTCATAAAATGCATCACTAATTACTCAAGTGTTACCTAGTCACTCTGCAGGAACTACTAGTGATCTGAAGCATTATTTTAAAGTGAAACAGCGTCTTTTCACTTTAAAATAATGGCCCAGATCACTTTAAAGTGAAACACATCTTTTTCACTTTAAAATAATGGCCCAGATCACTTTAAAGTGAAACCGTCTTTTCACTTTAAAATAATGATCCAGATCACTGGTAGTTCTAGAAGAGTGACTAGGTAACGCTTGAATAATTAGTGATGCATTCCTGACCACTTCGAAGAAAAAGAAAAAAAGAAAAGAAAAGACAATTGCTCAGACACATTAATGTTATGATTAGTAATTCATAAGTATTTTTAATTGGTCATTAGCTATTAGTTCTTAATAGCGCCAATCCAATTCAGTATTTATTGATTACCTAATAAGGAAATAGTCCTAAATTTGATATTACTTACTGATTAGCTAAACTTGTTCCTATATTAGTTAATAGTAGTAGCTGAAGTGTTAATGACGGACCTTGTGCAGGACAACGTCCAAAAACCGCTATAAGATTGGGTGTTGTGTGCTGTTCAGCATATTAATCAACTTAATGAAAAACAAAAGTTTTTCTTGAATTATTCCATTAATCTTTCAATAAAAGTACTGCAGTCGATGTGTCCTCATCAAGTGTGCACAGAAGTATGTAATCCATGTAATCGAATGGGACGTGAGATAAACTAAACAATCAAATTACACTTTAAATAACTTTTTTTCAAAGATAGTTATTTTAAGTATAAGTTTAAGTTATTGCGCTGATGTTCAAGCATATGTTTTTTAAATAAGTTTGGTTCCCATTCAGTCGGTCACTCTCGACGCCACGTCGGAGTACCGGCGAATAGAATCTCTTCGCGATGAGCCAATCTGCCAGTGTAACTAAAAGCGAGCCAATGCACATTGGCATGCAATGATTGCACCAGGTGCTCATGCCACGCTGTCTGCGGGTATAAATGAGTCACAGGTGATTGCATCAAATTAGCATTTTGCTTGGGCCGAGTGGTAGATGGTTACTACAGATATCACTCCTTACTTGCCAGTCCTGACTGAAGGACGGAAGCCGCCTTCGGAAGCGATCTCTTCATTCGGTGTTGGTGTGATGGCACAGCAGCGGGTCGTGTGGTTTTCCGATCATCTCTCTTTGTTGTTTGAACAGAACGATCACAAAGGCTGTTCTCACAGCCGGTTCGGTCGCTAGGTGGAGAGCGCTAAAAAGCCGTTCCCACGGCTGGTAAGAGCGCCGTGTGAGAGAGAGCGCGCACGTCAGGCTGCACTATCCCTGGCCGGTGTCGCCGCGACCCCTCCCCTGCGTGCTTCAGCACCAAGGAGAGCGTCCTTCTGAAAGAGCTTACACAGATAGAGCTTGCGTCTTTTTCAAGATGACATTCTATCTGTGTGTTTCTGGATCACGGTGGTTTCCTGTCACCGAGGATGGTCATCAGCGCTGTATCTCGTGTTTGGGCGTTCAGCACGCTGAGGCAGCGCTGGTGGATGAATCATGTTCTCACTGCGGGAACATGACCATCTCGGAGTTGCGATCGCGGCTCCGTCTCGCAAGAGGCGGAGCCTCTGTGCCTCTGCCGCGATCTAACTCTCCTCAGAGAGTTACTTCAGGCAGTAGCCCGGCTGATTTGAGGGTTACGGTGAGCGCGTTTCCCCAGGGAACCAACCCGAGGAACCCTCATCCCTCTCGCACTCCGCAGCCAGTAGAGCTGCCATTGGAGCGCGCGTGGGCCGTCCACGAGATGTGCACCATCCGTATCCTTTGGGGCTCCCCCTTGAGGACCAGATGTCCATCGCTGCATCGGAGGAGGGTCAGAACTCTCTGGAGAGGATGTGTCGGCGCAGGGGCTCCTCCGGGTAGACCCGCTGTGCCCGATACTGATCCGGAGATGATGGCTATGCTTGCCCGGGCGCCGAGAGAGTCGGGCTCGTGTGGAACCCTCCACCGTGTCCCGAACCCTCAAGGCTGGATGATTGGTTTCTCGGGGTGGCCCGTGCTGGTTCTCAGCGCCCCACCCGGTGCCTTTTTTTCCCGGAGGTGCACGAGGAGCTCACAAGGTCATGGGCGGCACCTTTTACTGCCCGAAAACCGGCCTAGTGGATCCTCCTCCTCACCACCCTCGATGGCGGACCTGCAAAGGGATACACGCGGGTTTCCCCGTGGAGCGGGCCGTTGCTATGCAACTGTGCCTAACTCCACTTCCAGGGGAACCCGTGTCTTCCCTCCGGGGGCCTGTAGGTACTCATCCGATCTGATCGGAAGGCCTACCTGGCTTGTGGAGAGGCAGGCTCGCTTTACACACTACGGCGTTGTTGCAGGTCCATCAGGCCCGGCTCTGAAGACCTTGCGGAGGTGGTCACGCGATCCCGCAGTTCTCCAGGAACTGAGAACCGCAACGGACCTCGCGCCGTCGTGCGGACGAAGGTTCTGGCGCGGGCGTGGGTCGTGCAATGTCCACTATGGTGGTCCAGGAACGCCACCTCTGGCTGTGTCTGGCGGACATGAGGGAGACCGACAAAGTCAGGTTCCTTAACTCCCCGTCTCCCAGACTGGCCTCTTCGGCGGCGCGGCCCAGAACCGCCCATCAGTTCTCGGCGCACAGAAGCAGACTGAGGCGGTCAGTCACATTCTGCCTCGGCGGTCAGCTGCTGTCTCCACCCGCGCGCGGCAGCTGCCTCAGCCTGCTCGTCGCCGGCGGCGCCGCCTGCGTCTGCCTCCGCTCCCGCGCGCGCAGCAGCCTCCACCCAGCGGCGTTGTGGGCGGGGCGCAAGCAGGCCACCCTACCCGTCCAGGCGCCTGCCAAGAGGAGAGGCAAGGCCAAGGGCAGGCTGCCACGAGGCGGGCGACCCGGAGGTGAGGAGGACTGCTCTTCTGGAGATGGTGACCACACCGCTCCATCCCCCGGTGGAGGGCCAGGAGGAGAATCTTGTGTTCCATTTTGTCTCTGTACCCAAATTCTCAACACAAGAGCAGTTCCTTCCATCTCCGGGTCCGCAGGGGCTCGGAGAGTTGTGGCGGTCAAACGCCGGACCACACTCATCCTCCCTCTTACGCCAGCGGGCAGCAGTGGACAATCCCCTCATGTTCCTGCTGCCCACCTGTGGAATCAGGTAAGTGTTGCACGGCACACTCTCACCTCGCTGCGGGCCGCCTCCACGAGACAGCCGCCCCAGTCCGGTACCTGCATTCCACCTCGCTGCCCCACAGTGGGTGCGCCCGGTGGTCCCTATGGTCCTGCTTGTGCGGTCCCTGGGAGCCTGGCTGAGTGCTCCTCGGTCCGTCTCGCTGGCTCATTCGGACCATCAGGCTCGGCTCTGCGATTCAGTTCACCTGGCGCTCCCCAGGATCAGGGCATCCGCTTCACTTCGGTGAATGCTGCAGATGCCCATGTCCTGTGTGTGGAGATCGCTGTCCTGCTGGCGAAGGACGCGATAGAGCCGGTCCCTCCAGCCGATATGAAGACCGGCCTCTACAGCCCGTACTTCATTGTACCCAAGAATCCTTCATCTTGGACCTGCGAGTCCTGAATCGGAGCCTCCACAAGCTACCGTTCAAGACGCTCACGCAGAAGCGCATTTTCGAATGCATCCGTCCCCAAGATTGGTTTGCAGCGGTCGACCTGAAGGGCCGCGTGCTTTCATGTCTCGATCCTTCCTCGACACAGGCCATTTCTGCGCTTTGCGTTCGAGGGTTGAGCATATCAGTACAAAGTCCTGCCCTTCGGGCTGGCCCTGTCTCCCCATGTCTTTACGAAAGTCATGGAGGGGGCCCTCGTGCCCATGAGAGAACGGGGCGTTCGCATCCTCAACTATCTCGGCGACTGGCTCTTTCTAGCACAGTCCTGGGATCAGTTGTGCGAACACAGGGACCTGGTGCTCAGACACCTCAGCCAGTTGGGTCTTGGGTCAACTGGGAAAGAGCAAACTTCGCCCCGGGCAGAGGATCTCTTTTCTCAGTATGGAGTTGGATTCGGTCGAGCAGGCAGCGCGCCTCACAGAGGAGCATGTCCAGTCGATGCTGAACTGCCTGAACACGTTTCAGGGCAGGATGGCTCCTGGGGCATATGGCAGCCGCGGCGGCAGTAACGCTGCTCGGCCTGCTTCATATGAGACCGCTTCAGCATTGGCTACACGGCCGAGTCCCGAGATGGGCGTGGCAACGCGGCACTCACCGGTGAGCATCACACGGCCTGTCGCCAGTCCTTCAGTCCGTGGTCAGACCCGCCGTTCCTTCGGGCTGGGTGCCCTGGAACAGGTGTCCAGGCATACTGTGGTTTTCACGGATGCCTCCGCCATGGGCTGGGGAGCCACGTACAACGGGCATGCAGTGTCAGGGGTTTGGGCGGGCCCGCACCTGCATTGGCACATCAATTGCCTCGAGTTGCTAGCAGTACATCTTGCTCTGAGCACGCCTCAAAGAGGCGGATTACGGGCAAAGATGTACTGGTCCACACGGACAACACTGCGGTTGTTGCGTATATCAACCGACAAGGTGGTCTGCGCTCCCGTCGCATGTCGCAACTTCGCCCGCCATCTCCTCCTCTGGAGTCAGAAGTGTCTGAGGTCGCTTCAGGCCATTCATGTCCCTGGTGTGCGCAACCGTGTGGCCGACGAGCTCTCACGAGCTGCGCTCCCAGGGTGGCGACTCCACCCCAGGTGGTTCAGCTGATCGGGAGACAGTTCGGGGTGGCACAGGTCGACCTGTTTGCTTCCCCAGAAACGTCCCACTGCCAGTGGTTCTATTCGCTGACCGAGGGTACACTCGGCACGGATGCCCTTGCGCACAGCTGGCCCCAGGGGCTGTGCAAATATCGTTTCCCCAGTGAGCCTACTTGCACAGACACTGTGCAAGGTCAGGGAGGACGAGGAGCAGCTCCTGTTGGTGGCACCGTGCTGGCCCAACCGACCTGGTTCCCAGAACTTATGCTCCTCGCGACAGCCCCTCCTGGCCGATTCCTCTGAGGAAGGACCTTCTGACTCAGAGGCGGGGCACCCTGTGGCACCAGCGTCCCAGACCTGTGGAAGCTTCATGTCTGGCCCCGGACGCGGACGCGCGGAGGTTCTAGGTGACTTACCCCAAGAGGTAGTTAACACCATCATTTCGGCACGTGCACCGTCTACAAGACAGGCTTACGCCTCGAAGTGGAACCTGTTCGTCGAGTGGTGTTCTTCTCGCCGAGGACCCCGAAGATGTTCGATCGCGTCTGTGCTTTCCTTCCTGCAACAAGGGTTGGAGCGTAGGCTGTCACCCTCCACCCTCAAGGTCTATGTTGCTGCTATATCCGCCTATCACGACCACGTAGAGGTAAGTCGGTTGGGAAGCACGACCTGGTCGTCAGGTTCCTTAGGGGCGAGACGGTTAAATCCTCCTCGACCCCCTCCATACCCTCTTGGGATCTTGCTCTGGTGCTCCAAGCACTCCAGAATGCCCCATTCGAGCCTTTGCAGTCAGCAGAGCTAAAGATTCTGTCTATGAAGACTTTGCTGTTGGCTGCATTGGCCTCCATCAAGAGGGTAGGGACCTGCAGGCATTTTCGGTCGACGAATCGTGCCTAGAGTTCGGGCCGGTAATACCCACGTGGTACTAAGGCCCAGGCCTGGCTATGTGCCCAAGGTTCCTACCACTCCTTCAGGGACCAGGTGGTGAACCTGCAAGCGCTGCCCCGGAGGAGGCAGACCCAGCCCTAGCTTTGCTCTGTCCGTCCGGCGCTCTGCGGATCTACGTGGATAGAACTCAAAGCTTCAGAACCTCAGATCAGCTCTTTGTCTGTCACGGAGGCCAGCAGAAGGAAAAGGCTGTCTCAAGCAGAGGATGGCCCACTGGATAGTGGATGCCATCACCTTGGCTTACCAAGCACAAGGTGTGCCCTGTCCGCTCGGGTGCGAGCACACTCTACTAGAAGTGTTGCATCCTCCTGGGCGCTGGCACGTGGTGCCTCGCTGTCAGACATCTGTAGAGCTGCGGGCTGGGCGACACCCAACACGTTCGCTAGATTCTCTATAGCCTACATGTAGAGCCGGGTCTCCTCCTGTGTTCTCACCTCAAACGGGTAGAAGCACTGAGAGGCCCGGCTCTTGTCGGCTTGCTGCGCTCGGCGCTCTTATTCTCCAGAAGCAAACTCTGTGAGTCCTCCATCTCCTCGGTGCCGGACGTCGCGGAACGTCGGGCATCAGGCCCTGCCGCTGAATCGCCGAGAACCGGTAATGGGCTGGGCTTATATGAGTGACCCTGCGGGGATCCCATATTTCTTCCACGGTCGCTCCTACGGGGAAGCCCGTGTCTTTCTTTGGGAGAGCCTTCCCGTCACCGGGACTGAGCCCCCTCCTCCCTTGCGGGCTACGGCTCAGCTTTGTACTCCACATAACTCCTCCGGGTACGATGTGGGCTCTCATGGCGGCCCCTTTTCTGGGCACGCTTTCCCAGTGTCATCCAATAATCACTGAACAGGGTCATGCGGAACAGCAGTGATGGACTTCCTGGTGTGAGCCCGTCTCATCAGGTAAGAGAGCTCAGGTGGCTCACACTGGGCACTGGAAGGGGCAGAGGCCATGGCACTTTGGTAGGGATTCTGTTCGTCGGTACTCCGGCGTGGCGTCGAGAGTGACCGACTGAATGGGAACGTCTCGGTTACGTATGTAACCCTCATTCCCTGAAGGAGGGAACGGAGACGCCACGTCCGTCGCCATGTCCTCTGTACCCTGCTGGGGTGCCTGCCTACCTACTGGCTCCTCAGCAAAGGCTAATTTGATGCAATCACCTGTGACTCATTTATACCCGCACAGCGTGGCATGAGCACCTGGTGCAATCATTGCATGCCAATGTGCATTGGCTCGTTTTAGTTACACTCGAAGTAGATTGGCTCGCGCGCGAGATTCCTGTTCGTCGGTACTCCGACGTGGCGTCTCCGTTCCCTCCTTCAGGGAACGAGGGTTACATACGTAACCGAGACGTTTTAGTTAGTTATCTGATGCTATAAAAACGGGGTTGTGACGTCATGATTGATAGCTGAGATTGAAAAGCTTCTTTGAGTGAAGTAGTCACTGAGGCACCAACTGACTTTTTTCTGGATTTCCGGGAGGAGATTGGAACTTTAACTCTAATCTCTACATTTCCATAATTGTGTATTTCACTCCGACATAATGAGCTGCTCTGCAGTGAACTGTACAAACAAGCGCAACCTCCTGCGGTCTCTCTTGAAGACAACACAGAAGTGACTTAAACTGCATTTCATCGACTGGCTGCTAGAGACAGGCTCCAAAGGGGAGTAAAATCGGTTTCTCCCCATGCTAAAATGCCCAGCTTTACAGCAAAAAAAAAAAAAAAAAAACTTGTTTACAGCCTAGTACAAAAAGTGATCAGGTGATCAGCACAGTCTCAGGTCCAGAATCGCTAGCAAAATGTCAACGCCATATAGACCCCTTTCACATTTACAGGTTTCTCAGAAGCAAAAATCACTTTTGCACTAACAATCAACTGCTGCAATTCCTAAAACTCACCACCAGAGGTCAATC
This sequence comes from Paracanthobrama guichenoti, assembly GCA_018749465.1. Lineage (NCBI taxonomy): Eukaryota > Metazoa > Chordata > Actinopteri > Cypriniformes > Gobionidae > Paracanthobrama > Paracanthobrama guichenoti. Next base: position 4,228,466 of record CM031964.1, read on the forward strand.
TGGGTACTTTTTCCACATTGGTTAGTTGTCAGTTGCCTCTGTTTTTTAATGCCATAGCCTACACAGTATCACAAAGTAATGTTTAGGCTGACTGTAATAACTGGATGCAACTACATTTCTCTACATGCAAGAGAAAAGAGGACCATGTGTTTGATGGTTTAAGCTGTGATCCTTTTACATCATACATTATAATGGATTGATGCATTTTTGGGATTCAAATTTTAGGCTGCCATTTACTGCCATTATAATGCTTGGATGAGCCAAAAATATCCTACTTAAGTCATGATTACAAGCTTGTCGCAAGTGCTTTATTGTGCTTTACAGGAATCATGGAGGACACCAGGCCTGACCTAACACACCAGACTGGTTTATTCTTGCCTATTTATTGTGAAAATCGTATTAAAGTCAAAATGATATATTTAGCTTCCCATTCATTGACAACTATAAACATTACAGCGCAATAGACGGTCACCTTGCTAACGATTCTGGCATTTCGGTCACACACACAGTGTTTGCTGTGTATAAAATATACAAAATGCTTATTTGAATGATTATTTATAAATGTAAATATGAACAGCAGCAGTCGTTCTCCCCTACCCCATGTTTAAAGTTTATGGCCCGCCCAACTTAGGAACTTGGGTATCAAAATTATCCCAGAACTTCCCAGTGGGACTTGAGAGGGAGTTAATGTCCAAGTCCAATGTATTTAAGATGATTTCTATAGCATGTGAAAGCAGCATAAAACTGAGGGACGTCTGCACAACTTGATCTTATTATTGATCTGAAATCAATGCTGAGATTCATATACTGTAGCAATAATTATCAACCTGGTGATGCCAACAATTTCATTCCGTTTACAGTGTCAGACTTTACAAAGCTGAATTGTAAGATAAATTGTTTAGTCAATTTCAACTGAATATTATTTGGAACAATTTGTCATCCATCCAACTTCATGTACCTCTGCAATTCCCTCAATTCAACACCAGAGGTCAACATCCCCAGCTTTCTAAAGCCACATTTCCACCGAAAGTACAACTAACCCAGAACTGTTTTCCCATGAATTTGTTTACACCCAGACCTGTTGCTGCCTGTGTTTCCATCGCATTCTAAAGTACAGTGAAGATTGTTGAAATTATTCGGTGATGCAGGACTGTGCGTGACTTTCCAGTTCCCGCTGGATTTTGTCCTCCCCATATAAAGCCCCGTTTCCACGAAATTAGCCCTCACAATGTTGTCATGACAACCGGTACACAACATTAATTTCAGGAGGTTTACCTTATTATTAGTATTATTGTATTATTTCTTATCATATACCTTATAGAAAAGAGCGAAAGTTTCTACTGAGCCTGATTTCTCAAAATGGTGCATGTGTGCTTATCCTGGGTGCCATGACAACAGTGCCGCTGCTGATGGCTCGCATGCACTCACAGGAGCGCACAGAATAACGCCAGGCTCAGTATTTTGACTGAATAATACGGTTTCTTTCTCACAAAGCCTTATAGTATGTCCCCTGAACACTTTCCATATATGGTGCACGTCTCACAGTATCATTGCTTGATACTTTTGTATAATTTTGTAATGTTTAGCCGGTTGCTATCTACCATGCCAAACCACACGCGGCAGCCTAATTGCGGGACATGTAATGAAAATGCAATCGCAAGTATCTTAACTGTGAGTGTAAATGCAATTAAGAAAATAACATTTAAATGATAATTTTTGCTACAATTTTTGCTTGAACATGTTAAACACATCTAATCATTTCTGTAATATTTTCATTTTAATTTTAACTTATAAAGCGTTAAAAATATGTTTAAATGATATAAAACTAATATAGGAAATATCAAATGTAATTTACATTTTGCTCAAAATGTTGCACACATGGTATGTAAAATGTACATTTAAATACTGAAATGCATTGCCATTTTACATATTGCATTGCTACGCTTCCATACTTTTCTTCCAGTACAGTGAAGGAGGATCCAGTACGGAACCCTAAAAGGGACGCGGTGGTGTTTTTGTTTTGTTTTTGTTTTTGTTTTGTTTTTTTAGGATGGGAGAAAAATTCTTTCAAATCTTTTTGCGTTCCCTCCATAAAACCTGTTGTGAAGCTCGGACAGTTCCTGTGTGTTTCCAGAGCTCCGTGCGTTAATGGAGCGTTTCATAGTGTTTGAAGTTGGACTCAAATGAAGAAAGTCCAAGTTCAAACACTGTGCAACGCTCCATTAACGTACGGAGCTCTGAAACACACAGAAACTGTCTGTCCGAGCTCACAACAGGTTTTGCGTGGGAATCTAAATATCTTTGCGAGGGAACGCAAAAATGTGGAGAAAAAATTCTCCCATCCTATAAAAATTTCTACCACCACGTCCCTTTAGGGAGCTCCGTGATATAACTGCATACATTCTCTACATGCAAGAGAAAAGAGGACCATGTGTTTTTCATGGTTTTAAGCTGCGATCCTTTTACATCATACATAAAGGTGGAAACATGCCAAAACCACAAAAAAAGTTCCTAAATGAAACCATGGTAAACTAAGGACAATTAAAAAAATAAAATAAAAAAAAAAATTATTAGCATCACTATTGTGTTAGTAAAATATGCCTTAATAAATAATCCTGAAACTGAAACAAAAATTTGACAAATTGGACTTATTTAATCCATTTTTTTCTCTAAGCAGTAATGCAAAAGTAATCCATGTCTCTCGCAGTTCAAAGTTCAAGATTACGCTTCGTCTGACGTCATCGGCGCACCAGTTACGCTTTTTGCGTAAGTTGAATAAATCAAATCAAATCACCTTTATTTATACAGCGCTTTTAACAAGTCCAATTGTTTCAAAGCAGCTTCACATTGTAAACAGGAAAATAATGCAACAGAATTTGTACAGCCGTTCTGGTGAAACGGTGATGTTATCCAGCTAATTTCAAGTATCATATAGTGTCAATGCGGGCAGATCGGTAATATAGAAGAAATTTAGGTGTCCTAAAACACAATGTTTCATATTGTCACCTGTGGCTTTTTGTCCCATTTACACCTTTGTTGCATGGTGTCCACATACGTGGACAGTTAAATATTTTTAAATAAAACTGAGTTTTGTAAAAATTAACATTGATTTCAATTTTAGCATCATATTAAAGTAATAAAAATAATCTTTAAAAATCTAGATAATGTTTTCCATAATTCATGCATGAAAGGGTTTTAAGCTTAAATGCAGAGGACGAAATCCAGCTGGAAATGGAAAGTTGCGTGCAGTCCTACGTCACTGGACTAATTTGCCTAATCTTCACGGTACTTTAGACCTTGATGGAAACGCATGAACAGCAGCAGGTCTGGGGAGAAAGTTCCTGGGATAAATTGTTCCGGGTAATTTTGGTGGAAATGGGGCTTTTGTCCCAGGAACTGCTGTGTGAACTCAACCAATCAGCATGCTCAGCGCCAAAGTCCCAACCCCAAAAGTTCCTTAAATTTGAAAAAGTACTGCTACCTCGTTAGCAGGGGACTTTTGAGGATCCCAGAGGTCAAAAAACACACAGAGTAGCAAAGTCTCTGTGTCCCAAAGTCCCTAGTTCCTGAGAAAGTTCCTGCGGTGGAAACACGGCTTAAGTCTGACTTCTAAATGGATCCTTTTACATTTCCATTATTCTCAGAGGCAGAAGTCGTCATAGTTGGGTAAACTTCTGTAGCGGTGAATGGGAGACAACAGCAAATATAATTGTTGTATTCCCATTTGCTCCAATAGAAAAATAAAAATCTATGATAGTGTTTCCACAATTTTCCATAAGAGGAAAATATTGAGAGATTACAGCAGTCAGAGAGAATGATGTGAAATCTTCCACCTGTAACTGCCGAATTCTGTGACCCTGTGACCCTATTATGCTGAATTATGTGACCCTAATAGGCACTACAGTGAAGGTAGGGTTAGGATTGGGATTAGGTCGGATTAGCACAATACAGCGCCTACTAGGGTCACATCATTTGGTGGGTCACAGAATTCGGCAAACACCATCACTCCCTCAGCTATATTAGAAACACCCTTGCAGCAGTATTGTTTTTTCTTCTTCTTATTATTTTTTAATTAAAAGATGTAAAACTTCACTAGATATGCACTAGAAATTGATAACTGTGGAAACATGTAATTACTCTGTGAAAATGGACTGTGGTCCCATGAAACCACAAAGATTAACAAGAATAATACTTATCCACAAACCAAAGGAAAAAAAAGACTTACTGGCAGCTCAGTGACTCCACCCACCTTTAAAGTATATTTATACCGTGTTTATCCAGTGAGACCTCACTAAATCGTCTTCTTCATCATGACCATCATCATCATCTCTCTGCTCCTGCTGGCCTCTCTGCTGCCACACCTGACCTTCACTGGTGAGACTGACTGACTAAACTGCATATTGATTCATCACTAAAATATGTCAGTATGGTCTTTGCTGATGCCTCATGTTTCTTGCGTGGTGCATAAGTGGAGTGACTCTCTCTCTCTCCCTCTCTCTCTCTCTCTCTCTCAGCTCATGTGAATGTGGGTATAGTGAACGGCAAGGAAGCCAAACCCCACTCCAGACCTTACATGGTTTCTCTTCAGAAGGATGGGCATCATACCTGTGGTGGATTCCTCATTTCTGATCAGTTTGTCTTGACTGCTGCACATTGCAGAATGAAGTAAGACTTTTATTTAGACTAAACTGCAATAATGATTGATTATTTATGGATTTTTAGATGAAATGACAGTAGTTTAAAGAGTTTCATCATCAAATCAGTATGCTCAATGTGCTTTTATAAAGAATGCATAAAACTGTGAGAAGCGTTCATTATAATACTACTTTCTTTCAGAGAAAATGAAACACTGACAGCTGTGGTTGGTGCACATGACCTGAAAAAGAAAATGAAGGTTCAGTCCGCATCGGGTGAAGTCCTACTTCAAGCATTCAGAATTTCGTGAGAAACCTGTTAAGAATGACATTATGCTTTTGAAGGTAAATATCTAGTTCCAGTTGCAGAAAAACATAATTAAAACAATACAATAAATTAAAAAATTAAAAAGCACCTTCAGGGCTATACTGTACTAACTTCATAGTAAATTGAGAAAACATAAACTAATAAACTGTGGTTTAATCTTATGGAAGATGATTAAATCTGGTCATTAATAATGAATGCTTTTAAATTACAGCTGGAGAAAAAAGTCAAACAAAGCAAACATGTTGATTGGTTACCATTACCAAAGAAAAATCCACTGACAAAACAAAAACTGACTGTAGTGTTGCGGGGCTGGGGGCGTCTGAACAAGAAAGGTCCTGTGAGTGATCGTCTAATGGAGGCCAATGTGAATATAATGGATAAAACAACATGTAAAAAAATGGAAACAAAGTAAACAGAGATACTTAGACTCCCAGATGATTTGTACATATGGCTGCGGTGGATCCTGTGAAGTATGTAATCATTTATGAACTTTTGAGTTTTAAATGTGATATGGCATTTTTAGTGACGTGTTGATCTGTGTTTCTTAACAGGGGATTCAGGAGGTCCTTTGGTTTGTGGAAACACTGCTGTTGGTGTCACATCTTTTGGACTTAAAGATCACTGCAATTCACCTGAGTATCCTAATGTGTATACTAAGATTTCAGCATTTCTTCCATGGATACATAAAAAAATGAAAAATGTTGTTACTTCATGAAAAATAAAAAAGGAAGATAAATTTTTCCTGAATTCTTTAACCTTTATTTAACCAGAAAACAAAACTTTTTCATTTAAAGTATTGCATGCCAAGCATCAATCAGTCAAAGTGTCTTCATTGTCACAACCATAAACACTGGTCAGACATGACATTATAACACGGCAACTGTTAGTGGGTGGGGGATATATTAGGCAGCAAGTGAACATTTTGTCCTCAAACTTGATGTGTTAGATTTGGGCGAGCATGAGTTTGACAAGGAGCCAGAATTGTGATGCTAGACGACTGGGTCAGAGCATCTCCAAAACTGCAGCTCTTGTGAGGTGTTCCTGGTCTGCAGTGGTCAGTGTCTATTAAAAGTGATCTAAGGAAGGAACTGTAGTGAACCGGCGACAGGGTCATGGGTGGCCAAGGCTCATTGATGCACGTGGGGAGCGAAGGTGGTCCAATCAAACAGACAAGCTACTGTAGCTCAAATTGCTCAAAGAAGTTAATGCTGGTTCTGATAGAAAGGTGTCAGAATACACAGTGCATCGCAGTTTGTTGTGTATGGGCTACATAGCCGCAGACCATTCAGAGTGCCCATGCCACCACCAAAAGTGCCAACAGTGGGCATGTGAGCATCAGAACTGTACCACGGAGCAATGGTAGAAGGTGGCCAAAACTGGAATAACTATATTACATTGAGATTATTTAGCTCAAGGGTAAATTACATGATATGCTATTTTTTGTGTCCAAGTGCATTATTTCCTTTAAAATAATCTGATAAATTCATGGCATGTATCACTTTATTCTATAAACCTATTTAATTTGAATACATTTTTCAGTTAATTTGAATAATAAGTATATTATTTTTTGGTATCTAACCCCAAAATGTCAGGGTGACATAACTGCAAAAATTTTATTATTATTATTATTATTATTATTATTATTATTATGAAGTGAAAATCTAATAACAGTAAACATTGTGCATCATTCTGGAGGACCCAAATGATCCTTGTGGCAGAGAGTGAAAAGGTTTGTAGAGCTCTCTCAAATATACTGATAAAAATACTTTCAAGCTAGGTGGGTACTTTTCATGCCAGGTGGTACAACCAATGTAAAACTAGGAAAATGCTATTTTATCATAAAACTCTTTATTACATAAAAAAAAAAAAAAAAAAAGTATGTATGTATGTATGAAATTGTGGTAATGTGGTACGTACAAGCAAAGCTTTTTAATAATTCCAGTCAATTTTATAATTCTGCTTATACCACGGTTAACACACCTTAAGTTATTTTTAAGTTTTGTTTTTGAACTTTCTGAGGCATTCTATACCAATCTTCTGTTGCTAATTCGAGAAAGTCTGAACTAGCAATGGAGGCCAGAGACATTCTCATGCTGTAGAATCACATGACTTCTATTATGAATAATACAACAAAAAAATAATAACACAATACCTCTATAACCAGAGCATTAGACTCTGAATGAGATCAATGAGTGATTCAGCTACTACACTCACCTGAAGGATTATTAGGAACACCAAACTAATACTGTGTTTGACCCTCTCGCCTTCAGAACTGCCTTAATTCTCACGTGGTATTGATTCAACAAGGTGCTGAAAGCATTCTTTAGAAATGTTGACCCATATTGATAGGATAGCATCTTGCAGTTGATGGAGATTTGTGGGATGCACATCCAGGGCACGAAGCTCCTGGTTCCACCACATCCCAAAGATGCTCTATTGGGTTGAGATCTGGTGACTGTGGGAGCCATTTTAGTACAGTGAATTAATTGTCATGTTCAAGAAACCAATTTGAAATGATTTGAGCTTTTAGCTTTTGATTATATCATCAGCAATAAACAACCAACATCACCTGATCACATTTTCCTTAGGCCTTCCTAGCTGTTCCGCAAGATCCACTCCAGCCAACTATTGATAACGCTGGGAAAGCGTGCCCTGGGGGCCGCTCGCGAGCCACATCATGCCCGGACGGAGTTACCATGTGGAGAATACACGTATGGACTGGCCGTGGGCAGTGCTACACACGGAAGCCAATTTTACATCCACGGCTAATTTTAGGCGGGGTCCACATCACACTGAGACGGCAGAGGAGCTCTGCCGAGGGAAAGACACAAGCTCGCCGAAGGGAGACTTACCGTGGGAATACACATATGGGACCGCCGTGGGGTCACAACATATGGAACCCAGCCTAACACAAGTTCCACCAATGCATACGAAAGCGTTAGGCCTGGCGTCCGGACGCTCGCCACGTCCGACTGCCGAGGGTTGCAGAGGACTCGACAGGGTTCGCCATGCTGAGGAACTCAACTGGAGCATATAAGCGCCAACGTATCCGTTCCATGGGGGAAGGGAGTGCGCGCAGCAAGCCAACACTTAGAATGGGCACTTGGGTTACTGACTATGGGAAGTGAGCACACAGGAAGATACCAGCTCTACACGTGGGCTATAGAACCTGGCTTAACGTGTTGGGTGTCGCCCAGCCCCGCAGCTTTACAAATATCTGCCAGCGAGGCGCCACGAGCCAGCGCCCAGGAAGAAGCTACACCCCTAGTGGAGTGGGCTCTTAACTGCCAGCGGACAGGGCACGCCTTGGGTTTCATACGCCAAGATGATGGCATCCACTATCCAGTGGGCCATCCTCTGCTTGAGACAGCCTTTCCCTTCTGCTGGCCTCCATAACAGACGAAGAGCTGCTCTGAGGTCCTGAAGCTTTGCGTTCTGTCCACGTAAGTCCATGTGCGCGGATGGGACAGAGAAAGCTAGGCTGGGTCTGCCTCCTCCAGAGGCAGCGCTTGCAGGCTCACCACCTGGTCCCGGAAGGGAGTGGTGGGAACCTTGGGCACATATCAGGCCGGGGTCTCAGGATTAGGTGAGAGTTACCAGGCCCAATTCCAGGTACGATTCGTCGACTGAAAATGCCTGCAGGTCCCTACCCTCTTGATGGAGGCTAATGCAGTCAGGAGTACTGTCTTCAGAGACAGATTTTTAACTCAGCTGACTGCAAAGGCTCAAAGGAGGCCTCTGCAGTGCGGTCAGCACCAGAGACAGGTCCCAAGAGGGTATAGAGGGAGGGCGAGGCAGATTCCAGTCTCCTCGCCCCCTCAGGAACCTGACGATCAGGATCGTGCTTCCCTAAGGACTTTCCGCCTCACGTGTCATGATTGGCGGTGATGGCACACATAAACTTTGAGGGTGGAGGAGACAGCCTTCGCTCCAACCCCGTCTTGTAGGAAGAAAGCACTAAAACTGGCCGAACACCTTCGGGGGCCTTCTCGGCGAGAAAGAGTACCATTCGGCGAACAGGTTCCGCTCGTCTCGCGTAGAGCAGTACCTTTGGTAGAGGTGCACTCCTAGCGGAAGTAATGGTGTCTACCACAGCTTGTGGCAGACCGGGCCTAGAATCTCCGTGTGTCCGATCCAGGGACCAGACATGGAGTTTCAGAGGTCCGGACGCTGGTGCCAGAGGTGTGCCTCCGCCTCTGAGTCAGGAGGTCCTTCCTCAGAGGAATGGGCCATGGAGGTGCTGTCACGAGGAGCACTAGTTCTGGTAAACTAAGTCCTGTTGGGCCAGTGCAGGTAGCGACCAACAGGACTCCTGCTCCTCGTCCTCCCTGACCTTGCTGGTACAGTGTTTGTGCAAAGCTCACTGGGAACGCATATTTGCGTGAAGGCAACCAGCCGAGTGTCAGCGCAGGAATCAGGGGAATAGAACAGCTGGCAGTGGGTGGAGTCTGGGGCGGCAAACAGATCTACCTGTGTGGCCCCCAAAGTGACTCCAGATCAGCTGGACCACCTGGGGATGGAGTGTCCACTCTCCCGGGAGCACTGGCTGTCGTGGAGAGCTGAAATCGCTTGCCGCGATTGAGCAGGCCCGAGAATATGATGCTTCTGACTCCATAGGAGGAGATGGCGGGTGAGGTTGTGACATGTGATGGGAGCGTGAGACCACCCTGTTTGCTGATGTACGTGGAAACCCTCACGGGAAGGCCGAGACAAACAGCGTGCGGACGTGATCCCGTTCTCCTGAGAGAACATGGACCACCGCGGGCAATCTCAACATAGTTATATCGCGAGGGCTCGGCCGTCAACAGGACAGAAACAACCGCGTCCAGAAGCGCACGGGTGGAATGACGTCTTGAAAAAGACGAGGTGTCACACCCGCGCTGCTCTTTAAGAAGAAAATGTGCTCTTTAAAATGTGCTGAAGCATCAGGAACGACCGCAGTAAAAACACAGGAGAGTAGTGCAGCTCTGTGTATGCACTCACCACTGGGAACGCCCTCACCGAACCAACAGACCAAACAGTGCTGTGATCACCGTATCCAGGGAGCTCGCGACCGCCGCTGATCGTACCATCTCACTCAGCACTCAAAGAAGCGCTTGGCCACAAGTCGTTCTCTCTTTCTCTCTGCTGAAGCAGGGGACAGTCTTCTTCATCAACACCGTGTTCGCTCCAAAGTGAATGACAAAGGTGCGCTGCATTTTCGCGCTTCCGTTTATACCCGCACTGCGGGCGGAGAGCGAGATGCAAATCTCACATACCAATTCTCATTGGCCTGTTCTCTAGATCTAAAAGCTGATAGGGCTCCTGAAGTGATCCC
>CM031964.1:4238844-4291228 GCA_018749465.1 Paracanthobrama guichenoti
CAACAGAAGATTGGTATAGAATGCCTCAGAAAGTTCAAAACAAAACTTAAAAATAACTTAAGGTGTGTTAACTGTAGAGAGCAGAATTATAAATTGACTGGAATTATTAAAAAGCTGCTTGTTACCACATTACCACACTCTCATACATACATACATACTTTTTTTTTTTTTTATGTAAATGCAAAGAGTTTTATGATAAAATAGCATTTTCCCTTAGTTTTACATTGAAGTTAAAATTCACCTGGCACAAAGTACCCAATTTAGCCAAAGTATTTTTATCAGTATATTTGAGAGAGTTTACAAACCTTTTCACTTGCCACAAGGATCATTTTGGGGTCCTCCAGAATGATGCACAATGTTTACTGTTATTAGATTTTCACTTCATAATAATAATAATAATAATACACAATAATAATACACACACAATTTTTAGTTATACACCCTGACATTTTGGGGTTAGATACCAAAAATAAATATACTTATTATTCAAATTAACTTGAAATGTATTCAATTAATAGGTTTATAGAATAAAGTGATACATGCCATGAATTTATCAGATTATTTTAAAGAAATAATGCACTTGACACAAAAATAGCATATCATGTAATTTCACCCTGAGCTAAATAATCTCACTAATATAGTTATTCCAGTTTTGGCCACCTTCTACCATTGTGTCTGGTACAGTTCTCCCGATGCTCACATGCCCACTGCTGGCACTTTTGGTAGGCATGGGCAATTTGAATGTGGCCTGTGCCATGTGCCCCATACACAACAAACTACATGCACTGTGTATTCTGGACACCTTTCTATCAGAACCAGCATTAACTTTTGAGCAATTTGAGCTACAGTAGCTTGTCTGTTTGATTTGGACCACCTTTCGCCTCCCCACTGCATCAATGAGCCACACCCAAGGACTTGTCGCCGGTTCACTACAGTTCCTTCTCCTTAGATCACTTTTAATAGACACTGACCACTGCAGACCAGAACACCTCACAAGAGCTGCAGTTTTGGAGATGCTTCTGACCCAGTCGTCTAGCATCGCCACCTGGCCCTTGTCAAACTCGGGCCAAATCTCATGCTTGCCCATTTTCCGCTTTCTAACACATCAAGTTTGGAGGACAAAAATGTTCACTTGCTGCCTAATATATCCCCACCCACTAACAGTTGCCGTGTTATAATGTCATGTCTGACCAGTGTTTATGGTTGTGACAATGAAGACATTTCGACTGATTGATGCTTGGCACACACTTTAATGAAAAAAGTTTTGTTTTCTGGTTAAATAAAGGTTAAAGAATTCAGGAAAAATTTATCTCTTTTTTATTTTTCATAAGTAACAACATTTTTTCATTTTTTATGTATCCATGGAAGAAATGTTGAAATCTTAGTATACACATTAGGATACTTCAGGTGAATTGCAAGTGATCTTTTAAGTCCAAAAGATGTGAGCTTTTAACAGCAGTGAGCCACAAAACCAAAGGACCTCCTGAATCCCCTGTTAAGAAACACAGATCAACACGTCACTAAAATGCCATATCACATTTAAAACTCAAAAGTTCATAAAAATGATTACATACTTCCCACAGGATCCACCTCGCAGCCATATGTACAAATCATCACAAGTCTAAGTATCTCTGTTTACTTTGTTTCCATTTTTTTACATGTTGTTTTATCCATTATATTCACATTGGCCTCCATTAGACGATCACTCACAGGACCTTTCTTGTTCAGGCGTCCCCAGCCGCAACATCACAGTCAGTTTTGTTTTGTCAGTGGATTTTTTCTTTGGTAATGGTAACCAATCAACATGTTTGCTTTGTTTGACTTTTTCTCCAGCTGTAATTTAAAAGCATTCATTATTAATGACCAGATTTAATCATCTTCCATAAGATTAAACCACAGTTTATTAGTTTATGTTTTCTCAATTTACTATGAAGTTAGTACAGTATAGCCCTGAAGGTGCTTTTTAATTTTTTTAATTTATTGTATTGTTTTTAATTATGTTTTCTGCAACTGGAACTAGATATTTACCTTCAAAAGCATAATGTCATTCTTAACAGGTTTCACGAAATTCTGAATGCTTGAAGTAGGACTTCACTCCGATGCCGGACTGAACCTTCATTTTTTTCAGGTCATGTGCACCAACCACAGCTGTCAGTGTTTCATTTTCTCTGAAAGAAAGTAGTATTATAATGAACGTTTCTCACAGTTTTATGCATTCTTTTATAAAAGCACATTGAGCATACTGATTTGATGATGAAACTCTTTAAACTACTGTCATTTCATCTAAAAATCCATAAATAATCAATCATTATTGCAGTTTAGTCTAAATAATAAAGTCTTACTTCATTCTGCAATGTGCAGCAGTCAAGACAAACTGATCAGAAATGAGAATCCACCACAGGTATGATGCCCATCCTTCTGAAGAGAAACCATGTAAGGTCTGGAGTGGGGTTTGGCTTCCTTGCCGTTCACTATACCCACATTCACATGAGCTGAGAGAGAGAGAGAGAGAGAGGAGAGAGAGATCACTCCACTTATGCACCACGCCAAGAAACATGAGGCATCAGCAAAGACCATACTGACATATTTTAGTGATGAATCAATATGCAGTTTAGTCAGTCAGTCTCACCAGTGAAGGTCAGGTGTGGCAGCAGAGAGGCCAGCAGGAGCAGAGAGAGATGATGATGATGGTCATGATGAAGAAGACGATTTAGTGAGGTCTCACTGGATAAAACACGGTATAAATATACTTTAAAGGTGGGTGGAGTCACTGAGCTGCCAGTAAGTCTTTTTTTTTTCCTTTGGTTTGTGGATAAGTATTATTCTTGTTAATCTTTGTGGTTTCATGGGACCACAGTCCATTTTCACAGAGAGTAATTACATGTTTCCACAGTTATCAATTTCTAGTGCATATCTAGTGAAGTTTTACATCTTTTAATTAAAAATAATAATAAGAAGAAAAACAATACTGCTGCAAGGGTGTTTCTAATACAGCTGAGGGAGTGATGGTGTTTGCGAATTCTGTGACCCACCAAATGATGTGACCTAGTAGAGCGCTGTATTGTGCTAAATCAGACCTAATCCCAATCCTAAACCCTACCTTCACTGTAGTGCCTATTAGGGTCACATAATTCAGCATAATAGGGTCCACAGGGTCACAGAATTCGGCAGATTACAGGTGGAAGATTTCACATCATTCTCTCTGACTGCTGTAATCTCTCAATATTTTCCCCCTCTTATGGAAAATTGTGGAAACACTATCATAGATTTTTATTTTTCTATTGGAGCAAATGGGAATACAACAATTATATTTGCTGTTGTCTCCCATTCACCGCTACAAGTTTACCCAACTATGACGACTTCTGCCTCTGAGAATAATGGAAATGTAAAGGAGATCATTTAGAAGTCAGACTTAGAAGCCGTGTTTCCACCATAGGAACTTTCTCTAGGAACTAGGGACTTTGGGACACAGAGACTTTGCTACTCTGTGTGTTTTTTGACCTCTGGGATCCCTCAAAAAGTCCCTGCTAACGAGGTAGTACTTTTTCAAATTTAAGGAACTTTTGGGGTTGGGACTTTGGCGCTGAGCATGCTGATTGGTTGAGTTCACACAGCAGTTCCTGGGACCAAAAGCCCCATTTCCACAAAAATTACCGGAACAATTTATCCCAGGAACTTTCTCCCCAGACCTGCTGCTGTCTGCGTTTCCATCAAGGTCTAAAGTACCGTGAAGATTAGGCAAATTAGTCCAGTGACGTAGGACTGCACGCAACTTTCCATTCCAGCTGGATTCTCGTCCTCTGCATTTAAGCTTAAAACCCTTTCATGCATGAATTATGGAAAACATTATCTAGATTTTTAAAGATTATTTTTATTACTTTAATATGATGCTAAATTGAAATCAATGTTAATTTTTACAAAACTCAGTTTTATTTAAAAAATATTTAACTGTCCACGTATGTGGACACCATGCAATAAAGGTGTAAATGGGACAAAAAGCCACAGGTGACAATATGAAACATTGTGTTTTAGGACACCTAAATTTCTTCTATATTACCGATCTGCCCGCATTGACACTATATGATACTTGAAATTAGCTGGATAACATCACCGTTTCACCAGAACGGCTGTACAAATTCTGTTGCATTATTTTCCTGTTTACAATGTGAAGCTGCTTTGAAACAATTGGACTTGTTAAAGCGCTGTATAAATAAAGGTGATTTGATTTGATTTATTCAACACGCAAAGCGTAACTGGTGCGCCGATGACGTCAGACGTAGCGTAACTTGAACTTTGAACTGCAGGGAACATGGATTACTTTTGCATTACTGCTTAGAGAAAAAAATGGATTAAATAAGTCCAATTTGTCAAATTTTTGTTTCAGTTTCCAGGATTATTTATTAAGGCATATTTTACTAACACAATAGTGATGCTAATAATTTTTTTTTTATTTTATTTTTTTAATTGTCCTTAGTTTACCATGGTTTCATTTAGGAACTTTTTTTGTGGTTTTGGCATGTTTCCACCTTTATGTATGATGTAAAAGGATCGCAGCTTAAACCATGAAAACACATGGTCCTCTTTTCTCTTGCATGTAGAGAATGTAGTGCAGTTATATCACGGAGCCCCTAAAGGGACGTGGTGGTAGAAATTTTATAGGATGGGAGAATTTTTTTCCCACATTTTTGCGTTCCCTCGCAAGATATTTGTGTTCCACGCAAAACCTGTTGTGAGCTCGGACAGACGGTTCCTGTGTGTTTCAGAGCTCCGTGCGTTAATGGAGCGTTGCATAGTGTTTGAACTTGGACTTTCTTCATATTTGAGTCCAACTTCAAACACTATGAAACTACTCCATTAACTATACGAGCTCTAAGTACAGAAACTATCAGCTCACAACAGGTTTTACGAAGCAACATAAAAATTGAAAGAATTTTTCTCCCATCCTAAAAAAAAACAAAACAAAAACAAAAACCAAAACAAAACACCACCGCGTCCCTTTAGGGGTTCCATGTACTGGATCCTCCTTCACTGTACTGGAAGAAAAAGTATGGAAGCGTAGCAATGCAATATGTAAAATGGCAATGCATTTCAGTATTTAAATGTACATTTACATACCATGTGTACAACATTTTGAGCAAAATGTAAATTACATTTGATATTTCCTATATTAGTTTTATATCATTTAAACATATTTTTAACGCTTTATAAGTTGCAAAATTAAAATGAAAATATTACAGAAATGATTAGATGTGTTTAACATGTTCAAGCAAAAATTGTAGCAAAATTATCATTTAAATGTTATTTTTCTTAATTGCATTTACACTCACAGTTAAGATACTTGCGATTGCATTTTCATTACATGTCCGCAATTAGGCTGCGCGTGCGTGGTTTGGCATAGTAGATAGCAACTTCCAGGCTAAACATTACAAAAATTATACAAAAGTATCAAGCAATGATACTGTGAGGCGTGCACCATATATGGAAAGTGTTCAGGGGACATACTATAAGGCTTTGTGAGAAAGAAACCGTATTATTCAGTCAAAATACTGGAGCCTGGCGTTATTCTGTGCGCTCCTGTGAGTGCATGCGAGCCATCAGCAGCGGCACTGTTGTCACTGGCACCCAGGATAAGCACACATGCACCATTTTGAGAAATCAGGCTCAGTAGAAACTTTTCGTCTTTTCTATAAGGTATATGATAAGAAATAATACAATAATACTAATAATAAGGTAAACCTCCTGAAATTAATGTTGTGTACGGTTGTCGTCATGACAACATTGTGAGGGGCTAATTTCGGTGGAAGCAGGAGCTTTTATATGGGGAGGACAAAATCCAGCGGGAACTGGAAAGTCACGCACAGTCCTGCATCACGGAATAATTTCAACAATCTTCACTGTACTTTAGAATGCGATGGAAACACAGGCAGCAACAGGTCTGGGTGTAAACAAATTCATGGGAAAACAGTTCTGGAGTTAGTTGTACTTTCGGTGGAAATGTGGCTTTAGAAAGCTGGGGATGTTGACCTCTGGTGTTGAATTGAGGGAATTGCAGAGGTACATGAAGTTGGATGGATGACAAATTGTTCCAAATAATATTCAGTTGAAATTGGCTAAACAATTTATCTTACAATTCAGCTTTGTAAAGTCTGACACTGTAAACGGAATGAAATTGTTGGCATCACCAGGTTGGATAATTATTGCTACAGTATATGAATCTCAGCATTGATTTCAGATCAATAATAAGATCAAGTTGTGCAGGCGTCCCTCAGTTTTATGCTGCTTTCACATGCTATAGAAATCATCTTAAATACATTGGACTTGGACATTAACTCCCTCTCAAGTCCCACTGGGAAGTTCTGGGATAATTTTGATACCCAAGTTCCTAAGTTGGGTAGGCCATAAACTTTAAACATGGGGTAGGGGAGAAGCGACTGCTGCTGTTCATATTTACATTTATAAATAATCATTCAAATAAGCATTTTGTATATTTTATACACAGCAAACACTGTGTGTGTGACCGAAATGCCAGAATCGTTAGCAAGGTGACCGTCTATTAACGCTGTAATGTTTATAGTTGTCAATGAATGGGAAGCTAAATATATCATTTGACTTTATCGATTTTCACAATAAATAGGCAAGAATAAACCAGTCTGGTGTGTTAGGTCAGGCCTGGTGTCCTCCATGATTCCTGTAAAGCACAATAAAGCACTTGCGACAAGCTTGTAATCATGACTTAAGTAGGATATTTTTGGCTCATCCAAGCATTATAATGGCAGTAAATGGCAGCCTAAAATTTGAATCCCAAAAAATGCATCAATCCATTATAATGTATGATGTAAAGGATCACAGCTTAAACCATCAAACACATGGTCCTCTTTTCTCTTGCATGTAGAGAATGTAGTTGCATCCAGTTATTACAGTCAGCCTAAACATTACTTTGTGATACTGTGTAGGCTATGGCATTAAAAAACAGAGGCAACTGACAACTAACCAATGTGGAAAAAGTACCCAGATTGACCTCTGGTGGTGAGTTTTAGGAATTGCAGCAGTTGATTGTTAGTGCAAAAGTGATTTTTGCTTCTGAGAAACCTGTAAATGTGAAAGGGGTCTATATGGCGTTGACATTTTGCGGCGATTCTGGACCTGAGACTGTGCTGATCACCTGATCACTTTTTGTACTAGGCTGTAAACAAGTTTTTTTTTTTTTTTTTGCTGTAAAGCTGGGCATTTTAGCATGGGGGAGAAACCGATTTTACTCCCTTTTGGAGCCTGTCTCTAGCAGCCAGTCGATGAAATGCAGTTTAAGTCACTTCTGTGTTGTCTTCAAGAGAGACACGCGGGAGGTTGCGCTTGTTTGTACAGTTCACTGCAGAGCAGCTCATTATGTCGGAGTGAAATACACAATTATGGAAATGTAGAGATTAGAGTTAAAGTTCCAATCTCCTCCCGGAAATCCAGAAAAAAGTCAGTTGGTGCCTCAGTGACTACTTCACTCAAAGAAGCTTTTCAATCTCAGCTATCAATCATGAGCGTCACAACCCCGTTTTTATAGCATCAGATAACTAACTAAAACGTCTCGGTTACGTATGTAACCCTCGTTCCCTGAAGGAGGCGCAGGCGCCACGTCAGATACCGGCGAATAGGAATCTCGCTCGCGAGCCAATCTCGCCAGTGTAACTAAAGCGAGCCAATGCACATTGGCATGCAATGATTGCACCAGGTGCTCATGCCACGCTGTGCGGTATAAATGAGTCACAGGTGATTGCATCAAATTGGCCTTTGCTGAGGAGCCGAGTAGGTAGGCAGGCACCCCAGCAGGGTACAGAGGACATGGCGGCGGGGCGTGGCGTCTCCGTTCCCTCCTTCAGGGAATGAGGTTACATACGTAACCGAGGCGTTCCCATTCAGTGGTCACTCTCGGCGCCGCGTCGGATGCCGGCGAATAGGAATCCCTACCAAAGTGCCATGGCCTCTGCCCCTTCCAGTGCCCAGTGTGAGCCACCTGAGCTCTCTTACCTGATGAGGCGGGCTCACACCAGGAAATCCATCACTGCTGTTCCGCATGACCCTGTTCAGTGATTATTGGATGACACTGGGAAGCGTGCCCAGAAAAGGGAGCGCTGCTGGGCCCATATCGTACCCGGAGAGTTATATGGAGTACAAAGCTGAGCCGTAGCCCGCAAAGGAGGAGGGAGGCTCAGTCGGTGGCGTGGAAGGCTCTCCCAAAGGGAAAGACACGGGCTTCCCGTAGGAAGGCGACCGTGGAAGAAATATGGGATCCCGCAGGTCACTCCTCCTCGCCCAGCCCATTACCGGTTCTCAAGGATTCAGCGGCAAGGGCCTGATGCCCGGCGTTCCGCGGCGTCCGGCACCGAGGAGATGGAGGACTCACAGGTTTTGCTTCTGGAGAATAAGGCGCCGGGCGCAGCAAACCCGACAAGAGCCGGGGCCTCTCAGTGCTTCTACCCGTTTGAGGTGAGAACACAGGAGGAGACCGGCTCTACATGTAGGCTATAGAATCTAGCGAGCGTGTTGGGTGTCGCCCAGCCCGCAGCTCTACAGATGTCTGACAGCGAGGCACCACGTGCCAGCGCCCAGGAGGATGCAACACTTCTAGTAGAGTGTGCTCGCACCCGAGCGGACAGGGCACACCTTGTGCTTAGTAAGCCAAGGTGATGGCATCCACTATCCAGTGGGCCATCCTCTGCTTGGAGACAGCCTTTCCCTTCTGCTGGCCTCCGTGACAGACAAGAGCTGATCTGAGGTTCTGAAGCTTTGAGTTCTATCCACGTAGATCCATGAGGCGCGGACGGGACAGAAGAGCAAAGCTAGGGCTGGGTCTGCCTCCTCCGGGGCAGCGCTTGCAGGTTCACCACCTGGTCCCTGAAGGGAGTGGTAGGAACCTTGGGCACATAGCCAGGCCTGGGCCTTAGTACCGCGTGGGTATTACCGGCCCGAACTCTAGAGCACGATTCGTCGACCCGAAAATGCCTGCAGGTCCCCTACCCTCTTGATGGAGGCCAATGCAGCCAACAGCAAAGTCTTCATAGACAGAATCTTTAGCTCTGCTGACTGCAAAGGCTCGAATGGGGCATTCTGGAGTGCTTGGAGCACCAGAGGCAAGATCCCAAGAGGGTATGGAGGGGGGTCGGGAGGATTTAACCGTCTCGCCCCTAAGGAACCTGACGACCAGGTCGTGCTTCCCAACCGACTTACCTTCTACGTGGTCGTGATAGGCGGATATAGCAGCAACATAGACCTTGAGGGTGGAGGGTGACAGCCTACGCTCCAACCCTTGTTGCAGGAAGGAAAGCACAGGCTAGCGATCGAACATCTTCGGGGTCCTCTCGGCGAGAAAGAACACCACTCGGCGAACAGGTTCCGCTTAGGCGTAAGCCTGTCTTGTAGACGGTGCACGTGTGCGAAGTGATGGTGTTAACTACCTCTTGGGGTAAGTCACCTAGAACCTCCGCGTCCGTCCGGGGCCAGACATGAAGCTTCCACAGGTCTGGGCGCGGGTGCCACAGGAGTGCCCGTCTCTGAGTCAGAAGGTCCTTCCTCAGAGGAATCGGCCAGGAGGGCTGTCGCGAGGAGCATAAGTTCTGGGAACCAGGTCGGTTGGGCCAGTGCGGTGCCACCAACAGGAGCTGCTCCTCGTCCTCCTGACCTTGCACAGTGTCTGTGCAAGTAGGCTCACTGGGGAAACGCGCATGTTGCACAGCCCCTGGGGCCAGCTGTGCGCAAGGGCATCCGTGCCGAGTGTACCCTCGGTCAGCGAATAGAACCACTGGCAGTGGGGCGTTTCTGGGAAGCAAACAGGTCGCCTGTGCCACCCCGAACTGTCTCGATCAGCTGAACCACCTGGGGTGGGTCGCCACTCCTGGGAGCGCAGCTCGTGAGAGCTCGTCGGCCTGCAGTTACGCACACCAGGGACATGAATGGCCTGAAGCGACCTCAGACACTTCTGACTCCAGAGGAGGAGATGGCGGGCGAGTTGCGACATGCGGCGGGGCGCAGACCACCTTGTCGGTTGATATACGCAACAACGCAGTGTTGTCCGTGTGGACCAGTACATCTTTGCCCGTAACGCCCCTTTGGCGGCTCAGAGCAAGATGTACTGCTGCGCAACTTCGAGGCAATTGATGTGCCAATGCAGGTGCGGGCCCGTCAAACCCCTGACACTGCATGCCCGTTGTACGTGGCTCCCCAGCCCATGGCGGAGGCATCCGTGAAAACCACAGTATGCCTGGACACCTGTTCCAGGGGCACTCCAGCCCGAAGGCGAAGGGTCTGACCACGGACTGAAGGACTGGCGACAGGCGGTGTGATGCTCACCGGTGAGTGCGCGTTGCCCACGCCCATCTCGGGACTCGGCCGTGTAGCCAATGCTGAAGCGGTCTCATATGAAGCAGGCCGAGCAGCGTTACTGCCGCCGCGGCTGCCATATGCCCCAGGAGCCATCCTGCCCTGAAACGTGTTCAGGCAGTTCAGCATCGACTGGACATGCTCCTCTGTGAGGCGCGCTGCCTGCTCGACCGAATCCAACTCCATACTGAGAAAGAGATCCTCTGCCCGGGCGAGTTTGCTCCTTTCCCAGTTGACCCGAAGACCCAACTGGCTGAGGTGTCTGAGCACCAGGTCCCTGTGTTCGCACAACTGATCCCAGGACTGTGCTAGAAAGAGCCAGTCGCCGAGATAGTTGAGGATCACGAGCGCCCCGTTCTCTCATGGGCACGAGGCCCCTCCATGACTTTCGTAAAGACATGGGGAGACAGGAGCCAGCCGAAGGGCAGGACTTTGTGCTGATATGCTCAACCCTCGAGCAAAGCGCAGAAATGGCCTGTGTGAGGAAGGATCGAGACATGAAATCACGCGTCCTTCAGGTCGACCGCTGCAAACCAATCTTGGGGACGGATGCATTCGAAAATGCGCTTCTGCGTGGCGTCTTGAGCGGTAGCTTGTGGAGCTCGATTCAGGACTTCGCAGGTCCAAGATGAAGGATTCTTGGGTACAATGAAGTCACGGGCTGTAGAGGCCGGTCTTCATATCGGCTGGAAGGACCGGCTCTATCGCGTCCTTCGCCAGCAGGACAGCGATCTCCACACACAGGACATGGGCATCTGCAGCATTCACCGAGTGAAGCGGATGCCCCTGATCCTGGGGAGGCGCCAGGTGAACTGAATCGCGTGGCAGGCCTGATGGTCGAATGAGGCCAGCGAGAGCGGACCGAGGAGCACTAGCCAGGCTCCCAGGGACCGTACACAAGCAGGACCATAGGGACCACCACGGCGTACCCACTGTGGGGCAGCGGTGGAATGCAGGTACCGGACTGGGGCGGCTGTCTCGTGGAGGCGGCCGCAGCGAGGTGAGTGTGCCGTGCAACACTTACCTGATTCCACAGGTGGGCAGCAGGAACATGAGGGATTGTCCACTGCTGCCCGCTGGCGTGAAGAGGGAGGATGAGTGTGGTCGGCGTTTGACCGGCCACAACTCTCCGAGCCCCTGCGGACCCGGAGATGGAAGGAACTGCTCTTGTGTTGAGAATTTGGGTACAGAGACAAAATGGAACACAAGATTCTCCTCCTGGCCCTCCACCGGGGATGGGCGGTGTAGTCACCATCTCCAGAAGAGCAGTCCTCCTCACCTCCGGGTCGCCCGTCTCGTGGCAGCCTGCCGCCCAGCCTTGCCTCCCCTCTTGGCAGGCGTCTGGGCCAGGTGGGGTGGCCTGCTTGCGCCCGGCTCCAACGCGCCCGGCAGGTGGAGGCTGCTGCTGCGGCGGGAGGCGGAGGCAGGCGCGGCGGCCGCCCTCGGCGGCGAGCAGGCTGAGCGCTGCCCGGCCGGCGAGGTGGAGACAGCAGCTGACCGCCCGAGGCAGAATGTGACTGACCGCCTCAGTCTGCTTGTGTGCGGCCGAGAACTGATGGCGAAGATTCTGGGCGCGTCGCGAAGAGGCCAGTCTGGGAGGCGGGGAGTTAAGGAACCTGACTTTGCCGGTCTCCCTCATATCCGCCAGACACAGCCAGAGGTGGCGTTCCTGGACCACCATAGTGGACATTGCACGACCCACGGCCCGCGCCGTAACCGCCGTCGCCGCGAGCGCGAGGTCCGTTGCGGTTCTCAGTTCCTGGAGAACTGCGGGATCGTGACCACCCCCTCGTGCAAGGTCTTCAGAGCCGGGGCCTGATGGACCTGCAACAGCGCCGTAGTGTGTAAAGCGGAGCCTGCCTCTCCACAAGCCAGGTAGGCCTTCCCGATCAGATCGGATGAGTACCTACAGGCGGAGAGAAGACCACGGGTTCCCCTGGAAGTGGAGTTAGGGCACAGTTGCATAGCAGCGGCCCGTTCCGAGAAACCTGCGTGTATCCCTTTGCAGGTCCGCCATCGAGGGTGGTGAGGAGGAGGATCCACTAGGCGGTTCGGGCAGTAAAGGTGCCGTCCATGACCTTGTGCAGGCTCCTGCGTGCACCTCCGGAAAAAAAGGCACCGGGGTGGGGCGCTGAGAACCAGCCACACGGGCCACCCGAAAACCAATCATCCAGCCTTGAGGTTCGGGACGCGGTGGAGGTTCCACGAGCCCGACTCTCGGCGGCCGGGCAAGCATAGCCATCATCTCCGGATCAGTATCGGGCACAGCGGGTCTACCGGAGGAGAGCCCCTGCGCCCGACACATCCTCTCCAGAGAGTTCTGACCCTCCCTCCGATGCAGCGATGGACATCTGGTCCTCAGGGGAGCCCAAAGGATACGGATGGTGCACATCTCGTGGGCTGGCCCACAGCGTTCAATGGCAGCTCTACTGGCTGCGGAGTGCGAGAGGATGAGGGTTCCCGGGGGGTTGGTTCCCTGGGAAACGCGCTCACGTAACCCTCAAATCAGCCGGGCTACTGCCTGAGTAACTCTCTGAGGAGAGTTAGATCGCGGCAGAGGCACAGAGGCTCCGCCCTTGCGAGGCCAGACGCGATCGCAACTCCGAGATGGTCATGTTCCGCGGTGAGAACATGATTCATCCACCAGCGCTGCCTCAGCGTGCTGAGCGCCCAAACCACGAGATACAGCGCTGATGACCATCCCTCGGTGACAGGAAACCACCGCATCCAGAAACACACAGATAGAATGTCATCTTGAAAAGCGCAAGCTCTATCTGTGTAAAGCTCTTTCAGAAGGGCGCTCTCCTTGGTGCTGAAGCACGCGGGGAGGGTCGCGGCGACACCGTCAGGGATAGTGCAGCCTGGCGTGCGCTCTCTCTCACCTGGCGCTCTCTTACCAGCCGTGGGAGCGGCTTTTTAGCGCTCTCCACCTAGCGCACCGAACCGGCTGTGAGAACAGCCTTTGTGATCGTTCTGTTCAAACAACAAGAGAGATGATCGGAAAACCACACGACCCGCTGCTGTGCCATCACACCAACACGAATGAAGAGATCGCTTCGAAGCGGCTTCCGTCTTCAGTCAGGACTGCAGTAAGGAGTGATATCTGTAGTAACCATCTACCACTCGGCTCCGAAGCAAAATGCTAATTTGATGCAATCACCTGTGACTCATTTATACCCGCACAGCGTGGCATGAGCACCTGGTGCAATCATTGCATGCCAATGTGCATTGGCTCGTTTTAGTTACACTCGAAGTAGATTGGCTCTACGCGAATGAGAATTCCTATTCGTCGGTACTCCGACGTGGCGTCGAGAGTGACCGACTGAATGGGAACCAAACTTATTTAAAAAACATATGCTTGAACATCAGCGCAATAACTTAAACTTATACTTAAAATAACTATCTTTGAAAAAAAGTTATTTAAAGTGTAATTTGATTGTTTAGTTTATCTCACGTCCCATTCGATTACATGGATTACATACTTCTGCGGCACACTTGATGAGGACACATCGACTGCAGTACTTTTATTGAAAGATTAATGGAATAATTCAAGAAAAACTTTTGTTTTTCATTAAGTTGATTAATATGCTGAACAGCACACAACACCCAATCTTATAGCGGTTTTGGGCGTTGTCCTGCACAAGGTCCGTCATTAACACTTCAGCTACTACTATTAACTAATATAGGAACAAGCTTAGCTAATCAGTAAGTAATATCAAATTTAGGACTATTTCCTTATTAGGTAATCAATAAATACTGAATTGGATTAGCGTCATTAAGAACTAATAGCTAATGACCAATTAAAAATACTTATGAATTACTAATCATAACATTAATGTGTCTGAGCAATTGTCTTTTCTTTTCTTTTTTTTTCCTTTTTCTCTCGAAGTGGTCATGAAATGCATCACTAATTACTCAAGTGTTACCTAGTCACTCTTCTAGAACTACCAGTGATCTGGATCATTATTTTTAAAGTGAAAAGGCGTGTTTCACTTTAAAGTGATCTGAGCCATTATTTTAAAGTGAAAAGATGTGTTTCACTTTAAAGTGATCTGAGCCATTATTTTAAAAAGTGAAAAGGCGTTTCACTTTAAAATAATGCTTCAGATCACTAGTAGTTCCTGCAGAGTGACTAGGTAACTATGAATTAATGATGCATTTATGTTTATTCAAGTAAAATTATGTCTGATTATGTTTCAGACACACAATAATGTTCTTTATAATTTGTCAGTTAGTTAATAGTTATTAAGTAATTATTGATTACCTAATAAGGAACTATCTCTTAAATTTGATATTACTTACTGATTAGCTAAGCTTGTTTCTATGTTAGTTAATAGTAGTAGCTGAAGTGTTAATGTAGTACTACTCATTAGTCCTGCATTAGTTCCTGCATAGTTACTTATTAATGTGGAACATTATTCTAAAGTGTTACTGATAACGGTTATATTTGTGTTCTTGATGGAGTAGATGAATCGGACCCATGTGTGATGTAATCCATGTCAATATTTCTTGTAAATTCTGTTAGATGTGAGAAATCAATTGACTCACTGACTCACACTCTGTGGTTAGATCCTTTAGACTTGACAAATAATTCTGTAGGAACTTTTCCAGGACTGTTTTCATAATCTTAAAAAAATAAATAAATGTTGTTCATCAAATAAAATATTATTGTAATTTTTATGAAGCAGCGCAATTTATGATATCATATACACTCACCTAAAGGTTATTAGGAACACCTGTTCAATTTCTCATGAATGCAATTATCCACAACACACACAACCTTGAGATGGATGGGCTACAACAGCAGAAGACCCACCGGGTACCACTCATCTCCACTACAAATAGGAAAAAGAGGCTACAATTTGCAGAGCTCACAAAATTGGACAGTTGAAGACTGTAAAAATGTTGCCTGGTCTGAGGAGTCTCGATTTCTGTTGAGACATTCAGATGGTAGAGTCAGAATTTGGCGTAAACAGAATGAGAACATGGATCCATCATGCCTTGTTACCAAGGTGGTGTAATGGTGTGGGGGATGTTTTCTTGGCACACTTTAGGCCCCTTAGTGCCAATTGGGCATTGTTTAAATGCCACGGCCTACCTGAGCATTGTTTCTGACCATGTCCATCCCTTTATGACCACCATGTACCCATTCTTTGATGGCTACTTCCAGCAGGATAATGCACCATGTCACAAAGCTCAAATAATTTCAAATTGGTTTCTTGAACATGACAATGAGTTCACTGTACTACAGTCACCAGATCTCAACCCAATAGAGCATCTTTGCGATGTGGTGCCCTGGATGTGCATCCACAAATCTTCATCAACTGCAAGATGCTATCCTATCAATATGGGCCAACATTTCTAAAGAATGCTTTCAGCACCTCATTGAATCAATGCCACGTAGAATTAAGGCAGTTCTGAGAAGGCGAAGAGGGTCAAACACAGTATTAGTATGGTGTTCCTAATAATCCTTTAGGTGAGTGTATATTTTTTAATTATTGTAATTTTTAGCAACAGTTTTGGGTATTTCAGTTTTCCCATTCAATGAGATACCATAAATTACCATAAATTTTATGAGTTCCATAAATTATATTTGGTTGTGACAATGAGAACACTTGACTATAATTGATGCTTGCCATTTGATATGTTTATTGAATGAAGGTTTATGGAAGAAGAAAAAAAAAAAAAAAAAAAAAAAACATTTATTCATTTTTATTTTTCCATGTAGGCAGCTTAACATTTCACATTTGTGCCTGAAACCATTGAAGAAATGCTGAAATCTATACACATTAGGGCGCTCAGGTGAATTGCAGTGATCTTTAGATCCAAAAGATGTGACACCAACAGCAGTGTCTCCACAAACCAAAGGACCTCCTGAATCCCCTGTTAAGAAACACAAATCAACACGTCACTAGTGAAACCAGTTTGTACATTACCATAACCTCTGTAAATCATCTTTTGCACATACTTTGCAGGATCCACCGTGGTCATGAGCACAGATCATCTGTGAGACCATGTAATTTTAAATTTTTCTGATAGAGTGTCTGATTTTTTTATAGTCGTGTTTGCCTCCATTAGACAATCACTCACTGGGCCATCAGTCTTCCAGTTGTCCCCAGCCGGCAACACTACAGCGAGTACCTGCTTTGACGTCTTCTCCTTCATTTGGTAATGTTATCAGATTAACTTTGTCGTTTAGTTTGACACTTTTCTCCAGCTGTAATTAAAAAATACAGCCATTTTAATGAACAATCTATTATAAGACTGAAGTTTGTTGGATTATACTGTTGTTTTTGAGGTTAGTACAGACACCGTAAAGCAGGGGTGCCCAACCTTTTTTTAAACAAAGACCAACTTTTAAATTTGTCAGTGTGCCGAGTAGGGGTGTGCCATATCATACCGTCCATGATAACACCGGTATAAATTTGTACATGATAAAAAAAATTGCGTCATATTGTCATATGACGTATTGCGCGTTTACGTTCCCTACCGCGTACAACAATACTTGTAAGTAAGAGCAGCATGTCAGCCTCCGTTGACGATTTAGTACCTAAAAAGGGAGCGGTCACACCGCTTGACAACCGACTAAACATTGATAAGCTATTATTGATGTTTGCAGCGCATGATTATTTTGTGTATGGTTATTTTCGTCAGTTATGGCTCGTTAGATCTAGCATTCTGTCTGCTCTGAATCAGACACAGAGATAAGGTAGTGCGTAAAACGTCTCGGTTACGTATGGTAACCCTCGTTCCCTGAAGGAGGGAGCGGAGATGTCGTCGGGCGTCACCGATGAATTGGGGATCACTTCAGGGAGTCCCTAACAGCTTCGAGATATAGAGAACAGGCCAATGAGAATTGGCGTGCAAGATTTGCATCTCGCGCTCCGCCCTGCGTCGCGGGTATAAAGCGGAAGTGAAATGCACGCACGTTTGTTTTTCACTGAGAGAGCGAACTATTGACTCAGCCTGCAGTGATGGTACAGCAATTGTGGCGGCGGGACATACGTCTCCATTCCCTCCTTCAGGGAACGAGGGTTACCATACATAACCGAGATGTTCCCTTTCAGTCGGTCACGTTTGAATTGGGATCCCTTTGGAACACGCCACAGTTGCTACCACTTCCAGCGCCCTGAGAGAGCCCCTCAGACCCCGGCTGTTCCGGGCGGGAAATTCACGCCAGGGAGAGTCAGCTGCTGTTCCGCAAGACCCACTCAGCCGACTATTGGATAGCGCTGGGAAGCGTGCCCGGGGGCCGCTGCGGAAGCCACATCATGCCGGAGGAGTTATCATTTGGAGAATACACGTATGGACTGGCCGTGGGCAGTGCTGCATCTGAAGTCCCAGGGTGGCTCCAGCCATTTTTAGGCAGGGTCCACACCACACTGAGGCGGCAGAGGGAAGACATGAGCTCGCGAGAAGGGACTTACCGTGGAGAATACACATATGGGACCGCCGTGGGGGTCACAACATATGGAACAGCCTTACCAACGGCGTTAGGCCTGGCGTCGGACGCTCCGCCACATCCGACTGCGAGGGTTGCGGAGGACTCGACAGGAGTTCGCCATGCTAGGGAACTCGACTGGAGCATATAAGCGCGCGTATCTGTTCCATGGGGAAGGAGTGGCGCAGCAAGCCGACCGCCAGACGGGCGCCGGTGTTACTGACTATGGGAAGAGCACACCGGCTCTACGTAGGCTATAGAGCGAATGTGTTGGGTGTCGCCCAGCCCGCAGCTCTACAAATATCTGCCAGCGGCGCCACGAGCCAGCGCCCAGGAAAAAGCTACACCCCTGGTGGAGTGGGCTCTTAACCCGAGCGGACAGGGCACATCTTGGGTTTCATACGCCAAGGCGATGGCATCCACTATCAGTGGGCCATCCTCTGCTTAGAACAGCCTTTCCCTTCTGCTGTCCTCCATAACAGGCGAGAGAGCTGCTCTGAGGTCCTGAAGCTTTGCGTTCTGTCCACGTAAGTCCATAAAAGCACGGACGGGACTGAGAAAAGCTAGGGCTGGGTCTGCCTCCTCTGAAGGCAGCACTTGCAGGCTCACCACCTGGTCCCGGAAGGTGGTGGGAACCTTGGGCACATATCCAGGCGGGGTCTCAGGATTACGTGAGAGTTATCCGCCCGAATTCCAGGCACGATTCGTCGACCGAAAATGCCTGCAGTTCCCTACCCTCTTGATGGAGGCTAATGCAGTCAGGAGTACTGTCTTCAGAGACAGAATTTTTAACTCAGCTGACTGCAAAGGCTCAAGGGAGGCCTCTGCAGTGCGGTCAGCACCAGAGACAGGTCCCAAGAGGGTATAGAGGAGGCGAGGCGGATTCAGTCTCCTCACCCCCTTCAGGAACCTGACAATCAGATCGTGCTTCCTAAGGACTTTCCACCTCTGAAGTCATGATTGGCGGCGATGGCGGCCACATAAACTTTGAGGTGGAGGAGACAGCCCGCTCCAACCCGTCTTGTAGGAAGGAAAGCGCGGAACTGACCCGAACACCTTGGGGTCTTCTCGGCGAGAAGAGCACCATTCGACGAACAGGTTCCACTTCAGCGCGTGAGGTGCCTTGTAGAGGTGCTCTAGCGGAAGTAATGGTGTCTACCACAGCTTGTGGCAGACCGCCTAGAACCTCCGCGTCCCATCCAGAGACCAGACATGGGTTTCCAGAGGTCGGACGCGGGTGCCAGAGGGTGCCCCGTCTCTGAGTCAGGAGGTCCTTCCTCAGAGGAATGGGCCAGGAGGTGCTGTCGCGAGGAGCACTAGTTCGAAAACCAAGTCCTGTTGGGCCAGTGCGGGTGACCAACAGGACTGCTCCTCATCCTCCCTGACCTTGCACAGTGTTTTGTGCAGAAGGCTCACTAGAAAGCGCATATTTGCGTAGGCCCCGGGGCCAGCTGTGTGCCAGCGCATCTGAGCCGAGGGTCCCCTCGATCAGGGAATAGAACAGCTGGCAGTGAGTGGAGTCTGGGGCGGCAAACAGATCTACCTGCGTGGCAAAGCGACTCCAGATCAGCTGGACCACCTGGGGATGGAGTCTCCACTCTCCGGGAGCACTGGCTGTCGTGAGAGCTCGTCGGCCCGCCGCGATTGAGCAGGCCTGGAATATGAATGGCACGAAGCGACCTCAGATGCTTCTGACTCCATAGGAGGAGATGGTGGGCGAGTTGTGACATGCGATGGGAGAGTAGACCACCCTGTTTGTTGATATGCATAGCGGCGCGAGTGCTGTCTGTACGGACCAGAATGTGCTTGCCTCTGGCGGCGTTTTAGGCGGCTGAGTGCAAGGCGAACTGCTAACAACTCCAGGCAATTGATATGCCATTGCAGTTGAGGGCCCGTCCACAGACCCGATACTGCAAGCCCATTGTACATGGCACCCCAGCGGTGGATGAGGCATCCGTGGAGACAACAGCATGCCTGGACACTTGTTCTAGAGGCACTCCTGCCCGTAGAAATGAAGGAGTCCGACCACGGGCTGAAGGTTTGGCGGCATCTCGCGTCACTTGGACATGGAGAGTCCACTGCGCCACGCCCATCTCGGGACCCAGTCGTGGAGCCAGCGTTGAGCGGTCTCATATAAAGCAATCCCAGCGGTGTTACTGCGGCTGCGGATGCCATATGCCCCAGGAGCCTCTGAAAATGTTTCAGTGGTACCGCTATCCTGTGTTTGAATGAATTCACGCAGTTCAACACTGACTGGGGGCGCTCCTCAGTGAGAGCGCGCCGTTCGAGCGTCGAGTCTATCTCCATCCCGAGAAAAGAGATCCTCTGCGAGGGGCAGAGTTTGCTCTTCTCCCAGTTGACCTGAAGCCCCAACCGGCAAAGGTGGCGGAGCACCATGTCCCTGTGTTCGCACAACTGCGCTCGCGACTGGGCAGAGATCAGCCAGTTGTCGAGGTAGTTGAGAATCACGAACAGCACGCTCTCTCATGGGAGCAATGGCGCCTCCACAACTTTTCGTGAAGTGCGGGCGACAGGGCCAGCCGAAAGGTAGGACCTTGTTCTGATATGCTCGTCCGTCGAATGCAAAGTGTAGGAGCGGTCTATGTCGAGGAGAATCGAGACATGAAAGTCAGCGTCCTTCAGGTCGATTGCTGCAAACCAATCTTGGGGACGGATGCACCTGAAGATGCGTTTCTGCATTAACATCCTGAGCGGCAGCCTCTGAAGGACTGGTTCAGAAGTCGCAGATCAGAGCGGTCATAACCCGCTGCTTTTCTTGGGCACAATGAAATGCGGGCTGTAGAAGCCGGTCTTCATATCAGCTGGAAGGACCGGCTCTATCGTGTCCTTCGCCAGTAGGACTGCGATCTCCGCCTGGAGCACAGGGGCATTCTCCTTCGACACGGAGGTGAAGTGAATGCCCCTGAACTTGAGGGCGCCGGGCAAACTGAATCGCATAGCCGAGTCTGATAGTGCGGATGAGCCAGCGAGGCGGGCTGGGAAGCGCTAGCCAGGCTCCCAGGAACCGTGCAAGCGGGACCAGCGGCACCACAGATGTACCCATGGCCAGCGGGGCAGCGTGGCGGCATGCAGGGACCTGATACGGGCGGCATGGTAGCGGCACAAGGTGGGGTCTGAGTGTGCTGTGCAACACTTACCTGCTTCCACCAAGGGGGCACGCGAGTGTGGGGAGGCCGTTGGTGAGCTCTTTTATTGACAATTTGGGTGCAGGATGACAGCAGGAGCTGCCCCGGGCAGGATGTATTTTATGGCCTCTGTCTGCTTCTGGGCGGCCAAGAACTGCTGGGCAAAGCTCTCGACTGTGTCGCCGAACAACCCGGCCAGGGAGATGGGGGAGTCCAGGAACCGATTCTTATCGGTCTCCCTCATGTCGGCCAGGTTGAGCCAGAGATGCCGCTCCTGGACCACTAGAGTGGACATCGCCTGACCAATGGAGCAGCGGTGACTTCCGTCGCCGGAGGCGAGTCCGTTGCCGTCCGGGCTCCTGGAGGAGCTCTGGGCCAGGAACTACCCTCGTGCATATCCATGAGTGCCTGGGCCTGATGCACCTGAAGCAGCGCCATGGCATGCAAGGCGGGCGCAGCCTGGCCACAAGATCTGTAAGCCTTTGCAGTCAGACTGGAGGAGAACTTACAGGGCTTGGGCGCGGAGGCGTGGGTCACCACGCCAGTTGGAGCGGTCGCCGGTCGCGGACAGAGTTGCATCGCGGCGGCCCGCTCCACTGGCGGGATCTCCACGTACCCCTGGCTTGCCGCGCGTCAAAGTGGTAGGAGGAGGAGCCACCGGGTCGGTTCCTGGCACTAAAGGTGTCGACCACGACCTGGTGAGCTCCTCATGCACCTCCGTGAAAAAGGCATTGGGGCGGGGCGCTGAGAACCAGCGCAACCCGCCCCAAGAAACCAATCGTCCAACCTAGAAGGTTCGAGGCGTGGTGGAGGTTCCACTCAAGCCCGACCTTTTAGGCGGCCCGGAAAGCATAGCCATCAACTTGGGGTCCGACTCGGCGCTGCCACTCTCCCAGAGGAGGCAGTGCAGCAGAATCTTCATCCTCCGAGGACTGGAACTCCCCCTCCGATGCAGTGATCGACATCTGCTCATCCGCGGGGCTCGAAGGACACCGCCGGACGCCCGTGGGAGGGCCAGCGGGTCCCCCGGAGCTCAACAGGTAGCGGCGCTTGTGAGGGATTAGGGGCCTGCGGAGGTATGCTCGATGGGTTTGCCTAACCGTAATCCTCAGGTCACCTCGGCCATTCGTGAAGTAGATCTATTCTGGGAATAGAGCTAGATCGAGGCATGGTAGAGGACTCCACCTTCACGAATGTAGGCGAGTCTCGAACTTATTCAGCACATACCAATTACACACTCTTAAAATTCATTGTAACATGCTGTAAAATAATCATTCTCACCAGTGAAGGTCAGGTGTGGCAGCAGAAAGGCCAGCAGAAGCAGAGAGATGATGATGATGGTCATGATGAAGCTGATATGCAGTTTGTTACCTTTAAAAGCACAGTATCATTCCAAAAATGCCGATATCTATAATTTTGATGCAGGATATTCAAGGACAATCCTTCCAATTGTCATGATAGCTTATTGCTGAAAGACATTCTGCAATAAGTCAACAATCAGCACATACCACTACAACTCACCTTATACTGTATGGCTCCTTAAAATGCTTGATTGGTCAACATATTCTAAACAATTTTAAATGTTCTATTATGAAATAGCCAGTAAAATTAGGGATGCTCATTTCGGTTAATTTTCCCGACCGACAACCACTGCTCATTATCCGATTATTAACCGTTAACTGATAAGATTATAATATTAAATTGGCATTAAATAAAAATACAACTGGTCTTTGTCAGGTGATGTCACACTCATGAGAACCGAAGTGCATTATGGGTGGAGCCGCTATTTGTAAGATATCAATGCTGGGGGATTCTGTTAGAGAGTTGTGTTTTTTATTCATTTCTTTTCAGTGATAAAATGGTACGCTCTTGTTGTGTGATAGGGTGCAATTGTAAGTCTCATGACAGAAAGGGTCAAAAACTAAACAACAGGGAAAGGTTTTTTTTAGCTTTCTCACTTTTAAGAAAGGACATGGACAGCATGTAGCGGACGTAACGAGGCGTCGGATGGCCTGGGTTGCAGCGGTGCGAAGCAAAAACATCACCTTTGCAAACATATCTCCGAATGTACTATAATAAAATACACTATTACATTTTACATACGTTGATTTACTTAATGTTAGACAATTTGTTTCATGATGATGACTTGCTTTATTGGAACAATGTTTCTGTTTTATTGTGTTAGGCATTTTGGTTTGTGTAATTGCATGCATGAAAAAAATGCATGAAAAGGGGGCAACTTAGTATTGAATAATTACAAATTCTTCCTACTCGCAGCATGTTAAAACTAAACAAGCTGTGAAGAAGTGATCTTCACCACTGCAAGCGGCAGCACTGGCGTGCACACACACACACACACACACACACACACACACGCTCAACCACCACAATTATACAGTTAACATTTGCTGATACTACTGTGTTGTCACAGTCCTTCGGTAAATAAATCCTGTACCAAGCCAAATGGTGAAATGTCCGTGGGCTTCAAGAGATTTATAGTTTTTAAATTGTTCACTGGTATATGCGCTTATACCATAAACAAGATAGTTGACAATGTCGAGGTATGAGGATGGAGGTAGCAATGCGGAGTCAGCGCTCCAACTTCAGTCAGCTCATATGGATCTATGTTCTGAAAGGATGACAATTTTTCCAAATTACGGTCCCTAGCATCTTTATTGAGTTTATCACGGTACAGCCTTTTCTCCTTTTTCTTTTGCTTCTTTGGTTTTGCTAGTTATTTATTTGTTATCTCTACTCTTATAATATCTTCAATACGAGTCAGTCAGTAGCGCTACCTTAAAAATGGCGCCGCGGTGACGTCACACACAACAAACCTATGTGACTGACAAAGACCGATTGACTAGTGTCTGTGACCTGTTAAAAATACTTTTTTTTTTCACGGGTTTATTTTAACATGCAAACAGCAGCATACAGAACAGCTCAACAACAGAACCTGGATTCACACATTATCAAATTTTCACGCACCTGCAGCGTTTCTGACAACAGAAAAAAACAGAATAAAACATAAATAAAAAGCATAAAATAAATGTCACATGTCTGTCTTCAGTTGTGTTTTTGAATGTCACATGTTCCTTTGTTCATCCCCACTCCTGTGTTCCC
This sequence comes from Paracanthobrama guichenoti, assembly GCA_018749465.1. Taxonomy (NCBI): domain Eukaryota; kingdom Metazoa; phylum Chordata; class Actinopteri; order Cypriniformes; family Gobionidae; genus Paracanthobrama; species Paracanthobrama guichenoti. The sequence continues at coordinate 4,262,917 of CM031964.1, forward strand.
ATGATTTACCCTCATTAGTTCATTTGTCGCAGCTGTGTCTTGTTAATTAGTAATGTCATTCACCTGTGTCTAGTCAATCACCTTGTTTGCCCTGTGTATTTAGTCTTCAGTTCTCCCCCAGTGTTTGTCGCGTGTCGTCTACGTTAACTGGTGTGTTTCCTGTGTGTATCCTGAGTATTTTGTCCTATTTCCAGTTCTCCAGCGTCTTTGAGAGTTTTGATCACCATAGTTTGTAACAATATATAGGCCTACACTAAATATTTTTCACTTAAAAATTACCAAATTAAGATGACAAAACGAAAATACACTGCATCCGTTTGAAGCTTTGAAGAACTGGAATGGTTTCCGTCAGTTTTTCATCAAATAAAAATAGCAGGCCTACCTCTATCCACACCTTGTATGGTTTTATTAAAAGTAACATGTCTTAGTGATGTGGGTTAGTCTGGAGCCACGGCCTGTTGACATTTAGACGGCAGCAGAAAACACCCTCTCAAGCCTTTTTATATTTTCGTCTGGCTCCATGGCGCCAGCCTCCGCTGATTGCACTACGTGCCTTCTCCGTTTGGGAGTTGTGATTGCGCGCACGTCGTTGTGCTGTTCTTTAAAACTTAGTAAGTTTTAATTGTTCTATAAACCATCAGGAAACAGCGGTGAGAAGAACATACGTGACAATGTTTACTTTAGGAAACTTGACCAAAAGACTTGACTTGGCTTTAAACAAGGCTTCAGATGGCACTGATGCCCCAGGAATGGTAGAGTCAGAATTTGGCATAAACAGAATGAGAACATGGATCCATCATGTCTTGTTACCACTGTGCAGGCTGCTGGTGGTGGTGTAATGGTGTGGGGGATGTTTTCTTGACACACTTTAGGCCCCTTAGTGCCAATTGGGCATCGTTTAAATGCCACGGCCTACCTGAGCATTGTTTCTGACCATGTCCATCCCTTTATGACCACCATGTACCCATTCTCTGATGGCTACTTCCAGCAGGATAATGCACCATGTCACAAAGCTCGAATCATTTCAAACTGGTTTCTTGAATATGACAATAAGTTCACTGTACTAAAATGGTCCCCACAGTCACCAGATCTCAACCCAATAGAGCATCTTTGGGATGTGGTGGAGCAGGAACCGTGCCCTGGATGTGCATCCCACAAATCTCCATCAGCTGCAAGATGCTATCCTATCAATATGGGCCAACATTTCTAAAAGAATGCTTTCAGCACCTTGTTGAATCAATGCCACGTAGAATTAAAGCAGTTCTGAAGGCAAAAGGGGTCAAACACAGTATTAGTATGGTGTTCCTAATAATCCTTTAGGTGAGTATAAATCAGAAGCCATTTTGAACAAATGTTCACTAGTTCTGATCTTGCTAATTCTGGAACATATTAAGAAAGAAAATGAAGTGGCACAAGAAAAACTCAATGAGATAAAAGCAAGCCTCTCAAGCCTTTTATATACTTTCATCTTGCTCCATGTGCAGCCTCCGCTGACTGCGCATGCATATACCTCCGTTTGGGCAGTTGTGATTGTGCGCTCGTTGTTGTGCTGTTCTTTAAAATGACAGAGTAATTGTTCTATAAACCATCAGGAAACAGCGGTGAGAAGAACATACGTGACAATGTTTACTTTAGTAAACTTGACCAAAACCACACCACAAAAAGCCTTAAACAAGGCTTCAGATGGCACTGATGCCCCAGGAATACAGAGATAACACCTCGGTAGAGTGGCCAGCCTTAGGAAGCGCCTTTCATTTGCTTTCCACCAGTCAGGAGCTTGTACTACTGCTGTATTTTAATACCGCGTAGGATATTTTGCAAGTAACTTCGTCACCCTTTCTGTCGAAATGGTCCCACACAGTAGGCCTACTTCTTTTCCATTGCTTCATTTTGCAAAATATTTCTGTAGACACGTTTGGTTGTCGATGCGCCCTGCGAGTTAACAAATATAGCAGCAAACAAACAAACAAACAAACAAACAAACCAAAAAAAAACATAAAAATAAAAAATACCCTTTAAACCGTTTAACTGACAGTATTAATCGGTCAAAATTCTTACTTTTACAGTTAACGGTTAAACTGTCAATATGAAAACTTTTTAATCATTTTGAAGAAGAGAGCCTTGGATTTCCCTTTTTCTACATTCATTTGAATTCCCGGCCCCAAAGAGCACCTTCAAACACCCCAGACTTTTTTGTCTTTCCAAGATACTAAGCACTAGGGACATGTTTTTCTGGAGTTGCTCTGCTCTGATCCAGCGGGCATTGTGGAGTCATACTACAAAGCTCAAGATGGAGAATGGAAGATACAATGCAGCATTCTCATATTCGAATGAGCAAGCCAACAGCATCATTGTAAATCAGTCTTTACTTGATGGCACAACCAATTCTCCAATAGCTGAGCCAGATCTGGGTAAGAAATATTTTGAACTAAAAAAAAAAAAAAAAAATGGCAGAGAAAGAGATTAAGCTTCCTTTGAGCATTGTCAATCTGTCGAATACTGAATGAGTAATGATGTTATAAAATTGCCATTTGAAAACAAATTTGAAACATGACCTAAGAGAAACTTACAGATTTGGTCAGACAACAGAAGATTAAGACATTTAAGCAGGGTCTCAGACTCAATTTACCTGGGGCCGTTGGAGGTACAGAGGTCATGCTGGGCGCATCAAGTATTCCACAAAAAAGTGTTTCTGTTTCAAGTATTCCAAAAAAGGACCACAACTGATCTAATCTTCTCAATCTTTATTATTAACAGTTCTTCAACATGAATGTTGCTTCTGAGACATGAAGTGTTCCTCTGAATTTGAACATTTCCTTTCTGAATTTATTTTTATAAATCATAAAGAAACAGAACAGTGAAATTCTAGGTCTAATTCTGGTTAGGAAATAATCCTTTTGGGACTATTTGCAAACAATATTTGCCTTAATTTGTGTCAAATATATTATTAGTCCCAAAATTATTCGCATTAGTGAATAAATACATAGATCAGCTACTATAATTTCAATTCTCTAGTGGTCTGGTGGTAGAATTGTATGTAAACAGTGTCAAAGGTTCGGGTTCTAATCCGCTCTCATATATTTTTTTATTTTTTTTCTTCATTAAAATCAAAGATGTTCATCAATGATTGTATATTAAGAGCATGGATCACGTTTGTGTGTATTTTGTTTTGTGATTTCACCAGAAAGTCTATCTCATAGCGGCATTAAGCGATAGATTGGCGTGCTCGTCTGTGTGTGAAGACTGTGCACGAGCCAAAAGCGAGCGTAAATCCCGCTTACTTTGATTTGATTGGCCATCTCAATCATTTTGGCACAAGTGAGGCAGCTTGCATTTCTGAAAATAAAAGCATGGCAAGCGGCACTGCATAGCGACTCTGCAAAAAGGTGCGTTCCCTTTCAGTCGAGTCCACGTTCGACGCGTCGTCGGGCGTCACCCGACAAATTAGGATCACTTCAGAGCCCCTATCAGCTTCGAGATCTAGAGAACAGGCCAATGAGAATTGGCGTGCGAGATTTGCATCTCGCGCTCCGCCCGCAGCGCAGGTATAGCGCAGGCGAAATGCAAGCGCACCTTTGTCATTCACTCCGGGCGAACACGGTATTGATGAAGAAGACCGTTCCTGCTTCAGCAGAGAGAAGGCCAGAGAACGACAGAAGAAGCTTCTTTGAGTGCTGATTGAGATGGCACGATCAGCGGCGGCCGCAAGCTCCCTGATACAGTGACAAACTGCTGTTTTCACAGCACTATTTAGTCTGTTGGTTACGTGAGAGCGTTCCCAATGGTGAGTGCATACACAGGCCAGATTTCAAAGGGCACATTTTCTTCAAAAGAGCAGCGGATTACAGTGGGGCTTCCCATGAGCACATCTCAAGATTCAAGATTCAAGAGTTTTATTTGTCACATACACAGTTATATACAGAATATTCAACCGGCAGTGAAATGTAAACAGGTCCGCTCCATGGACAGTGCAAATTCTGATTAAAAACACAAGGAGGAAATTATAATAGAAATAGAATAAAAAGTACTAAATATAAAAGTATATATATATATATATATATATATATATATATATATATATATATATATATATATATATATATGTAGAATTATAAATAAATGCGTCAAGTAGAAAAAAATAAAAAATAAAAATAAAGAAGTGGAATAAAATAAGTGAAATAAACTGTGCAGTGAGACTTATAAATATGTGGTTAACAGAAATGTACAAAAGAAGTATAATGTGCAAACAGGTTTATAACAGTAACATATACACAGTAACAACGAGAACAGAAAGTGCAGTGCAATATCAGTATGTCGATGGTCACGTGATGTTAAGTGACTGAGTTCAGGAGTCTGATGGCCTGGGAAGAAGCTCCTCCTGAGTCTCTCAGTTTTGGCCATCAGGCTTGGGCGCTTACCAGATGGCAGCAGCGTGAAATGAGGGTTTGCAGGGTGATTAGAGTCCTTGATGATTTTAGTAGCTCTACCTTTGCAGGTGTAGGCGTCCTGCAGAGGCGGAGAGCTGACCCTGAGATCACCTTTCGGATAAGCGCACGACTCTTTGCAGGGCTTTGCAGTCATGACTGGTGCTGTTCCCATACTGCGCTGTGATGCACTGAGTTAATACACTTTCTATCGCCCCTAAATAGAAAGTTTTCAGGATAGCTGGTGATAGCTGGTGAAAGGTGGTGATAGCTGGTTTTCATCTCCGTGGGCCCCCACTCCTCTAGCGCATCGCAGCATGCTGAGACTGTGTTTGTGGGTGGTTCATGTTCTTTCATGAGAGCATGACCACGTTGGCGCATTGTTCATCTTACCTTTTTCATCAGGTTTTGAGTATTCGCCGCGCCGTGTGCCGTCTCGCATGCCTGCTGGTAGCTTACAGATGGGATTGCTGGTCCTAAAATAAATAAATAAATAAAGTAATAAAAATAAATAAATAAAAGAGAGGGACCTAGCATTGCTCTAGCAGAGGACAGATGTCAATCGCTGCATCGGAGAGAGGACTGTTATGTGTTGAAAATGAAGATGAGGCTGAGATTCCCACTATAATAGTGGGTGTTTCATGCTGAATCAGATTCATACTTGACAATCATGCTTCCCCGGGTGGCTGAGGCGTAGCACAACACGTAAATTGGCTTGCCCGCCCCCTTACCTTTTTCCCAGATGTGCATTGGAAAGCTTTAGCAATGTGGAACCACTTGGCACCCAGAAAATGGAGCGCCAAAGGGCCATAGCCTGTATAAAGTTTTCTCTCTCTCACTACCCTCATCAGGTGGGGTGGCAGTGCCACTGGCAGGCCGCCTCTGCCCAGCACTCTTCGTGCATGAGGGTAGTTCTGAGCTGAGGTTGAGATCGCACAGTGACTGTTTTATATTTAAAGTCACAGCGCTGGCCCTCGGCCAGGCGTGTCCACCCTGGTCCATAAACACCATCGGCGACCCCTCAGTCTGCTGCGTTGCCATGGGCATCGGTCCTCTGATGCCACCCGTCTCAACTGCCAGTCAGTGGGGGCGGGTCACCCGAATTTGGTTAAGAGCTGCTCTTCCCGAGAGAGGGCCAGGTGGAGAATCATTGGTAAATTCTGTTTCGCCACTGGTGTCAAAAACAGCCAGTGGTACCCAAATTCTAAAGAGCAGTTCCAATACCTCTGGGTGCCAGGAGAGTGCGCTTGGCGATGTTCGGCGCTTCCATGCCTTGTCACCCTCAGGCGCCTCTCCAATCGCCAGCAGGGGTGCTGGCTGTGTTTTGGGATGCACACAAGCGGCCTCCCACACTCGCGTGCCCCTCAGCGGAAGCAGGTAAGTGTTGCACAGCACCTCAGACCCCACCTTAGGCCGCTACCATGTCGTCCGTGTCGGGTCCCTGCATGCCGCTGCGCTGCCTCACTGCGGAGCACGTCTGTGGTGTCGTTGGTCCCGCTTGCGGTTCCTGGGAGCCTGGCTAGTTTCAGTTTGCCCAGCGTCCCCCCCCAAGTTCAGGGGCATCCACTTCACCTCTATGTCGAAGGAGAATGCCCCTGTGCTTCAGGCGGAGATCACAGTCCTACTGGCGAAGGACGCGATGGGCGGTCCTTGGCCCATTCCTCTGAGGAAGGACCTTCTCTGGCACCCTCTGGCACCAGCGTCCGGACCTCTGGAAACTCCATGTCTGGTCCCTGGGCGGGATGCGGAGAAATTCTAGGAGGTCTACCACAAGCTGTGGTAGACACCATCACTTCGCTAGGCGCCCTCTACAAAGGCACCTCTATGCGTTGAAGTGGAACCTGTTCGTTGAATGGTGCTCTTCTCTTGGAGGTCTTCTCGGCGGTGTTCGGTCAGTTCTGTTCTTTCCTTCCTACAAGATGGGTTGGAGCAAAGGCTGTCTCCTCCACCCTCCAAAGTTTATGTGGCCGCTATCGCCGCCAATCATGACCTCGTAGGTGGAAAGTCCTTGGGAAAGCACGATCTGATTGTCAGGTTCCTGGGGGTGAGGAGACTGAATCCGCCTCGTCCTCCCTCTATACCCTCTTGGGACCTGTCTCTGGTGCTAATCGCACTGCAGAGACCTCCCTTCGAGCCTTTGCAGTCAGCGGAGTTAAAAATTCTGTCTTTGAAGACTGCATTGGCCTCCATCAAGAGGGTAGGGACCTGCAGGCATTTTCGGTCGACCAGTCGTGCCTGGAATTCGGCCTGGTAACTCTCCACGTAATCCTGAGACCCGACGGCCTGGATATGTGCCCAAAGGTTTGCACCACTCCCATCTGGGACCAGGTGGTGAACCTGCAAGCGCTGCCCTCGGAGGAGGCAGGACCCAGCCCTAGCTTTTCTCTGTCCCATCCACGCCTTACGGACTTACGTGGACAGCACGAAAGCTTTCAGGACCTCAGAGCAGCTCTTCGTCTGTTACGGAGGCCAGCAGAAGGGAAAGAGCTGTCTCCAAGCAGAGGATGGCCCACTGGATAGTGGATGCCATCGTCTTGGCGTATGAAGCCCAAGATGTGCCCTGCCTGCTCGGGTTAGAGCCTCCACCAGGGGTGTAGCTTCTTCCTGGGCGCTGGCTCGTGGCACCTCACTGGCAGATATTTGTAGAGCTACGGGCTGGTGAAACCCAACACGTTTGCTAGGTTCTATAAGCTACGTGTAGAGCCGGTATCTTCCTGTGTGCTCACCTTCCCATAGTCAGTGTATTTCGCTTCCACTTATACCTGCGCTGCGGCGGGCGCGGAGATGCAAATCTCACGCCAATTTCGCTGATGTCGGTGATGTCCGGCGTCGTCTCCGTTCCTCCTTCAGGGAACAAGGGTTACCTACGTAACTGAGATGTTTCAGAGCAATGTGCGGGCCCACTTCAATCTTACTACCAGTGATGAAGAATCTACCTCAATCTCCAACATGTCTTCACCAGCTGCTTCTACCACGTCTGATTTTTTTAGGACCGGAACAAGAGCAGGCGGTAATCAACCTGTCTAAAACATCCCTAGCCCCTGACTGTGTCAGTGTCTTGTCTAAATGACTCTCTTGCTCTCCCACTTACCACAGAAATGAGTTTAATACCAAGGTGGATCTATTTAGATTCTACCGAAGCCTCTTTCTACCAAAAGTTTGGTATCACCAAAATAATCAGAGAAATTATAGTACAGCCCAAAGATCTCCCTTTAGGCCAAAATCATACTTTATGCCTCCAGTTTCGAATGTGACTTTGACTGCTTTTAGCGTTTGAGAGACTGCGTTTGAGAGACTGCGTTTGAGAGACTGTTTCAATCGTCCAATCAAAGAATCAGGGAGAATCTGACCAAATCCCAAAAGCTGGCCATAGATCACTTGGCAAATAATGAGTCTAATTATAAAATCTGCAGACAAAGGGGGAGGTGTTGTGGTAATGGACAAAGCCAAATATGTTGAAGAAGCCTTACGGCAACTGAACAATCAAAACTATTATCAACGGCTATTGTCCAATACAGTAGATAACACAAAAGAAAGATTAAAAGAACTGTTGCTCACAGCCAAGGATACTGAGTGGATTTCAAAACAGGAGCATGATTTCCTTCTATGTCAACATCCTAGAATACCCACCTTCTATATGCTCCCAAAGGTTCATAGGTCTCTCGAATCTCCTCCGGGCAGGCCTATCATATCGTCTAATGGTTCTCTCACAGAGCCAGCCTCCAATTTATAGACTTCTTCATCAAGCCACTGGCTCAACAGCTTCCCTCCTATATACAGGACACTACTCATGTCTTGAAGGTCTTAAGTGACATGACAAGCTGTTTTTAGTCACATTGGATGTGGGAGTCCCTGTACACAAATATGTACTCACAATGACAGACTGAAAGCTTTACAACATTTTCTAATGAATAGGCCTATAGATTCTTTGCCTCCTCTGAATTCATTATTCAGCTCACTGAATGGACACTTAAAAATAATGTTTTCCTTTTCCAAGACCTATTGTACATTTAGGTTCGGGGACTGCAGTGAGTGCATGATTTGCCCCTAACTATGCTAACCTTTTTTAGGTTTATGGGAGAAGGATTCTGTCTATTTTAAACACTACAGTGACGAGATAAAATGGTAGGGAGAGTACATTGATGATATTTTCTTGATATGGAGTGGATTTCTTATGAAGAACTGTTACAGTTTTATGATCACTTGAACAGCAATGACAGGAATGTAAAACTGTGCATGGAACATTCCAAAGCTACCATTAACAGTAAAGATGGGACGCTCCATACTACTGTGTATCGTAAAACAACAGATAGAAACACCAAATAGATAGCTTCCATCTACACTGGCTCAAAATTAATATACATTTTGGCCAGTTCAGCATATAGGCGTATTTGTGATACCGACAATGAATATGAAGCGTTTGAGAGACTGCGTTTGAGAGACTGCGTTTGAGAGACTGTTTCAATCGTCCAATCAAAGAATCAGGAGAATCTGACCAAATCCCAAAAGCTGGCCATAGATCACTTGGCAAATAATGAGTCTAATTATAAAATCTGCAGACAAAGGGGGAGTGTTGTGGTAATGGACAAAGCCAAATATGTTGAAGAAGCCTTACGGCAACTGAACAATCAAAACTATTATCAACGGCTATTGTCCAATACAGTAGATAACACAAAAGAAAGATTAAAAGAACTGTTGCTCACAGCCAAAGGATACTGAGTGGATTTCAAAACAGGAGCATGATTTCCTTCTATGTCAACATCCTAGAATACCCACCTTCTATATGCTCCCAAAGGTTCATAGGTCTACACTGGCTCAAAATTAATATACATTTTGGCCAGTTCCAACGCATATAGACGTATTTGTGATACCGACAATGAATATGAAGTGCAAGCCAAAGTCATGTCTAACCGATTTTCACAAAAGAGGCTATCACACAGAAATTGTACATCAGGTCTAGATCAGAGCTACTCCAGAAAAATAAAAATAAAAACGATCTTCTAAACAAAACCAGGCTTATTTTGTTACAAAATATAGCTCTTTGGCCAATCCATAAAAAGGATAATACATTCAAATTGGAATCTTATTAAAGTGACCCTGTGCTTAGAGAGAGAAGTATTTTCCACTTTCCTCAAAAATTAGCTTTAAGAGGGCTCCCACACTACGCATGTAGGTTAGTACCAAGTCATCTTCCAGCCAAAAACAGATTACTTGGCTTCACAGACAGTTAAAAGGTACTTACAAATGTGGGTCTTGCAATCATTGTTCCAACATTAAAGAATGTAAACAATTCTTTGATTTCAAGACAAATAAGATGTATAACATAAAAGTGTTCATTAATTGTAACACTACTTTTTGGTATACAGGCTATCATGTAAATGTGGATGCTTTTACGTAGGCGGACCAAAAGATGTCTCAAAGACAGATTATGGGAGCACAAACATGCCATTAGAAAAGCCAATTTGGACAAACACTTCCAAAATGTGCATAACAGTAATCCAGAAGGCCTAATGGTTGAGGGTTTTGAGAAACTATCAAAAACAACATTCGGGTCGGTGACCCGATTAAAATTACTTTTACAGAGAAAAACATTTTATATATATACGATTTACAGGCCACAGTGTACTCCATGTCTGGGAAGCACACCTGAAGAAGGCTATCTGTGCCGCTTCTGGTTGCTTTTCCCATGTCTTTTAAATGTTCTATTATGAAATAGCCAGTTGAATAAAGGCTTTTAATAATTTTGAAGAAGAGTGCCTTGGATTTCCTTTTTCTACATTCTAAACTGTATTTTTATTTTTAACTGTACTTCGCTAAAGTAGTCCCAGTCAAATTTCCATTATTATTACCAAAGAAAGGAGAAACGTGGGAACAGATACTGTCTGTAGTGTTGCGGCTGGGGAAGACACAGCGACTGAAGGCCAACTGAGTGATTGTCTAATGGAGGCAAGCGTGAATATAATGAATAACACAGAATGTAGCTATGTAGCTGTAGCTCTTGAATCTTGAATCTTGAATATAGATGGAGAGAGGTTGTACTACTCAGTCTCATAAATTTCCATTTCCATGTCAGTTCGGCAAATTATTTCAGTTATTTACAAGAGCTTTGCAGCTTACCACAGCAAAATAATCAAAAACTGCTGGGGTAAAATTACAATGAGAGAAATAATATATATTTTTAAATTATTATTATTATTTCACTCTAATGGTGAAAACACTGCCAAGACAATTACTATCTAAATGAACAACATTTTAGACATTTTTAGCAGAAACCTTGCTTATCTCCATATTTTATCTTTTTTTTTCATAAATCATAACTACTGGTCACACCTTTCTTTACTCAGAAGTAAACTCTCTATATATAAAGGCTAAAGTTTTATGTATTTAAGGAGTGGAGGAGATTGTCTTAACAACAAATGCTAGACTGAGTCATAGCCAGAACTGTCTTAAATAGCCTGTGCGTGCATTTCATCCTAAGTTTATGAAAACATAATGTGATGCATTTACTGTCTCAGATGTGGCTGTTCTAATGTGAATAAACATGTATGTCTGACATTCAATGATCAAACCACCATTTTAGCCTGATTTTGGTAGAATGTTAATATAATGACACATGTAAGTGTCTGACCATATACAAAGACAAAATATTAACTTTGACAACACATTGTTTAATTTTTTTTTTTAATATGTCATACTATGAAAGGTAAATAGGTCTATGGCCCTGCACTGATCAAGCAAATAAACATGACAAAATATGGATAAAAATGTCAAATTATTGATATTTTGATGTTTTAAACTAAATTACATTTATTATCACTATAGTACAATCGATCTCTTTCTCATGCTCTGTCCAACCCACATAGAAACTTATCAGCACTGCATGTGAGTATTTTGCTCGATCAAATAAGTTCGCTGCTGAAAAATACATGCCTCAGTAGCAAGGCGATAATATCTGCATCAGAGACTGTACGAGACGAGACCTGAGCTCGCACTCACTCTCTCTCTCTCTCTCTCTCTCTCTCTCTCTCTCTCTCTCTCTCTCTCTCTCTCTCTCTCTCTCTCTCATTACTGCATGTCAATGGTTTCTAGCCTCCAGCGCTAGTTCTGAAATGACTGGGATAGAATGCATCAGAAAGTTCTTGAGGGTGTAGTAACTATGGTATAAGCAGAATAACTGACTGGACCATGGATATTAATTTAATCTGTAAAACTGCTTTAATTAATCATTAGCTAACGATTTGCAAAAGGTATCATTATGTTATGACTTTACTTGTTGAGGCACATGACTATGTTAACCAATTCAAAATTAATTCAAAAGCCATAACCACAATGACATATTACTTAATAATTAGTTAATAGTCATGTGCCTTAACAAGTAAAGTCATAACATAATGATAGCTTTGCAAATTGTTAGCTAATGATTAATTAAAGCAGACAACTAAGAGATTAAAATGCATAGCTTTGACCCATTGTGGTAATTAACACATTCATTTACATTATTAGTTAATATGATGTTATTAGGGAATTAATACACAATGTCATATTTAATTAATAGCAATTCATATATTACTGTAATTTATTAATCATATATAATGTTCATTAGTTGCTGATGCAGAAATAATTAATAAATGGTTTAGTTCTTCATGAGTCATACATTAACTCTTATTAACTCTTATACATTACTGCGATTATTTGTGCATTAGTTAAGCATCAATTAATGCATCTTAGTGCACCCATATTGTAAAAGTGTTACCATTTACTCCTCACAGCTGTTCAAGATTGAGTTCATTATCTTTTGTATTTCCAGTTCCTTTGTGGGTTTCTGTTGGTTGTCCTGTACTTTTTGTGCCATGCTCACTGTCTCATGTTGTTTTCTCTTGTTAAATAAACCTTGTTATTTTGAACCACTTGATCTTCCTTCATTATCATTGGACTTGATTTGTGACCAAATACCAGACCCCAAACGAATTTGGATATTGCGTCCATCAACATTGTACCAAGGAAGGAAGGCAAAGAATGTAAGGGAGGAAATATTGTTTTTTTAATTTCCAGGGTGGCCGTAGTTTAGAGGACTTTGTGAGGAGTATCTATACATCTGCCACCAAGCGATGTGAGATGACATCACCCTCATGAGCGATTTTTGTTGTGGGCTGAACAACGCATATCATCTTCCTGATGCCAAAGGGGACACTTGCTGGAGTTTAGAGGATTACATCAACTTTGCTCTGTGGGTAGGCGGATGGATCCTCCTCCACTGTAGTGAATAAAAGTGGAATAAAAGAACATAGACATTGTCAGCCCCACCCAACATCCATCAAGCCCACGTCCGCTTTGATCAGAGCTCAGCCACCCATCACCCTCTTGCATGGAGACAAGCATCAGATACTGAGGATGGGGCAATTCCAACTATATTCCATAAGCATAGGCAGTGATTTTATCCACTTCAGTACTCTACTGTCAAACTGTACTGTACAAACATCATATTTCACCCAGCGCTACCCAGTTCGCTGTTTAGAGTTTATAATTCAAAGTGAAAAAGCTATCATTTTAAAATCATACAGTGACATATTACAATAATTAAAATGTTTTACAATGCTAAAAACAAAGATTGTGACTGCTGACATTATGAGGTTAACATGTATAGGATAGTTTACCTGAAATGAAAATAAAGCCATCTTTTACTCACCTCTGCTTGTTCTACTGCCCTTTTTCAGACCTCAAAAGCAGAAATTAAAAAAATAAAATAGTCCTGCACGCGCCCTTCATATAATCAGTGAATAGTGACCAGGCTAAACATTAAAAAGGATACAAAAGTATCACGCGATGATACAGTGAGAAAATTTGCACTGTCCATGGAGCGTCCATGCTCTGTCCATTTGCACTGTCCATGATGATACAGTGAGACATTTGCACTGTCCATGGAGACATTTGCACAGTGAGACATTTGCACTGTCCATGGAGGCGGACCTGTTTACATTTCACTGGCGGTTGTATATTCTGTATGAGTGTATGGGACATATAAAACTCTTGAATCTTGAATCTTGAATCTTGAGAGCGCACTATATGGAAAGTGTTGGGAGGCATGCTATAAGGCTTTTGTAAGAAACCCATTATTCAGTCAAAATACTAGAGCTCGGTCATTTAGCGTTCCTTTGAGTGCGTACATGAGCCGTCAGCAGGTGCTTATGCTTACTATAACTCGCACTGTTGTCATGGTACCAAGGATAAGCACACACACACATAATTTTGAGAAATCAGGCTCAATAGAAACAAACGCGACAATTCTCGTCTTTTCTATAAGGTATATCTGATATGAAATAATACAATAATACTAATAATAGTAACCTCCTGAAGTGAATGCTGTGTACCAGTTTGTCATGACAACATTGCGTGAGTGGCTGCTGACTTGCAGTGAAATGCCAATTAGAAGCAAGAACTCCACATTACTATTCATGGCCCCTCCCAATAAGGAAAAAAACAGACCATTTCATTCTAGGGACAATTTCTAGGGTGTGTAGGAGACCTGTAAAAACCGTATTGAACTTAACATCACGTGACTTCACGTCCAGGATAAATATCGATACACTGACATTTGCACTGCACTTTTCGTTCTGCGTTACTGTGCTGTAACAACCTGTCTGTAAACCTTGTTTGCACATTATACTCTTTTTATACATTTGTTAACCACATATTTATAAGTCTACAGTTTCTTTCACTTGCAGAAGTCTACTTCAATTTATTTTTTATTCCAATTTTATCCTTATTTGTTACCTTTTTTTCTCTTGACTTGATTATTTATAATTCTACAGATATAGACATTATATATATATATATATATATATATATATATATATATATATATATAGATAGTACTTTTTTTATATCCTATTTATTATAATTTCTTCCTTGTGTTTTTAACTGTGAATTTGCACTTGTCCATGGAGCGACCTGTTTACATTTCACTGCCGATTTGTATATTTTACTGTATATAATAACTGTGTATGTGACAAATAAAACTCTTGAATCTTGAATCTTGAGATCTTGCTATTCGGACAATTTTTGCCCAAAATATAACCTCTACACCAGATATCAGAGAACAATTTAAAATATTGTTTCAACTCATTCTAGGAGCACCTTTTAAACTAAATTACCTCTTGTTATCACTATAGCACAATCTGTCTACTCTCATGCTCTTTCCAACCCACATGTACACTTACGAGAAGTGCATAGAAACTTTCTTATGAGCACTGCATGTGGTATTTTATCGATCAAATAAGTTTAAACTGCTAGAAAATACATGCCTCAGTAGCAAGGCGATAATATCTAAAATCAGGGCACCAGCACCTAGAGTACTGTACCTGAGACCTAATGAGGCCGCGACAAATTCAGGAGTTCTCTCTCTCTCTCTCATTTACTGCATGTCAATGGTTCTAGCCTCCATTGCTAGTTCTGAAACTGACTGAGATAGAATGTGTCAGAAAGTTCTACTCAAGTTCTACACAATGCATTTCAAGAACAAAAATCCTGTGTTGAAATAAAACACTGAAAAATGTCTTGAGGTGTGATAACTGTGGGTATAAGCAGAATAACTGACTGGACCATGGATATTAAATTAATCCTCCACAGCTGTTCATTGGAGTTCATTATCTTTTTTATTTAAGGTCTGTCTTGGGTTTCTGTTGGTTGTGCCATTAACTCCACTTTCATCTCATGTTGTCTGCTCTTGTTAAATAAACCTTTGTTGTTATTATTGAACCACTTGGTCTTCCTTCATTATCATTGGATTTGACTGTGACAAAATACCCAGACCCCAAACGAGACTTGGATATTGCGCCCATCAACATTGCATTATGAAAGAGGAAGCCAAAGAAAGTAAGGGAGGGAAATATTGTTTTTATTTTCCAGGGTGGTCGTAGTTTAGAGGACTTTGTGGAGGAGTATCTATACATCTGCTTACCAAGCAAATGTGTGCGATAACATCACCCTTATGAACAGTTTTTTGTTGTGGGCTGGATGACGACTATCCAAGTTCTGATGGCAAAAAAAAAAAAAATATTGTCACTAAAAAAGAGTATTTTTAAAGCTCCACCATGTACAGTGCATCAGAATTCAAAACATTTTATTCACAAATATATTTCTATTTTTTTTGCTGCTGGAGCCTGCAGCCACCTACTGGTTGTGCGTTTAAGCTAAACCAGAGTGTATCAATCCACACACTTTGGTTCCACATCCAAAAGGTGACACTCAGAGATGAAAGAGGCACCTCAAAGACGAGTGCTGGTGCCAGCTAGGGCACAGTGCGGGCATACTCACTCACCAGAACAGAGGATCCTCTCCCACCCAGTGACTCCCAAGAGAGAACAACGTTTAGCTGAACTCAGCAGGTGCTAAGGTAATGCCCAGCTGGCTACTGCTAGCACAACAGGCCGACTTGCCGGCTGATTGGACAACGAAGCAGGTGAAGCTAATCTGGATAGACTGCAACCGCTTGGCTTGACATTAAAGCAGGACAATTGGGGGTGTTTAGTGTGTAGAAAGCAAAGAAAGCATTGCTACTCTCAGAAAAGAGGACCAGGGCCATGACCTCGCAGAAGAATGGATCAACGAGTAGTGTTACTAGCACTCTGAAGCAAAGAGGCTACGAAGAAGATGTACAAACACAGGGACAGTGGAGCCCACACACAAGGTCAGTGGAAATAGCACAGATGAAAGAGAAAGACACCCTCCCGAACACTTTCATTTGATATACAGTCAGATTTACTCAAGAAAACAGTGTCGTTCAGAACCAGCTTACACTGTGGCAAAGGAAAGCACATATACGTCCTCAAAATCCCAACCCACTCATGACAATGCAAGAGCTTTATGGAGCCAAAGTTGGTAATATCCACAAATCTGACCATGCATGCGCAGAAATAATCAAGTCCCATTGCCAAGGAATGTGCTACAATCATCTGCAATGTGCAGAGATTAGGGTTAAGGTTTTGTTCTTAAAATGCATTGTGTAGAACTTGGAGTCCAGGGGCCCTAGGCTGCTCTTTGTGTAATTATGCTTTACTGGAAAAATGTATTTAGTGCCACACATGGTCCACCACGCATAAATATGGTGAACTTACACATATACATACACACATTGAGTCAGCCAATACTACAGTGTTTCCCTCTACATTCCTTTAAGTAGTTTTAGGCCACCACAGTATGAAAATTACCACCACACCACATAGGTAAAATAAGACAGACATCTACAACAGTGCAGAACTACCCTGTTTTATGTACCTGGAGGCAAAATCCACAACATCATTATGGAACCCACAAACCACTGTGCAATCACACCAAAGCTGTGAATAAAACAGAAGCCATAATAAAAGCGGGCAGGGATTCAAATGCCCATCTCTGCTGAGGGTGTGGGCGCTGAGCTGACCCACGCAGCAGATGAACAACAGCTAATTTTTCCACTATTGGGACGAACGGGTTCTTAGAATGGTAAGAAGCGGAATCGAGTTGTGTTACTAAACTGTTCTTGGCCCGGCTAGCTAGAGCCATGCTGGTAGAATCTGCGTAGTGACGTCAGCTACTTATAGGATTTGTCACTTGTCTGTTGTCTGGCTACCAGTTTCTCTGTAGCTGTCTAAGCACACTATTTGAGCGACGTAAATACAGATTAATAATAAATGAAAAGAAATTCTAATTTCTTTTAATTAATTTCAGCACTTCCATCTAATCCACCAGCACCTCCACCAGCGACCACTTTCTCGTGAACACCACCACCTCTCCTTCACATCCTGTTTACGCTAGTCCCACTGGCCAAACCAGCACCTTTCTCTGAATTCAAGGCGGAGGATTGCATGGCAGATTCATTCTACAGTGTTCGCTGGTCCTGGAGATGCAACTGCACCTGTACCCGACAATCGCACTAAGTAGCATTTATAATCCTCACAGTTAAGTGGCAGAAGTGCGCCGCTGGGCTGTAAACCCTTTGATCCCAGAATAACCTCCCATAACTAATTTCAAGGATGTTTTCGAGAAGCTGTGCCTGAGATTCATCGATTGGGGAGCAATTGTATCACTTAAAACAAAATACCATGACTGTGAAGAGATATGCTTCCAGTTCAGAAACACTTGCTGCCACCAGCCGGATGGAACAAGCAGTCCCTGTATTAACCACTTACCGACAGGGATTGGAACCCGAATGTATGGTTGCATCTCACGGCATATGAGGATTCCATATCGGGCTTGAAGGCTTTATACAACGCATCCATCCCCGCTTTGCTACATAAGCATGCAGTCGTGCATTAGAAGAACACTAGGGCCAGCCACTTCTCTCTCATTCCCTCCACGACCAGAATCAATCAAGCCCTCCCAAAACCAGCCCAGCAGAACCATGCAACTGGAAAGCACGTGTCTGACCCAGACTGAACGGCAGAGGCGTGTTGAGTCTACGATATATCTGTGGTTCCTCTGAGCACTTCATCTCCAGGTGTCCCCATTCGCCCTCCTGGTCCCATTGCTTGAGTGCCCTTTTTCCTTCTGCCTAGTAAACAGCTTTCACTAACCACTACTGTGAACCCAACTGCTGCCAGATATCTGTCATTCCAGTTGCTTACCACTCCTTCGACTCTACAGGTCAGCCGCGGCCTTCATCTCTGGTGCCCACTGCCACAGCTCCAAGCTCAAGACAACTTGCTAATTGCCCCTCCTACCAAATCCACTTGGTGGCGGATTTGGCAAACCCTCAAGCCTAAATCAAGTGGCGCGCTTTCAGTGCAGGTCCCATCCAATCTCCCAAGTGGGTATCCTGCATGTGAGCAAACAACATCTGCTGGTTCTGGAGGAGTCCACCACTGACGTGATTCTAGGGCTACTTCATGGTTGGAGACAGCACAACTCACATCATCTCTGGAAAACTGGGAGATCCTGAAGTACGACGGGCGTTTCTCGAACTGCATCTCTGCTCCCAGTTCCATCCTCTCCACATCTGCAAAGAGCTCTTCTGTTTCGCGCCACTATCCATCAGAGGCCCTGCGAGAATCACCCGTGGACCCCCAGACAATGGGCGGCTGTATATCTGGGGCTCCACCTGGGCCTACCCAACTGGACCCAGCTAATTTTGTCCCTCAGTTTCCATGGAGGCCCCACATGGATTAGCCCAGATGGGTTGATGAGGGCTCACATTGGGCCCATAAGGAGTAACTCCAGGTAGCACCCATTTGGGACTTTACATGGGTCTGCCCATATGGAGCTGATGACTGGAGACACAGATAAATGTATATGTATAAGCTCTTATAGGGCCACAACGGACATGGACACCACACACAGTTTGGGTTAAATTATTTTTTACAGTAAACCCCTAAATACAAACATTACATGTAATCCACTAAACTACACTAAGAATGTTAAAGGTATTCAATGAACAGAGAACCAGTAGTTCATGCTTTAGTTCATTATACAAAGTTTATTTAGAATAATTTTAAAAATTACACTTATTACATTTACATAACTTTATAATACAAAGAAGTATCAAAAAAGTTAAAGCTAAGCTCCTGACAAACTTAATTTATTCAAAACTTTTTATTGTCTAAGATCATGTATTTCTACAAACAAAAGAAAAAAACACTCGTCATACGCTTCTCCCCAATGGAGCCTACAGAAAAGACCAAACAAATTAAATCAACCATTGTGACACTTTTTATTTATTTATTTATTTATTGCACTTTTTCACAAGCTAGTCTTTTTTTGCCCCATCATCGTTGATCTCAGCAGGGTCAGACAAAAGAGGAAACATGGCGCACTAAACAACACACACCAATGCTGCAAAATAATTAAGAATTAAGTTGAAGAATTGTGCAGAAACCATCAGAAACCCTTTAGTCTCTCAACGCCACCATTGTTCCAGAACTGCAACCTACCTGGAGTCTGCAGAAGTGCATCACACCTGATTCAACTCATCAGCTCAAGTAGTAGTAGAAATTGATAACTAAAATGGAGTGTGCCTGACTGAGCTAAAGAATCCTAAAAAAATGACCCCACATAATAAGAATCACAAGCGGATGTATTTGTAAAATACATGGTAATGGTTTCAAACCACTGTCTTGGAGTACCAATGCCCTGCAAATTTTGTATGTCTCCATATATCTGACACACCCATTTCAGGATTTTGCAGTCTCTACTAATGAGGCTCCTTGAGTTGAGATCAGGTGCTGATAGATGAGGGAAACATGCTGCAAAGCGTCCCAAAGTGAGCTGTGCACTTTGAAGGCCGCATTGATGTGTACCAAGATATGTCATAGCGGCACTACGAAGAATGTCCAATATGAAGGCTGTATTTAATTATGATTGCGTCGTAGTGGCACCTACGAGGAGGCTGTCCCAATGTGAAGGCTGCACCTCTGAAGGCCACATTTGGAAGTGCGATTGCATCACAGTGGCATCGACGAAGGTTGCATGCACTGAGAGCTTGACTTCAAAATGTGCCCTCTGTTTCTCAGGGCAAAGGAAGGGTACAGCAGATGGACCTGACAGACCCTTCTCGCAGCCTACCTATCCCAGAATTCATAGCACACCGGTGACAACAGGATTGGTATAGACTGATCTATGCCTCGCGGGCACTCGATCAGATTTCATGCGGCGCCAGGATTACATTTCCCAGTGAGAAAGCGGCAGCGAGTCGGTAACTCTGGTGTACTTTGGACGGAGTGTAGCGGTTTACAGAAAATAGCCAATGGCTAGCTCCGGACACAACAACGCAACCGCGCTTGAACTTGAAGTGAATCAAAACGCTCTGTAGTGGTGTGTCATTCACACAGTTCCTTTGCCCTGAGCAACCTGGCAATATATAAGTTTAATTTCCCAATGTTAACTTGCATAAATGTATTTTCTCAACCATTCTCTCCAAGAAGAGGAATAGTCTGTCCAGCTCCTCTCTGCTCGCTTCTTTCTTTTTCTGCACTTTCTTTCAAAAACAAATTAGGATCTGGCGTGAGGACCTATTTTTTTTCATCATCACTCCTGTTATAGAATGATCCAGAGCACGCTCTGATGAATCCTATTCACGCTCTCCGCCGGCCACTTAAAAATTCACTCCGCATTCTCCCGCTAGAATGATTTTTATTCCCGACCCGACGGATCCTGCTTTCAAATTCTAGATTTCAAGCCTAGAATATCTCATTTAAATTTCCTCATAGAAAGAGAGAGACTGGGGATAACACATGTAAAATATTTGGCTATACAATCATCAATACTGAAAAATTATTTCATCAATACTGTCAACACCGTAAAATGTTACAGAGAAAAAATAAGCTAAATCAAATACGACATCTGTCCACCAAAACTAAGCCAAAATAAACGAAACCATTGACTTACTAGCTGTACTGCAAAATGAAGTCTTTTATGAATGAATGAATGAATGAATGTAATGTCGCTTACTGACGACGGAACCATTACCGAAAGTCTCCTCCAGAACTACGACCACGGCTGCTGAATGATATTCACTAAACTTGTGGCTGGGATGCAGACAACAATTTTCTATATATTCTTTTTAAAACGTAGGCCTATTTATTTGTAATGCAAATGCAACCTTCCGGAAATTCACAATGCTGCAAGATGGGAGGCGAGCGATAATTTAAGCGATTAGCGGCACATTAGTGTTACTTTCTTTGTGCTCCACCTGTCCTCACAATATGATAACGCTTTTATTAAATAAAAACTTTTGCATGTCATCGTAGTTTACTGGTGGGAAATGTGCTTTGATACACCTTTTTATTCTAATGCACACCTAAAGGATTATTAGGAACACCATACTAATACTGTGTTTGACCCCTTTGCCTTCAGAACTTTGTCTTAATTCTACGCGGGCATTGATCCAACAAGAGTGCTGGAAAGCATTCTTTAGAAATGTTGGCCCATATTGATTGGATAGCATCTTGCATTGCAGTAATCAAGCCTAGAAATGACCAGGAGCCTGGACAGAAGCGCTGAGTTGCATGTCTCTAGCCCAGGCCCCAGTCTGATCTTTCTGATGTTGTGCAACAGCATAGATTTGCATGACTTGAGCTGTCTTTGAAATGTGGTTCTTTTGACAGCTGGTCATCAAAGGTTACTCCAAGATTTCTGACCCACCTGAAGAGGGTAATCAAGGATGCACACCTAGCTGGATGGTGAAGTCGTGTTGTAGGAGTCGGATTAGCAGGGGAGACGAGAAGCCTAGTATTTGCCAGGTTGAGCTGCAGGTGATGTTTTTTTCATCCATGCAGAGATGTCCACCAGACAGCTTGAGCTTTGTGCGCTGATGTGGGATCATCTGGGTTGCGAAACTAAAAAGGTAGAGCTGTGTGTCATCAGCATAGCAATGGTATGAGAAGCCATGTGCCTGTATGATGTCCCAGTGATGTAAGAGTGTAAATGAGGAGAGCAGAGGTCCAAGCACTGGAGCCCGAGGAACCCCTGTGGGTCATTTGATGTACTTTTGATACCTCCCCTCTCCAGGCAACCTTGAAAGACCTAACCCTGAGATACACACGATTCAAACCAGTGGAGTGGAACTCGTGATGCTCGGTGATGAGAGTGGACAGAAGAATTCATGATCTGACAGTGTCAAAGGCAGCTGATAGGATCGAGGAGGATGAGAACCGAAGGATTTGGAATCAACATTTGTAATATGCAGGGCTTCTGTAGTGACAGACAGTAATGCAGTCTCCTGTTGGAGTGGACCTCAGAAACCTGATTGATTGAAGTGCCAATTCAGGGAGTTGGAATGTTCTGAGAGAAGTATGCATGTGTTTAAGGTGCTGTTGATTTATGGAAATGAAGATTTAGCTACATGGACTTCATCTAGGAAGGATGAGAGCCAGAGACCAGTGCTTACTCGGGATTAGGAATTCAGGACAGGTTTGTTTGATTTACTTCTTTTCTCTCTGCTGCTAGGTTTATTCCAGTGTTCATGAAGGAACTGGCAGATCACTGAGGTTAGAGGAGTAGTAATGTGCCTGGCCTAGAAGATGAGGACAGATACTATCAAGACAGAGATTAGGTGGAACATAAAGTGTCTGTTGCAGTATTTACATCCATAGATGAGGTGTGTGGATGGGGAAGAGAGGATGACACAACAGAGGAAGATAGAGAGAGGAAGAAAGAAAGTGAGGCGCAGGTTTCGTCTGAAGTAACTGGTAGAGTGCAAGTAGTAAGTTGTAGATTAAATGTGATAAAATGTGATCTGAGATGTTGTAGAAGTTTCACCAAATGTTATCTGTAATGCAGCTGTGTGTGTAGATGATGAGAGTCAAGTTAGTTTGCCAGATTTGTGGTATGTGATGAGCTGTTTTGAGATCAAATGAAGCTAGGAGAAATTGTAAATCTGTAGTACAAGGTTGTCAAATTGAATGTTTAGAAATTCTCCGAAGACTACAAGTGGTATATCAGCAACATATCAGCTCCTCCTACAAAGGTGACCAATTGACCTGGGTTGCCAGCACACAAACCTATGGCTTCAGCCAAGATAGCCACTGCCAAGTAGAGTCCCTTCAGAGCCAGTGGGGCCACAGTAGTTGGCCAGTTTCTGCTCTGGAACTGCTTCCTGTCACGGCCAGAGTCCAGGGGTGCTCTAGCCTGTGACCAGAGTCAGAGGGCTCAGCCTCTGTCCCGAGTCCAGAGGAGGCTCCATATCTCCAGTCCAGGGGACTCCGCCTCCTGTCCTCACTCCAGAGTCCGTAGTGCCTCCAAAGAAGATTTTTGGGATTAGCTATCACGAGGCTGGCCCTGGAAGAGTCTGCACATAATGTCTCCCTGAACTGCCATGTCTCCCTGAACCGTGGCACCTAGACTGCCTGAAAGCTGCCATGGCTCTCTGAACTGCATGAGGCCACCCACTGGGTCCCTGAGTCACTTGCAGGGCCTCCACTGGGCGCTGGGCTTCAAGCCTCCATGGTCCCCTGGGCTCTTGGAGCCGCCTGAAGTGGTCCCCTGTGGCACTGGGACCACCTGGAGCTTCTGGCAGTCATTGCACCTGAATCCACCTGCAACCCCATCCTCCAAGGACTCCCAGGGTGCCTGCCTCCCCACATAGTTGGACTCCTTTGGGAGTGGGGTAGGGAGGCCAATGTCAGTTCTGTTTGTGTTTGGACTTTCAGTTTGTATTTTCATTCCTGTGTTCCTTTTTCATTTCCACTTAATCCTTTTATTTCCATAATTTACCTGACATTGATTAGATTTATACAGCTGTACCTGGTTAATCATCTTGTTTCTATTTCTCTGCGCTTAAGTTTTCCTATTCAGTCTTTGTCTAGTCATATTATTATATTTAGAGTGTTTCCTGGCCATCTCTCTGTTCTGGGCAACATTATTAAAGTTTCCATTTTAGATTTTGATCTTGGTTTTCTAACCCCAGTTTGTTCCTGGTTCCTGATACTGTTGAGTGTGTGCAAATGCTCAGAGGATTACTAATGAAAGAATCTGCCTGTGATGTGAAGTGTGATCACAGCTGTAGTAGCATGTTCATGAAAGCATCTCATTTGTGACTATATGTGCCAGATGTGTCCCACTGCCTTTACCATTCAAAGTAAATGTGGCAGCATCCCTTCACAGCTAGGCACTACACATTTTCCTGGATGTTTCTTCTGTAATTTAAAAAATATATATTATCAAATTTAACCTGTGTAAATGATGTATGTTAAAGCTTATGGATTCCCAGCTTAAATGTATAATTCCTTACCAAGCGATGAAAATTCTGTCATTTAATCACCGTGTATTTTACTTTTTTTTTCCATAACCAGAACACAAGATATTTAATGTTTAGACCATTTGGGCATACAATTAAGTCAATTGCAGTCTAAAACTAACATTGTGCCCCACTAACATTTATTTCATTGCAGGAAAAAAGTTAGAGTGAGTAAATGTTTTTGGGTGAAACTTTTCCTTTATCTATAGCACATTTGTAAGTTGATTTCCTGAAAGTACAAACACTGCTTAGCTCTGTTGCAGCCAAAACATTGCTCAGTTGCTGTCGGCCTGTAACCATTCAGTAATGGCATGAGTTTCCAGGCGGGGCTGTTTGATCAATAGCAGTTGGGAAGAATGTTCTGAGAAGCCTGTGTGAGCAGTTTTTATTTAAAGTTTCCCCATGCCAGTTTAGTACTACTAGTAATAGTCTCATGATAGTGTGAGCTGATGTAATTTTTCAGGTGCTTCAAGTAAAGAATGAGCCTTTCTAATCTGTGGTGAGTTTCATGTCTTTGCACAGTCTGTCAGATTTAAACTGAGTGTTTCTCACAGGGTCTCTGACCACATGTGATAAGATCGACCCCAGGAAACCAAGTCTGCTAGGAAGGTCAAAACCGCTTTCCATAAGAAAGGGTTTAGTGTTTGTCACATCCCCAAACAAATCGATCAAGATGTCAAATTATAAAATGATCTCTGAGAAATCACCTTACCATCAACAGAGTATGTTATTAGAAAATAAATGTTTGATAATCAAGCTCTTGCTTCCTCAAAATACATTCTATCAAGGCAGAATTGGGTGTAGACATTGTTGGGTATTAGATGAATGTAGGTGAGTCTGATTGTTTTCTGATTGCATGAAACAACACCAACTGTAACTTTATTTACACAAAGGTCCTCCCAGAATCACCCTGAGAAGTGGAAAGATTGCTGCATGAATAAAGCTAGACTGCTACACTGTTTATGATTAGTACAGAATATACTTTTTACACCAACTAAGTCCTCCATGACCCTTGCACCATTCTTGAGGTGGGTATATTTTAGTACTTCCTGACATGCTTTTTTTATCAATGATTGTGATATCAACCTCCATAAGATTATAAAGCTCCATAAAGTCACCAAATATTACTGACCACCTGCCTAATACAGTATATGACCAGGGTCCTGCATGCTGCCAGAGCAGCGGCACCAAACCGCCAAGAGCATGGACTCTACAAGACCCCTGAAAGAGGCGTCACTGTGTATATCTGGCTTTCCAAGATGTGCCAGCAGATCCTTTAAGTCACATAAGTTGCAGGGAGGGCTGCAGTAGTTGGACTTGTTGGTTCAGCACATCTCTGCAGATGCTCAATTGGATTGAGATCTGCTGTAGAGAATTTGGAGAGCCATGACAACAGCCAGACCATATTCATCATGTTTCCATTATTCCTATACCCATTTTCTCCTCATCCAGCACATTGATTACTAGAACTGATTGTTTGCTTCAGTCATTGGTAATATGACATATGACCATGGACCAAGTCAACATTTTGTACTTCACACTGTGAGTGGTGATAATGTTTTCTCATCCCAGAGTATATGTTTTTATATAAATAAATACTAGTACTAAGGATTCATACTAATTAATTATTATTTTTTTAATTGTATTATTCTTTTATTTATTCTTTAATTTTATTATTTTGCAGCCTATGTATAACTGCATCATGTATTTCTCCATTATCTCAAATTACTTTTTATTTTGTAAAAATAAAATGTATCTAAATACAAACCACATCAATATTATCTGAACATCAGATTTGAAACCAATTCGATTTGTGTGGGAAATGTGAACATAAAGCCTAAAAGTACAGGACATTCAGTATCTTTTCTTTTACAGATGCTTTGTATAGTATATATAGTATTCTTAAATGAAATAAAATTATTTCTTAAATTAAATTATTTGCAAAACCTTATGCATATCATTACCTGAAGTAGCATGATGTAATTTTGCAGACTTTTGAATTCATACCCAGGAGTGGATGTAGTAAGAACTTGACATCCATGCGAAGAAACCCAGACCATGATTAAGATCCCAGGCTCAACACAATATCCCAACTTCTCCTCTGTCAAGATGGGGAAGAAGAAGCATGCACTTTAAAAATAATGACAATTCAAGGTGAGTTTTTAGATTTTAGAAGCAAACCTATAACAGCTAGCCATTCAAAAATATATATTATTGTAATAACATGCTTCGATGTAGTACTCCCATTCCAAAGCCACAAATATTTAGCTCAACTTTAGCTTGGTAATAGTCATGGAAACTCCTAGAAGTAAATCTACCCACATAGCTGAAGTGCTACTCCACAGTATTTGTCATTCTAGTAGTCACACCAAGTAGAGAGCCCTTTGCAGCATTCTGAGAATACGCAATGATATTCCTACTTGAACAAACTTGCACTGTAGCAAAAGCAGTGTGCCTGCCGTCATGACAAACTCTTCAGACACAAGGGAAGCCACACGCATATGTACTGTTCTTTCTTTGAACTCAGAAACCATGTAGGTCTTGAATGAGTCTACTATAAAGTACAGTAAGTTCCACTATACCCACTTTCGCAGATGCTGAAAAGTTAGTTTTGACTGGTTAAATGAGTAGAATACATAATGGTAAATCTGACATACAATAGAAGTCTATCATTTCCATCAAGACTTACCTGCAAGGGGTGAATGGTAGCAGGGTATTAGCAAAAAGCACAGAGCCAGTCATGATGCTGTTCTGGGAAGGGTTTCTCTGGAGTGCTGGGATTCTCTTTAGTATTGGTGAGGTATTTAATATAAAAGTGGGCACAATTGTATGGCCAGCGTCATTCTATTTTAATAGAAATAATAAGATTTCATTGAAGTCACCCATTATGAGTATGTGTTTCAACTATTTGGGCTCTTGACCACTTTTCCATTTAGCTAAACATTTTTCTGCTTTTGTTTATAAAGCACATTTATTATAGCAAGAAAAGCCAAGATAAATTATGTAATCCGATTTATTTATATTTAGTTATTTTATTGCAGTGACATAATCATCATATAGTAGCCCCTAAATCCACAATCTGTTCCAAGTCTAATACTCTGAATTTATAAAAGAGTATTATGTTATTTTTGTTATTCATAATAAAACCATTGCCAATAATATTTACGTGTACGGCGATCAAGACAAACTGATCAGAAATGGGGAGATCCACCACAGTAATGTTCATTATCCTTCAGAGAGGAAACCATGTAAAGGTCTGGCGTGGGCTTTGGCTTTCCTGCTGGGTCACTACCCACATTCACTGCAGGCTGAGTTAGAGAGAGAGAGGAACTCCATATGCACCACTCAAGAGAGCATGCAGGGCACATCAGCAAGATGCAGACCATGCTGACATATTTTGAAGTGATGAATCAGTATGCAGTTTTAGTCAGTCAGTCTCACCCAGTGAAGGTCAGGTGTGGCAGCAACGAGAGCCAGCATGAGCAGAGATGATGATGGTCATGATGGAAGACAATCAGTGAAATTCTCATGGCCAGAGCCGCTGTAAGCTGTGTCCCAGAAAGTGGAAAGGTGCGCGCCCGAGGCCCGTGCATTTCAGACGGGCGCTGAAGTGCGAATCAGAGCAGGTGACAGGGTTGCCAGGTCTGCTGTAAAACCATCAATTGCTAATCAAAAGTAAATGGCAGATCCATGAAGTGAGCGGTAGAAATATTGCTAAAGAAGTAAAGAACAACGTAAACCTGGACTATAGGCTCCTAAACAACTCCCACACAGCAACAGTATAAAAATTAACCGTTAAATAGCTTTCTGCTTGAGTGTATGACAACAGACGGACGTTGTCGCGAGAGGGATTTTAAAAATGGCATGAAGAATTTTTTGTTTGTTTGTTTTCTTTATTTGAGATGATGGGAGACTGGATACACCTTAGGTAAATCTGCTGACTTATGGTTAAATATTTAATACGTTGTAGGGTGCAACTATTGAATTAACAGTTTATTTCTTATATTAAATGCTTTATTCTAATATATTTTCACATTCATATATTTGTCAAGTCTTTATTCGTGTTCTTATTTTCATTCAACTCATCATCTCAGATGCATTAAAACTTTTATGACAGCCGTTGAGTAGTTATTGCATGAGCACCTGCGGACAATGGAAATATGCCTCATTCCAGATGATGTCC
>CM031964.1:4293085-4314059 GCA_018749465.1 Paracanthobrama guichenoti
TTGAAACACACCCCATAATCACAGCCCAATGGAGCAGCATCAGACTCATATTCTGACTAGAATGGAGTCAGGCTAGATATATACATGCTGCGTCCCAATTCACCTACTTATACTACGACCTAAAAGTAGGTACTCTTTTTGTGAAGAAAAAATACATACTTTTGAGTGTGTAGCAGAAGAGTATGCAAGCTTTGGGACAAACTACTTCCTCATCTTTAACGGTTACGTGCATCCCGTCACCGTTTAAACTGCCCTGTCAATCATCGTCAAAGGTAAAATCCTCCACATTCAGTTTCATTTCCCACCGTATCGGAGAGACATGTAGTCACACATTGATCTGACATTTGTGGGTCTTTAATGCAGAGACTGCATGTGTTTGCAGTTTAAATATAATGATGCATTTAAAAGTTAATGGCCAAAAGTATCATTACAAATGTTCACAATGCTGCTGCAGATGAAATATCATGTGGATAACATTGAATAAATATCTTTTAGTCAGGTTATATACTGATAATTGATCACTCAGACCCCTTAATCTAAACCTCTCTAACCGTCGGACTCGCACATCCGTCATGTTTGTAGTTTTTTAAAACTTTTTTATCTGCGTTTGTAGTTCTAATCAAATCCTCGTCCAACTCGCAATGGGTTGTGGGCAATATCAGCGGATTCTGACCAGAAATAGTAGACCATCCAGTAGACCATATCGTTGGAATACTCTTTTCAACATACTACGATTTGGGACATATTAATTCTATTTAGGGCGGATAGTATGCGGGCTGGGACGCAGCAACAGTAAAACCTTCTAAACTGGCCACTTACGAGATTCGGTTCAGTTTGGATGTAGACAGCTCAGTTGGTTTTGGAACAGAGCCCAAGTTTGGATTTTTAATATCCTACTGGTCTTAAGGTTGAGTCAATATGAAGTATGAATATAAATTGATGATGCTGCCTGTGACTAACATAGCGGATATTTGCAGTAAATTGCACTGAAAAATTCATGACCACAGAGAGGTTGAACGCTGGATCCACAGAGGATGCTGGCTTCATCCGTCTGGTGGGCCGCTCTTATCTACGATCTGTCACTGGAGCAGCGACTCATTTGCTTATTATTCATCTGATTGCATTAACAGTCTTCAGCGTCTTGTGGTTTTTGTGAACAACTCATTTGTTTTTAAACAAAGGGAAATTAGCAGTGCATCATCTGAGGCACCAAGCAAAACTGGTGTGTTTGTGTTAAAGAAACCGCAATATTTGAAGAACATAACATGTTGTGTGCATGGGTTGCAAACCCTTTAAATATTGCATTCACTTTAATATGCACACACACGTTTTGCCTGGTTTCTCTAATGATGCTCTGCAAATTCCCTTTGTTCACAAAACTCAAAATGGATTTCTGACGAGAAAATTGGAACAGGACTTGATTTTATCCATTAGGAATTGATTATGATTAAGAAAAGTTTCTATAGGGCAGTAGGTTGGTTTATTATGCCAAACGCCTGGAAAGGTCTTACTTTTCTTTTGATTAAAGTATATGCCAAAATCCATTGCAATGAGCTCAACATAAACCCAATATGGTGGACAAAGCGAGAAAAATGTCAGCGGTTATTATATATAACCCTGGGTACAGCTTTTGTTCCGTTTCATCCTAATTGGTTTCCGTGCAATTTGCCAAGTCAACACTACAAAAAAAGTGTTCATGGGAAACCAGAAAACTTGTCAGAGGCAAGAAAATATAAAATATGGGAAATTACGAACCCCTGTTGTGGTAAAAAAGAATGCTGTTGTGAATAGCTTCCGCCTTTTGGGTTGAGCAAATGGTTTCTCAAACTTATTTTCAATGCTGCAACAGATCCAAAAAAACCCAAACAATCAAAACATAATTTCATAGACTTTAAACTCCCTATTGAAACAGCGAAATCTCCCTGGATGATTCAGAAGACGAGTCTTTAGTTTCGAATAAACTTCACAAGTTCCCACGCACTTCATATTATAGTCTTTGACAAGCTACAATAAAAGTTTTTTGGACTCTTTGCTGTTTTGATTTTCGGATAATTGCATGGAAACCAATGGGGATTCATTTAACCCCAACACAATCAATTTAACCCTAGCATTTCCAAATCACACCTACGTTGAATGCACGTTCATGACCCTAAAAGAGAAAAAGTAGCACATTTTCAAGAAGAAATCAATTGTTTAACCAGTTGTTTCAATCGAGTGACCCGCAACACAATATTATAGGGTGAATTGGGTTGATTGGGACACGTTTTGCCATTGAGATGACTGGGAAAAAGTGTCCCATTCAACCTGAATTCACCCTACTGAAAAACCATCTAATCTAGAGAGTCTTGAGATGACAACCTGGATTCAATTTCTGGGAAATAAGTGTAAATAACAACAAATACGTGTTTGTACTGAAATTAACTATTACTTTAGTAGGCTAATCAGGGGTTGATACTTACAGCTCTGGTAACGGACAGGAACCGATCGTAGCTGATTAAAACGATATTGAAGACGGAAGCCGTGCACAACAAGTAGTCCATCACAAGCCACAGCTTGCAGAGTCCACGGCCCAGCATCCACCTGCCCGTCAAGATGTAGGGCATATACACCGGGATGCAAAAAGCCCCTGGGAAAAGAGACACATTTGACTGTATTAAACGGATATCAGCTGGTTATAATAAGGCTTGCATCAATAACCACACTCCTCTCCTGGACAGGATATAATAAGCTCTCACAGCTCAAAATCAATGGATCACGTCATGAAGGAGTCGCTTCACAATATGACAGATAAACCCCGAGGCATTATCAAAAAGCCATCGAGCAGCAAAGGGAGTGGTGGCTCCTCTCTGAGCTCTCTACCTCATCTAAAGCATCAAGAGGAAGCTTTTTCACAAAGGCATACAAAGCAGCAATCTCTAGTCTTTGAAGGACGCTGAGATTTCACATCTATCATACTGTCAAATATATAGAGCTGGTTGGCATTTGAGGAGAAAAAAGCCACGGCAGTATGTGCTCTTTATCTAAAATACATGGGCATGTTTTCAGGTAGAGTTGTGCCCTCCTCTCTCGCCAATGGAGATATAACCAAGAGGTTTTTTTTTTTTTTTCAGGAACTTCCACTGTAAAGCCACGAGCACTACACATCGACTGTGCACTAATGCCTGTGAGCCGCAAATAAACACTCAAGCAGACACGGAGGGTTTGACGAGACAGAGGACGTGCGGATCTTGAAATGAACCGCAGATAGGATCTCGTCTGTTAATGCACTCTTAATCCAAGCCAATAATTTGGTGCCAGTGCACAACAGACCAGCAGAGAACTGAAGGTGTCCATCTCAGAGCTGCAGATGGATGGGTGTAATCGTTCTTTTTCCAACCTCAGGCTAAGAAAGCATCGCATGACAAAATGCATGGCCCATTGCTTTACGTCAACCATTGTGGGGGTTTCTTTGCCCGATATGATGATATGGTATCATGATATTTCACACAATATTTAATCAAAATTCAGAAACAAAAAAAATGTTTATATGTATTTATAAATGTAAGACCGACACACACATCACAGAGTTATCGGACCAGTTGCACAGAAATGCAAATACAGATAATTAAATTTAAATAAGTACGCATGGCCATCTCTGTGGATTTGACCTACTTGTCTTGTATTCCTGGCAGGAAATAAGCTTTATTTTGTTGAGATTGGTCTAATCGCTCCTTTAGCTATCAAGACGAGGTCGGAGAAATATGGTTTAATTAAAAAATCAATTTCCTTCAAATCAATAATAATGTGGTAGGAGCTGCAAGTCATCTGTGATCAGGATTGTGAATGGACATAAGCTCTAAAAGTGACCGACGAATTTACACTCATCAGTTGACGACAGGCCATCCTAATGAATATTGATGATAACACATCACAATAACTAGAACAATAGATTTGATCGGTTATTAACACTGAACGATAACTTGGCCGATTAACAGAAGTGCTAGTTTCAAAATGTACTGGCATCTTGAGTCAATAGTGTGCAAAACTAACACTTGATTTCAGCAATTTTGTGCATACGCTTTAAAAAATGTTGGGTTAAAAACAACCCAAGGTGGGTTGAAAATGGACTAACCCAGCAACTGGGTTGTTTTAACCCAGCGGTTGGGTTAAATGTTTGCTTAAAACAAACAAATCGCTGGGTTTGTCCATTTTCAACCCCGCATTTTTTAGAGTGTATCTGAATTGCAGTATCTGTTATTAAATTGCATTATGTGCACATCAGCCACACTGCACTCTTGATGTCAGTGTTTGCATCGCCCATTTCGATCGATATGAGATATAAAGTGTAGACTAATCTATGAAACTTTTATTTGCACTCTCATCTGAGCCAATATTCCCAAATATCTCACTGGGATTTACAGTAAGCTTTGATCCTGTAGAACAAAGGGAGTCCCATATGCTCGATGGCATGTATTTAATGCATGCATGATGGAATATTTGATATTATTTGTGCATATGAAGCATTGCGAGTTCAATAAAACGCACGTTTATACATACCAACGAGGAAGTCTGATATAGCCAAATTAAGGAAGAAGTAATTGCATTGATTTCTGAGGCTCTTGTCCACGACGAAGGCGAGAATAACCAACGCGTTCCCGACCACCACCACGACCACCAGGATGGTCATCAGGATCGCCAGGATGACCATCGTGTACCCGGGGAACGGAGCCACATCCGAGCTGACGGTCGTGCTGTTGGCGCTGGAAGAATTGAAGCAGGTAACCATTGTCAGATCGAGGACATTTGGAGAACCAGCAACAGGTCTGAAGTCATCATGTGAAGCTTTTCCCGCTGACGATGACAAGTGAGTTTTCATCCCTTTAGGGTCGCGTTAACTCCAGCGCGCGGCGGAATAACCTCCCCACTGGAGTCTCCAAACGCCGGAGGAGTGCGCTCATCTTCGAAGCTTCCCGTGCAATGCCTGAAACGCGTGACATGAAACGACTCCTTCCTGTGGGGAACTCCATGAAGACGTTAAGTCAAGTCCTCGCACTGAGACTGAGCGCAGAGTTTCTGCTCGGTGACTTTCCAACCGAACAGCGCGTCCCCGTCAGGCGCGCTCGTCAACTGTTGCGCACTCCCGTTGGATACAGATACAACTTTGCAACTTACCTGTGAAGTATGATATCAACAACTGCATACATCGTGCATCTGTAAAAGCACTAACCATTGGCATTTGCTCAAGAAGCAAAACTGCATACAGTATAATTACTTGTTTTCAGAGAAGTATTTTTGGTTCCATAGGCAGGTTTTTTATGCGTAAAAATTAATTTGGCTTCCTTTTGCAAATTATCCTGTTTTAAGAATGTTTAGACATTTTCAACAGAAAAAAAAAAAAGACATTAAAGTCATTATTTACTAATTATGTTGCTGCATATCTGTCTTTGGAACATCTTTGGGCTAATTTTGCCCTTCATGACGACTGTGAGGGGGGTGAATTATTTAATAACTCATTCGTTTACATTATATAAAGCCTTAAAGTTCTGCATAATTAAGGGGCGTGGCCACTTTGAGTGACAGGTGGATTGCCGTTTGTCTGCTGTCTGTTAGTCATCACGTCACCTCAGCTCCACCCACATCCTGCCTCTTTGACAATTTTCTGTTATCCGGGCGTGACACGCTGCCAAGACGGACCCTACTTTACGCTTCAGAACTGCTCTTCAGAATCCTACGGGTGACGTCACAGACACTACGTCCATATTTGTTTACAGTCTATGGTTTGTGCCAATGGGATCCAATGTCGTCTGGACCCCAAAAACTTATCTTGTGTTCTGCAGATTAAGTCACTCTGTTCTAAAAGATCTAGTTTTTGTGTTATACTATGAGTACTTTCTCATCAGTATTCTTTAGGACTTGCTTTGAATGATGAATTTCTGCGGGAATCCTGTTGACATTTCTTGACTAGTGTATGTGCACTTGTTCTGTGTTCAGCACCATGGACAGCTACTACTGCCATCCACTCTAGGCAAAGCTCAAGTGGGTTATTGTCTTCAAAACATTCCTACCCTACCCAGTGGCTGTGCTAATCTATATGCATTACATACTACGTCTCCTTTTATGAGGCGTGATTTTGTAGTTTAAAAAAGAAAGTTAATTTTAAAGGGGGCTCTAATGCTATTTCATGCATTCTGA
The DNA here is from genome assembly GCA_018749465.1 of Paracanthobrama guichenoti. Classification (NCBI taxonomy): domain Eukaryota; kingdom Metazoa; phylum Chordata; class Actinopteri; order Cypriniformes; family Gobionidae; genus Paracanthobrama; species Paracanthobrama guichenoti. The sequence goes on from CM031964.1 coordinate 4,299,257, forward strand.
CTGATTTACACTGTTAAAAGAGTTGATTCTCATGCTAGACATGGCCAAAATTATCAAAAAATGTATTAGTTGGACATATGACACTCCTTCAATACACTCCTTCAAGATTCAAATGAGTTTCGGAAAGTTTTTTCTCAAGTATAGCCCTGTATTACGTCATAAAGGGTGGAATTTCTTGTATGGGCACTTCTTCCGGATGAGCGCATGCACGCACACACACCAACACACACACACACACACACACACACACACACACACACACACACACACACACACACACACACCAACTATGGTCACAAGTTCCGTTGTTATCAACATAGTTCAACCAGTCGGTATTTCCCGAAACCATAGTTCCAACAAACATACAATCTATGTTTTTTTTATTTCGAATGCATACAAATTTCATTTATGTCTTAGTTTGTCAAGAGATTTAAAGCACCTTTTTTGAAGAGTGCGCATGTGCGGACGTGCTCTATAAGAACGAGCCTGTGATTGAATCTGGAAATAAATAAGAATTAGTCCTCGGGTGCCATGTCCATAATTTATAGCTAAAAATCTAGCATGAATTCGATCTCAAAATAATTCATTAAAAGCATTAACCAATCATTACCCAACGTGGCTGAACGACAGATTTGCGTCAATACAGTTTCGGGAAACAGTTGTGAGTAGCTAGTTGATTTCTTCAACAATGCAACGTACTATGGTAGTTAAGCAGAGAGTTACGTCGTTGACCGGGAAACACACCCCAGAGCGAGAGCAAGAGCGCGTCCATCAACGAGCTTCGTTCGGGTTACAGGAGCTGTCAGCGGCGCTGGCACTGTGTTTTTAGACCACGAACAATGTCACTAAAGAAGTGTGTTTCTGGTGTGAGGGAAAGATCACCGTGTTCAGCTTCCCAAATAACCCAGCGTTAAGGGAAAAGTAGATGCAGTTTGTTTTCCCAGAGTTCTGCAAGTGTGTGTGTTTGTTCCCGGTCATGAGTAGAAACCACAGGCGGTGAGTGAAACCGCATCAAATGTGTGTTTTGTTGGCAATCGGAGCGTAAGTGCATATAATGTGAACAACACCAACGTATAGAGAATCGAGAGTTATCCAGGGATAATGCTGTGTGTGTGTGTGTGCTCGTGACTCTTTAGCTCCGCCCACCGCACGAGTTCGGCTGTTTTCAGAAAGAATCAGTACAGTGTATCTGTCTTTTATAACTGTAATAAAACTAAAGTCTCTTTGGAGATATGAAGGATCAACACTACTCTATAGACACTCAAGATTAACATGAGACTGGCACAAACTGTGTGTGTTATGACCCCTTTAAGCATTTAAGGAAAAAAGAAAAATACGAATGCCTCTAATCTATCAGCCAAGAACATGACGTTAAAGGCATTACAAATAAACACCCTAATTACAGTACAGTTTTTAAATACACATCATGTACAGTACGCCTCCTCTCCCCAAACACACGCACCAAGTCCGCTTTAGGTTAGAAAAAATTCTTAATTACACTCGCTGTCAGAGATGTGGTCTTCTTTTCCTGCGTGAGTCATTTCCCTACTGACACAAAAGACCAACTTTAGCCCCGTGAGCACTTTCTCAGCTGTGCACCAGAGCAGTCACTTTGCCCCTGCGTTTCACACACACATGCATGACATTGATACTGAAATAATGGTGCATCTGTGAAATCCAATTTAGCGGCACTACATGGCGCAGCTCCTTTAGCTTCCATTAGTTCCAGCAGTTGTGCAGTTAAATTCCTCTAAAAACCCTTTTAAATGTGCCATTCGGCTTTAATTATGAAGTGCAAATTAACCCCTGCGCTCTTAACCCGGGATTTCTTGTCTAGGCCACGCCAGCGATACCAATCCAAAGAGGGTTACTTGAGAGGCGGGGGAGCGATTTGATTAGCATAAGTGTGGCTTTAAAATGGAAAACAAGCGCTATAAAAGTGCAGTGAAACAAATGTATAAATCATGTAAATGGATCTCATTAATGGAAGACCTCTCTGTCGAACCTGATACAAGCATCCAATTGTTTTTTAACTCTTTCCCCGCCACCTTTGTTTTAGATTTTCTTTTAAGTTGCCAGCCTATTTAATAATTTCCCCAAATTTTCATGACACCCACAATATTTTGTTGTATGAATATCTGAACATGTAGCCTGGATGCCAGCCAAATTTAGCCCCGCCCACAACATTTGAGTTCGGGAAATTCGGTCTGTTGTGGAGTAACTATGCTCGAACAGGAGCTGTTCGGACCAATCAAATCGTCAGGGCGGGCTTTATATGATGATGGACAGATGATCAACAGTAACATAATCATCACGTCACCAAAGAGCGCTTGGGGTGAATTTGTTCTAATCCTAAACGGAGAACTTGTTCGTATATGCATTCACCTTTACTATTTCTCTCAGAAATGATGATCGTGTTGGTAAGTACTCCGTGTATCCTTAAATTCTTTTACAACACCGGCAAAGATCGCTTACACTCATCTACTTCTTCTACAGTTGAGTTCTGTTGACAACTATGCGTCGCTCGTCACTTACTCCGTTGCTCTGATTGGTTGCAGGTCTATCCAATTGAGTGCAGAGGCATTGTCTTTCCTGGTTCGTTTGAAACACACCCCATAATCACAGCCCAATGGAGCAGCATCAGACTCATATTCTGACTAGAATTGAGTATGACGACATCAGGCTGAACACGCATTATATCAAAAGAAAGAACAGACCATCTGCTTTTAAATAAAAAAAAACATGTTTATTCTAACTAAATGCATTCCTTTTGCATTGATTCCTTTATATCAACACTTGATTGTGGGTAAGTTTCATAAAACCTTCATCTTTCTCCGCCGCCATTACTGAACTACAACTCAAACTAGCGCACAACATCAATGTCATCGTTCTCAGCCACTCCCTCTGTTCGCTGATTGGACCAGTTAAAAAGTTGGCCGGAGAAAACCAGCGAATATACTGCAAACCCAGACGACTACATCTGGATCAGATTCAGATCAAAACACAGATGGAGTAGATGGAGTCCATCAACACCCCCAAAGCTTCACAGTCCTAGAGCTCGACCTGGGTCGTCATTTCATTTAGTAACATTAGGTAGTTTTGATTTATATGCCGTTTAATGTTGATGATCACGTTATTTTACATATGCATATGATTACTTGTGCTATCACTTGTTTCTGCTTCTTCTTCGCATGTTTTTGGACCTGGAGATTCAGTACTTTCTCAGAAGATCTGTAATAGAGCTCCCCTACCGTATAACAGAGGAAACACAGGAATTTACTCACCATCACGTCATTCCAAAACGGTTTCTGTTGAACATAAAAATGAAAGTCAATGACATCGTTTGGTTACCAACATTCTTCAAAATAAAGCATAGGAACCACGTCCAACAACCATGTTAATACCTCAACCCACACCTGAGTGAAAGGGCTAAAGCCTCTTGTTTCGGGTTGTCATGTTTCATGTTGCTAATGAGCAAGGATTTCAAACATTAAAGCATTTGTACTTGCAGCACAGAGGCAGGTGTCAGAAGAAGATAACGTGGAAAGGCGGCTAAGTGCCTTTTTTAGCAATCAAGTTCTTTGTTGCTTTACTCTTGCAGCGGAAGATGTATTCCGCGTCTTCCTAAGGCCCAGAGCGAGAGCTACAACTCGTTTCAATGGGGATCTGCTCTCTCACCTTCTAAAGAAGTAGGAGACTCTTATGAAACAAGGCTGCACCCTTCTGATGTTTGATCCCCAGAGATGAAGAGCCCTGACCCTCATTTGAACAAACAACAACGGCCATCTCCCAAAGCCACTTCAGACGATAAAACAACATGAATTACCATTCTGCTCTGGTCTTCTTACTCCTCAGGGCCTCGACGGAGAACAGCTAATGTGCTGATTTGATTTCTCCCACGATTAATATTATTCACTGATACTGTTGTCAGCTAGTATACAAAAGGAAAGGGTTTCTTATACTCCATGCAAATTAGCCACTTTCATGCAATGCTAATGGCTCTCTCTTGGTGTCTATGTTTGGAGGGATATTATCGAGTTGCAAAGTTCAATATAGCATTTACTCTCACAGTTGGTTGCATCAAATGGATGATTAGCGTGCCGGAGATTTGGCTTATATAGGCAACAAGTACCAGAACAAAGGATGGTATTTGCTAATGTTCTTTAAAGTTATTTGTTGCTTGAGATGTTATAAGCCGTAATGTGATATAGTTGAACCATTCTTACAGTGGAGAACATAAGACATTGGTGATTTGGAGCACTGATTGGAAGCTTTGCCCAGTCAAATCTGCCAAAAAAAAGCATTGCATTTTCAAGCGTGCTGTGCATCCTGAAAGTCGAATTAATCCTTCCATGTCACCATAACAGTTTTCTACATCGTATTGGCAATTAGCATGTCACAGATCTGTGCCAAAGCACAGCATGGTGTTGCTTGATGTATCATGGATTTATTTCTAGCCAAATATAGTGCGGTTCCTCACTAGATGTCAAATGTGGCCCAAAATAAAAGATCTCTTGGTTAGAATACAGATGAGACGCCTGAGCAAGTTTTGTTCACACAGCAAGTCGCTTTAGTCAATTTAAGAAGTATCAAAGCACATCATGGTGTTTTCTTGCAGCTATTTGGAGAGAAGCTTGCTTCCTTGCCAGAAACTGAGTTGTCCTTTGGGGAAACAGTTTTCACATTTGCTGCAGTGATTCTGTGGACCAAATAAAAGGCCTCCGTTAATCTGGGCAAAGATGAGCTGCCAAACAGGCCCTGAGCAAGTTCTGCATTCAAGGCTGATTTATCCGTATACATAGAAAACATGTCACAGCAAAAGCCCACCAAAGCATTTAGCAATGCCCCTCGAGTCCAAGCAAGCAATTGAATCTGAAAGGGTAGGTGCTGACAGTCAAAAGGTGCATTAATATTCATTGAAAGGAAATAGTGGAACACAGGGAGAGAGAGAGATAGAGAGAGAGGCAGGCATGAAAGAATAGTCCAGAGAAAAGGGAATAGATGCATGCAGGGAGGATGAAAGTGAGAAGACTACGACTTGTGCTGGAGAGAGGAAAGAGGCCGGGATGTCAAAACCCAGAGGTATTTAAGAGGGAAGACAGCAGCGATATGTGCGCGCCATAGAGAAAGAGCGGAACTAAGGCAAGACCTCAAAAATCACTTGAGTACCTTTTCTGGATGACTCATTACCACAGAAGACATCACCGGTGGCAAACCACTGTGAGGTTCACAGGCTGAGCCAAGACTGGAAATCAATCAGAGATGCTAGAACGCTCGGAAAGTTGCTTTCCGAGACACGCCACCAAACCATCATCATGCAAGAGCCTCCAATTCCAACTTAGTATTCATATGGTTCTCCCATGACCTAGCATCTGTTTATTAGGACGCGGCACGCCAAAACGATCAAGTTATTCTCACATGAGCTCATTAAGGACAATTAGCATGCAAGTCATAGCAAACTCACCAGGTGGCGGTGGACTCTGGCCCTGCAAAGTTTGATTCGTAAAGCATTCAATACTCAAAAGGTTAAGTATGAGTGAAAGCGCAATATTGGAGAGCGTCAAGGGATTAAATAGACGGGCGTAATGGACGTTTGACAATCAAAGCACTTTCAGGGGCTGTTGTGCTTTGACATTTGCCGTAAAAAAAAAGTTTAGTCAATCTAAAACAGACATGCCGGTGTTACACTCATGGAAAAGCTTAAATTGCTTTTGTCAGGCTTTATCAAATTACATTATTAGAGCATCATTAAACTGGAGAAAGGATCAAAGGTCGCTGATGAATGTCAGGGGTATTTATTACCCGTTTCACACTCATTTGTCCTTGTGACTTCAGGCAAGCCTCAAACTCTCATTTGCAAATCAATTTGTGATTCATAAAAATCTTTATTCATAAGACAAAGCACTTAGTGTGACGATATGTAGCAACAGAGCATTAAACCCAAAGGCATACACAAACCATTTTAGGACTCCCAAGCTGGTTAATCCTCATCACTTCAAACGCTTTACCATTACACATCACTGTTATAGGAATTTTTCATGTATTTTATTAGTCCGAAACCAGTTGCCAGTCCTCATGTGTTCCAGGTGGGTGGTGTTCTGGGCTTTTTTTTCACTTTGCCTTCTTGCCCTTCGATCTTTTGTTCTTCCCTCCAGCTTTGGATGTTTCCTCCTGAAAGAGAAAAAGAAAACATGCGTGAAAAAGAAAGCCGAAACGGAGGGCTTCCCCGCCGGAAACTCTATAACATTATAAATAATATAATAACGTCAAAAATGTTCAGCATGAGCTTGTGTTGAGCTATAATGCGGAACAATGTTTTTTTTCTATAGTTTATTTTTGTGGCAAAAAATTAGCATTTTTTTATTTATTAGTAATTTAATTTCATATTGTTTATATATTGTCATATGGGCAAGTAGATATCAAGTACCTGAGATTAGTTATTGTTTCCGAAGCGAGTCTTGATGAACATCTATTTGATTAAATAATACATAAATCATATAATCAAAAACAATTATACAATCAAACATTCATGCTAAGAATTTACTTGATTAAACTGAAGGGTCTGACAAAACGTGAAAGTGTTTTAATATGGAAACCCTTTAAAATGCCTTCACAAAAAGTAAAAATGCCCATTTCCACCCCTTCATTAGGTCCTGTGAACAACTGCCTGTTTCTCGCATGATTTTTCAAATTCATTCAAGGTATACATTTTGCTAGTATGAGGATGGGAGTTGAAACCCGAAATTTAGCTTTGCTGACGCAATATAAAGCAACTGTGCCACAAATAATGCCATTGTCATTTCTACCAGCTCGTCCTCAACATGCAGGAGAAGGCTTGTTAACTTGCTAAGACAGTTTCTTTTATTTAAACTGTGTCTCTAGGGACCCAATAGTGTCCAAATGAATGTTTTGAATGGAGTCTATTTTTATGATTCCACACGTGACGTCCCCTGCTACTCTGCTCGGCGGTAGTCGTTATTATGCATTGTATGTTAATTGCTCTTGAGCCTCAGTGGACAGAGTGCGAACACAATGAGTCAGGCGGCTCAAACTGCGAAGATAACACAACATTCATCATCACCCTGAAAGAACAGCGTGATGTATCTGAGACATGCACAGCGTCAGAAAATCAATGACGTTTGCAATCAGATGTGTATAACTTAGGCTACAAATTTCAATGTGCAATTTTCCACGGATTCTTGCATTCTTGAAGACAAAATGTGTACTGCATTAATGCATTCACTACAGCTAGTGTTGCATGGACAATTGCTCTCTTGGCTAATGCATTTAAGCAGTGGCTTGACTCTACATTCACTTACTGTTATAGGTCTGGAGTGGAATAACAAAACTAATTAGCGAAAAGCTCAAATTACAGTAATTACAACTTTTACAAAAGACACACTAGTCTTTAATAGGCAGGTTGGCGTAATGGGCTCTTTGGTGGTGCGAGGCGTTCAACTAAACAACTTCTGAGGCTGTCGAGTCCGGAAAGAAACTCATCCAGTCCGCAATCAAAGGAATTACAGAAATCCACGGCTTAAAATAGAAGCGGAAGAAGAGACGTGTGCTTTTAACGCCAATCACCGTAACGATGTGTGCCACGACGGATGCCGTTTTCATAACATGCCGCAAAATGGGATCTGAGGGCCTGCGTTCGCTCTCATGAAAGGTGACAGCTTTGGTATCAGGCCGCAGAGAAAGCGTTCTGCGCTTGTTTTTTCCGCAGCCGTGTCATGCTGCTTTAATTGAGTCAAGGTTTTTGAAATGAATTCTAGCAAAATCTTAAACAATCATATCACACATGCGTGTAATTGTATGTCTGTGTATAAACCGATGCGCCCCTATTATCCGGGTAACCATAGCAGCCCTGCAGCTGTGCACGAGTCCTCATTTGCACAGAAATGAAAGAAAACAACAAACAGATGAATCCTCAGAAGAAGTCGGGCGCATGCCGGCAAATCTCCTCAGAACTTGTCTTCGTGTGACCTTATCACTGTGATTGTTGAACGAGTAAGTGGTGGACACTCAAGAGGAGAGCTTCTCTTCACACAAATTCACAGAAGTAACCGAAAAATTGAATATTGAACATTTAGTAATCAAAAACGGCATAGAGACAAATGCGTCAACAGAAAACCTTTGCATGGTGGCAGAACTGTTTACATAAAACAAAAACTAGAACCAAATGATTTTCATGACGATGTTTTCTGTTGTGTCAACTCTCGGCGTGTTTGGCATGGTAATGGGTATGTTGATGTGTTTGGTCTAGGCGGAAGAGATCTGCTACGCTGCTCTTATTGCTGCTCATGTAAATAGCAGTGGCTGTCCTGAGGACAGCTCAAATGTGGGCTGCTCAAAAATGTGTCAATGAGAGCTAGGGACGGAGCACAAGCGCAATCCAGTGAAAGGTGGTAAAGAGTGCAGTGCGTATCAGTAAAAGAAAGCTCTGAGGGCGCGAATGATGGCGCACAGTTGGGTTTTTGAGTCAGCTGATCTCCGGGTCTGGCGGTAGCACTTTTAGCATAGCTTAGCATACATCACTGATTCTGATTAGACCGTTAGCATATCGCTCAAAAAATGAACAAAGAGTTTCGCTATTTTTCCTATTTAAAAACTTGACTCTTCTAGAGTTACATCGTGTACTAAGACCAACGGAAAATGAAAAGTTGTGATTTTCTAGACCGATATGGCTAGGGACTATACTCTCATTCCTGCGTAATAATCAAGGAACTTTGCTGCCGTACCATAGGTGCAGCAGCGTAATAATATTACGCAGCACCTGAAAATGGGCTAACTTCCGTCAACATGACCAACGTGACAACCTGCTTGCACAGGGAGTGTGCTGGGGACTATTTTCAGGCGCTGCGTAATATCATTTCGCCGCTGCACCCATGGTACGGCAAAAAGTTCCTTGATTTTTACCATGGACTGTAAAAAAATATTGACGTAGTGTCCGTGACGTCACCCATTGGATTCTGAAGAGCAGTTCTGAACACGCATCACTCCTGGATAACAGAAAATGGGCAAAGAGGCGGGATGTGGGTGGAGCTGAGGTGACGTGATGACTAACAGACAGCAGACAAACGGCAATCCACCTGCCACTCAAAGTGGCCACGCTCTTAATTATGCAGAACTTTAAGGCTTTATATAATGTAAACAAATGAGTTATAAAATAATTCACCCCCCTCACAGTTGTCATGAAGAGCAAAATTAGCCGTATGCACCAAAACCACAATTTGTCCCAGGCTGTAAACATGTTTTTTTCTGCTGTAAAGTTGGGCATTTTAACATGGAGCTCAATGAGATTCTGCTCCCTTCTGGAGTCTGTCTCTAGCGGCCAGTCAATGAACTGCAGTTTAAGTCACTTCCGTATTGGCTTCAAGAGAAACTGGGGGAGGTGACCGCTTGATCATTACGCAGGAATGAGAGACTAGTTCCTAGCCATATTGGTCTAGAAAATTGCAACTTTGTACTGTCTTTGTACACAATCTAACTACAGAAGTGTCAAGTTTTAAATAGGAAAAATATCAAAACTCTTTGGTCCTTTTTTTGAGCGAGATGCTAATGGTCTAATCAGATTCAATGAATTATGCTAAGCTATGCTAAAAGTGCTACCACCAGACCCGGAGATCAGCTGAATGGATTCGAAAACGTTAAAACTCAACTGTTCAACTCTAGGGGAGATGGAAAATGAGCCTATTTTAAAAAAAAAGTGGAGTGTTCCTTTAAACGTTATCGAATCGTGATTAATTTGATTCTTAGCATTTTAAATCGATTATTGACCGAATTCATGATTCAAAAATATGTTTCAAGATCGATGCATATGCATCGTCAGGATTTGCAATCGATGCATTGAGAAAATGAATGAATCGTTACACCCCTAGTGTCTACACTGCTAAGGCAAATGCTACCAAGTATTTGAAGGTTGAGGACACAAGCTCATTGGCTACTGATACAGCAGGAACCAATCAGCTGTGCCCTATAGAGAATGATGTGAGTGCAAACAGGTTGAGTTAAGGACCTATCAGCCTGCGCCATCTAGAGTTTCATGACAGAACTTTGTTCTTACTGAGGTGTCCGTGTAGCCCTCTTGAATGAGGATGTTCCTGGCGCAGTTGTTGATGTGTTTGAAGCGGTCGGGGCCCAGCAGAATCCCACCGTACCATCGAGAGACCACCACCAGCACGTTACGCACATCCAGGATCTGAGAGACAGAATCGACAGGAAACCGTTTTTAACATGAAACAAACGTGTGCAGTGTTTGCCACGGGATTACGATGTTGACAGTGTGTTGCTCATACAACCCGTCCACAACATTTTGGATCTAAAATGTTAATCCTTAGTTTTCTACACAACTTTTGCATGCAGAAATGTTAGATGTTGATAGATCAAATTCAATCCTGGCATTGATTAAAGTGGAAAACCTAAACCCTGTTGCATGTCAGCATCTAGTCAGCACCGGTGCATCTGAGTCAAAGCTGTGTCAATGCATTTTATGAATTTATTTGAAAAGTAAACAAATAAAATTCAATGACTGATGCACAGATTCACACGTTTCCTTCATGCCACATTTTCCCCAAGACGGCACGTAGCCTGTCAGTCCCTGTTTGGCAAAGGAGTCGCTTCAAATGCTCAGAGAATAGACAAAATATGGCCTTTGTGAAGAATGATAGCTCTCAAGTGCTTTTACAGTCCTCGCTTGTTTTATTTTTTCCCACAGTGCCGCGGGGATGTAGCTGGATGCCCGCCGGAGGGGAGGGGAAATCACAGCCATCTGCACATGCCACCTCTATTAATAGTCGTTTCTCTTTCAAACATGCGTCGCATTCGGGAAACAGGAAATAGTGGGATGAACTCCAAAAGGCTAAATGATCGCATGTGAACGGCTGTTTTCATTTATGGACCAAGAAAGAGGTCAACAAAGCTCTCAAACATGTTCTATATTTTTTTCCCCGTCAAATCCTTTCAAAATTTGACGAGTCCAGTTAATTAGCAGTTATTTCACATATAACCAGGGCCTGACATTAACTTTTATGCTCAGCACCCACTGTAGCTAGTGGTTTTCCAAAGTTACTAGCCACTCTAGCAATTTTCACTGGCCAGAATTATGGCATCGATACCATGGGGGAAAAACTGCCATATAGATATCTGTAATATCTCAAAATTTGGCAGCAGGTTTATTAGGCTGCTGTCACTTTAAAGGTGCCTTCACACCAGACGCGAATGAAGTGTTAAGCACGAGTGATTTACATGTTAAGTCAATGCAAAGACGTGAATAGACATTCGGTGGTGCGATTCGTGTGAATGACGCAGCGTGATTTGGGCATTTCGAGTTGAAAAATCGAAACTTTCGCGCCGCATTAACCAATCAGGAGCTTACTCTAGTAGTGACGTGATTACGAGCAGAGGCAGAAATCCAAACAACAATGGAGGACAAAATTATCACTGCTGTATGTGGATACCCGGAGCAGTGCGATACATCTTCGTATTATTATAGAAACAGGAATAATAAGGATCTTGCTTGGAAGAAAGTGAGTGAGGAGGTCGGACAATCTGGTAAGTTGTAATATTTGAGCTATATATACATACATATTGAGACTACAAGCTAGCTAAAGCCGGCAAATTGAGCGTATTCGCCGTATTTTACAACTACTTTCCCGCTGACGAGTTGATGTGCTTATTCAGAGGAAGCAGAAGCCCCTCCCATGACACGAATTTGCGTCTGTTGTGAAGTGCATTTCACATGCGAATGAAGCGAGTAAACAAGCGTCCAACTATGTGCGAATAGTGCAATTTATTTGGCCTGGTGTGAACGCACATTAAGACCTAAGGCACGGATCCATTACAGTTACACATGCGTTTTCTTCCTCAACTGTTTACGTTCACTTAAAACAGAACTGACTGTGTTCACGGGAATACTCGCCAAGACCGGCATTTTGACTTCTGTGTGTGTGTTTGACTGTTTAGGCGCAATAAGCAGCAAAAAAGAGCTCCATTTATTACTGAGATAAGGCTTTATGTGCGCAAAATCTGCGGGAATGAGTAAAATTATGCACTGAAATTCAAGCCCTGTAACAGCAACAATACTCATCCAGAGCAAATGAAGCGAGTGAGTGAGGGGAGGCGAAAAATCTTTATTTTTGACAACACTACATTGCACTTAGATGCTTTTTTAAAAGACTACAATGAAAAAATATGCTGAAATCCACCCGCATCTGGGGGGTGTTAATGTCAAGCCCTGCATATAACGCATAAAACATCAATCGTTTCACTTGGATGGGAAAAATAAAGGCGCTGAAGTAGCTGTCGAAACTCATGCCCGCACTGCAACTGCGATGCTTCATAATACATGATGCTCCCATCAAAACTAAATCACACCTCACTGAAGATCATCTGAAACACACCACCACAGGTGCTCCGTTTCCTGATAAATTTAACGAACGTCACGGCAGACCGCAAGCTTGTTTTATTGACGGAAATGTATCGTTTTCCTTTTTAAAGTGGGTTGAGATTACAGTGTCATGTCGTATTTTACACTGCAGGGTGTTGATGCGCCGCTCGTGGGGCTTTAATCAGAGAATGGTAGATAAGAGGAAAGATTATGGATGAATGACACATCCGTTTGCAAATATCTGACATAGCAAGAATGGAATTGGGATCAAGACAGGAGGAGTGGATGGATAATCCCAGCAGCATATCAACCAGCCTGCTAAAATGATCCACTGACGTTTAATACGTGCACAGAAAGCAGAAAGCTTCGAGTTCAGGTGCATTAGAGCAATGATGCCTTTACTGAGTCCTGCTCGCACATATTTGATCAGATAAATACATTGGTGAGACACACTACTGGTCAAAAGTTTACTTTACTTTTGAGAGAAGACTCTCCTGCTCACCAAGGCTGCATTTATTTGATTGGTAAAAATGGTGAGATGTTATATTTTGAGACTTTTCTATGTGAATACATAGCAAACTATTTATTCCTGTGATCAAAGCTGAATTTTCAGCATCATTACTCCAGTGTCACATGATCAGAAATCATTCTGATATGCTGATTCATTCCTGTGATGCAAAGCTGAAAATTCATCTTTTAATCACATGAATAAATTACATTTTCCAATATATTAAAATAGAAAACCACTCTTTTAAATGGTAAAAATATTTCACAATATTACTGTATTTTTCACCAAATAAATGCAGCATTGGTGAGCATTTTATATATTATAAAATGTACGTCTGAACTGGACATTTCACCTTCTTTGGTTGTATGGAAAAGCCGCTTGAACATTGTTTAAACATTCTCCTTTTGAAAGACTTTTTGGATGACTCTGTTACAGAAACGAATACAGAAACCCAACAGATCCCATAATCCAAATATATGGAAATCATCATATATGGTGAATAACATCCACCTTGACACAAACACACATTTACCTGCAAAAGATGCAGCAATCGGCCACCCGCAGCAGTTTCCCCATCATCCTCGCAGTCCTGCAGGAAAGAGTTTTTATCCTCCAAGTAGATCCTAATGAAAACATGAAGGGATTGCTAAATAAATGTCCAAAAAAAACTTGGCAGGAATCATAGCTCTTTGCTCTGTGAAACCACAAAACAGCCCGCAGTTGCGGCGGTGACTTGCGCTCGCATTATGCCGTGTTTGCGAGGCGTCTGGGGTTTTGTAGTTGTGGGTGTATTTCAGAACGAAATTGGAAGAGGATTTGGATGAGGCATAATATCAGGCACAGGGAGGAGTGTGGGAAATTAGGACACCCCGCTGTGTTTTTTTCGGCTTGACATAGTCGCGAGAGTGTTGAGACCACAAGGTCCATCATTTGGGGAATAGCTGTTCGGAGTGAAAGACACCCAACAGATGCTGGCAGCAGATGAGCACAGTGCTGATAGTCAGTTCGCTAACAGCCAAGAGACACATCACTGTCCAAAGAGACCTTTCACCACATATGGCTCATCATAGATGGTTGCTCTTTTACGTATTGGTGTTATCATTCAAGGCCAAAGCACAAACGATGCAGTCTCACTGCTGGTACTGAACCTTCGTTTTTTTAAGGGGTGACAATTTAAGGCAAGACACCACAGGTGTCCCAGGTGACTTTCCCAGTTGATGGCTTAGATTGAGAAAAGCAAAAAAAAAAAAAAAAAAAAAAAAAAAAATTCTGAAATGTTATGTTTATTATGCAAACAGGGCATTATCTAATTATGGGCTCATTTGCATCATTTCCAGAACAGAAATCTGAACACTGGATAAGATCCGGTTCAAAAGTCTTGTTTTGTTTTGTTGGTGTATTAAGGCCCGTTCACAACAAAAAACGATAACTATGACACTGTATTGGTGCCCACACCAGTGGACGATATCGTTCTGTTAAGCGCGCACTGCACTTTTGACGTCTGTGGCTTTAAATGCTCGAGCTCGAGCTCTTTATTATTATCGTTCATCAGTTGGAAAAAATTGAGATTCCAACAACATCGTTTCTCTGTGTTGTTATCGTTATGGTTTTGGTGTGCACGATTCTGGATAAATTAAGAATCACAAAAAATTTTTTTGTTTCAATAGAGATCACGATTCTCCCATGATTCTGAACAGACAACTAAAGAAAATAAATTCACAAAATTTTGAATGAATGATTCAATGACTCACTCATAAATAATTCTTTTGTTTCATTACTGGATGAATCAGTGTTTTTGAATGAATCTCTTGAATGAATGATTCAATGACTCGCTCAAATATTTAACTTGTTTCATTACTGGATGAATCAGCGTTTTTGAATGAATCTCTTGAATGAATGATTCAATG
>CM031964.1:4348495-4598583 GCA_018749465.1 Paracanthobrama guichenoti
AATTGTGATTTATTCCTTAAAAAAAAAAAGTTTTGATAATAATGTTGGCATTGTCATTACATTGAGACGTATCTAAATTCTACTGTACAGCGTAATATGTTTCTGTCAAGTTAAGCCGAACTTTTATTTTGATGGGTTTTCGTGAACTTTTGAATCACCTTTGAAGTCTCTGTGTGTTTGATTTGACGATGGGTTTTTTTTGTTTTGTTTTTCTCAAATGAGATGGTAAAATGCTCATGAAGTGACTCTCAGAGCGGCTCTGGAGGTGAAGTTCATGTCCTCGTATAGTAACTGCGCATTCACACCGCCGGCGACGAGAGTGTCGAGGTAGCAGGAAGTTGGACGATTTGGTCGTCGAGGAGAGTTGAAATCGGGTCAACTTTATGGTAATGAGCTATGATGCGGTTCGGCGGCAACCAATTGGAATGTAGAAGTGCTCCGCTTGAGAGAAATCCAGAGAACGCAGTCCTGTAAACTTTGGTTCCGACCACATTAGTTCCCAAGCAAAATGGAGAAGAGGTTGATCATTGCTGTGCGGGTTTCCCCATCATTTACGACGTGATCATTCATAGTGATGTGTAATTTGTGAAGAAGGCGTGCAACACTATTTTATAGGCGCTAGAGCGCTTGTTTTTCAGCGCTAATGCAGTTCATTCTTACTTTCACATTTAAACGATTTCATGAGGTTAACTTATACCCTACTTGTGGTCAATCAACATGCTTGTTTGCTTTGCGGCCCCTTTAAATACAGTAAAAAAAAAAAAAAGAGTGCCAGTGTGTCCACGAATCTTTCTACAGCGTCGTTGGCAGGGCGGCCAGAGCTGATTTTGACACTCTCGCCGGCGCCGGTGTGAACGCACAGTTATGCTACAGAGGCTGAAAACACAGCGTGTGTGTGAAACCGTGCATCTGCGCCATTCATTCGGTTTATTATTCACGTACACGTCAATATCGCAGTTTGATTGAAGTGTACTGACATGCAAAATTTTGACGTTCCGTGAAATTCCGCGTTATGCAGTAAATTCCGTTTTTATGACTGGATTCCGCGATTCCGTCCACATTTTCTGCATTGTGGAAATCATAGGGCCTTCACGAATTAACTGTGATTGACGTAAACCAACCAATCCTCTAAATTCTTAACCTTCGTCAAGGTGTGTTTTCCATTCACTTGGGCAGTTTAAATGCAAATGGACCCCTTTCATGGCCAAACTGTTTTGTGTTCATTTGGTGGTTCTTAATGTAATTTGGAGCAGGAAGGTGTCATAATCAAATTACGGCATGTGCTAAGTGCCGTCATTACATCACAATGCCTCGTAAGTGGTTTAGATAAACTGATGATCTCATGGGCCTCCGTTGTATTGGTGTTCCCAACACATGTGGGTCATGTTATCTGTCTGCGCTCTATTTTTAGCCCAAAAGCTTGTTCCAGGTGGTATGCCAGGTGTGGGCAATCTGTATAGGCTAATTCTGGAATAGCGTTAGCTTCTCCGGGCCTTGTAAAGAAAACTATGGGCCCACAATTCCTTGACCACTAATCGTTCACATAGATAACTGGTAAAGGACATTGAGCTATAATTGTGGTCTTGCACAACTTTGGAGAGTCGGTCCTATATAAGGACCAGTTAACTTTTGTTTTGATAGAGTTGAGGTCATTTTAGCTAGTTAGTTTCATAATCAATCTAAACATGAACATCATATGTAATTTCCTGGTAACATTCATGATTCTTTAACAGGTTGTCAAAGTATCGTTCAAGGTTCTCTGTTCCAGTCCTCAGCGTTTCTCACTGAATTGGTAAAATCCACTTAAAATAACCCGTGACACATTAATGCCCTTGACCTCTACTGAAGACTCGCATGGTGCAAGACATAAATACACCAAAAGAGCAAGATATGATCAGTTTGCATGTGATTCCCGGTTGGGATTTCCAGTCTTCTTTTGGACTGAATTGGTCCATGGAAAGAAAGACCTCTTTCTGT
The DNA here is from genome assembly GCA_018749465.1 of Paracanthobrama guichenoti. NCBI lineage: Eukaryota > Metazoa > Chordata > Actinopteri > Cypriniformes > Gobionidae > Paracanthobrama > Paracanthobrama guichenoti. Next base: position 4,350,473 of record CM031964.1, read on the forward strand.
TTAGCACGGTTACATTTGAGGAAGTGAGACAGATGCATTCAAATCACATGACTTGCACAAATGTCCTCTGTGTTGTAGGTTTGGCCCCCTTCCACAAGTGGCAAGCTGTTGTTTGCCCACAGGGATTGGTGTTCCCTATGATCACACCACATGGCATGAGGGATGTCAAGGCCCAGTCCTCATCCTATGCCTTTCTTTGTGGTCATTAACTCGTGTTTCATGATTACACCAGTTTTTAAGAGTTAACATGGAAAGTTCCCTTTTGTTCTTCGGTGGGTAATCTTGATTCTTGAGTCCTGGTGTATTTTGGAAGCTTTATTTCTACTTCGTATTCATCTCCACCCTCTTTGTGTAGTTTCTATGTTTAGACTAGGGTTTTTTTTTTTTTTTTTAGAGGTATAGGACAACTTGTGGATTATTGCATAAACGGGATAGCTCAGCAGAACTCTTTTCTCAGCACACACCCACTCAGATCATTTATCACACTGACCTTAAACGCTTTACATGTGGTTTGATCACATTCTCAGTTTCCGCTCTAGTCCGTTCATTTTGTTAGCAGGGGAAATGCATGACTTGCTCAACTGGTTAACTCAATCGGAGGCTTTCTGTAAGTGATCTATGGTTTCCTGGTGTGCAACGCTGGCACAATTCAACCTGTCGCTTTCTGATTTACATGCTTGCTTCTTGGCAGCGAACTTGAATCGCATTCAGTCGCCAGTTCCTCCCTTGCATCAACCAATGGTGATCTAGTACCCTTGCGTCTTTCAGAGCGTGAAGATCTGCTTATATAATGAAAACTGACCTGATATTCTCAATATCATGTTATGCTGATACTAGTGTGCTCCAAGAAACTGACAAAGTAAACACTCACTTAATCTTCTCCATTAGAACATGGAGTCCTGTTTAATAACCAAAGTACAGAATGCACTGAGGAGTACTGATAAAAATAATTGCAGAACTTAAAGATTTGAAGACTTGATATTCAGGCCTGGACAAGGATCTTCGGTGATTCACTGTGGAGGCGTGGACTTGCATGACGTAATGCGTTTTCATTGTCACAAGCTTTGAAAGCTTGTGTACGTGTAATGTACATTAGGTCAGCGTAACTCGTACTGATTTGATTTGTCAAGGCACAAGGAGGTCAGGGGTCTGATGGAGAAAAGGTTCACTGGTAATTGAACCGTAAATGGTGATGATGCAACTTTTGAGCAATGTTGCATTGAGAATGGAGAGCAAATTTCTATCTGGATACTTTAGATCGGTCGTGTTTACGGCCAAAAAGCTGCCCCCTGTATCATCACCATAACCTTCTGTGGCCCACATCTTAAAGGATAGCAGAAATGAAAACTCGCCCTCAAATTGTTCCAAACCTTGTATCAAAAGATATTTTGGTAACCAGACAGTTGGCGGCAGCCATTGACTTCCACACACAGAGAAAAAGGCTAAAACGCTAACAGCTTGTCACCCTTATAAGGACATCTTTATACCTTTTTTACTACAAAAAGGTTCATAGTAGTACCTTTTAGGGAGGGATTTTCATGCACATTTTGTATGTCTCCCATATTTGACACACCCAATTCAGGTCTTGCGGTCTCTAATAATGAGATCATGAGTTGAATTGGGTGTGTTAGATGAGGGTGCAGAGGGTCCTCCAGGACCGGTTTGAAAACCCCTGCCTTAAAGGGTCATGAAACCCTAAACCAAATTTTCTGAGATTGTAACAGAAGTGTGTGTTGAACATCATGGAAGACAATGTTACCATCTGTTAGTTTTGAATGTGGGAGAAAGCTAGTTAATTTGAAACCTTTTTGCCCTATTTCCTGGATTAAATTAGTCTTCATGTCAATGTCATAGGTTGTGGCGTTTCTCGTACTATAGTACGGCGATGACTCATCGCTGTCTCATAATTATTCATGAGACTGCGTGTCTTTATCCTATGAGAAGACGCGGTGCTTAATTATTCATGACAGCACACGTTGATAGGCATTTTCCTCTGACTGGCTTCAAACAGTGAGATGGCATACAGTAAGAGAGATGCATTAATGGATCAAAAACTAGTGCTTTGTATGAGTGTCTGCATTGCCTACGTTCTCTTCAATAGATCCCGAGTCTTCACACAAACACGATTCATCCACACTGTGAGTGTAACCGACCAAACTGCTTATAAAACTCCACAAAATAAGCCTCAAAAGTTATTAAAGTTATGCAACAGCGTGTTCATATATATTTTTTTGATGCAGAGAGCAAATTGAATTATAGCGGTCACAGGATGTATGCATTTGTGTAACGGTGAGCTTACGAATCCATGTGTATATTGTGTTGCGTGTAACTCAATGGTCATTTGCAGCGTGCATTAGTGGGAAGCCTTGCTTTTAATGAGAGCGAAGTAAAATGCGAAGGGGAAAAAAATTAATCAGAAGCCGTTGATGTGCTGTCAGTCTCCCCTCGTCCCCGCCGCTAAACCACGCCCACTTTTATAGCATTTTTTTAAAACTGTGGCAAGAACTGACGGCAGCTGAAACGGGGTTTCATGACCCTTTAAGGTATGTATTTGTACTCCAAGGTACTAATATGCACCTTTTAGGAGTAAACAAAGGTACAAAGATGTCCTTTTAAGGGTAACGCCCCAGTGATGTTGTACCCCTAAAGGTACAGTTTTGACACCCTTTTTCTCTCTGTGTGTGTGTAAGTCAATGGCTGCCGTCAACTATTTGATCAACATTCTTCAAAATATCATCTTTTGTTCAACAGAAGAAAGAAACTGGGTGAACCATCCCTTTAAATTGGTGGCAAGTTTACCAGTGTAAAGCGTGGCTTTTGTCAACTGGTTCCTGGGGTTTTTTAATTGTTTAGTATTTGGTGCCCTTTTGTATCTGTACTGTGAAAAGTTTAACTTTTAGTCTGAGATCTTGATTGTTGATTAACTTGTATGCCGTGTCCGGTGACCAGTTTAGTTTTTCCCATCTATGGTTTTGCATTTGTTGTTTCGATTTGGAATTGATGATTTAATGTGTTCAAATAATGAAACCTGGGAAAGGAAGAGTTTATTTAATGTACTATTTGCTTCCACTATTGACCAAATCAGATCATTGCAAAAAGGAAAAAGATCATGGAGGTCTTTCTTTAGACTCCCCATGGGTTTGTTGACCCTCTACCCCATCACAAAGACAGTAGGTGGGCCTTTGTTTGGATGTCTTCGGTCTTGTCTTCAGTAGTTTGCATTCCTTCAATAGTATTGAAATGGGCCATTGTGGGATCCCTCCGTCACCCACCGTTCCACTCATTTCCAAGGAGACGCCAGCTGCCGTGGTTGGAGGTGAGCGGAGTGGGCCGGCGGAGGATTGTTTTATCCTTCCCTCGGCTACAACTTTGCCTTCCTTGTGCTTCATTATCTCACTTTTTTTCCGACGGCCTGGCCGAGCTGTGCTTGTGTAACGGAGCAGCTGTAAAGGAAACCTTTAGACCTAATTGCTCAGCAACCGGTTGAAAGTGGTTCAGTAAGTCCAAGAGCTGGGAAGACGTAGCAATGGATAGCGAGAAGGACCCAGGCCGCATGGACGCCGTCGCGTGTGAGGATTTGGGAAGGTAGGAGATGTTTACGGCTGCTGTCTGTGTGATTATATAGTTGGGACTGCTGTGGGAGCAGCTGTGACGTAGTTGAACCGACATGTTTGATTTGTTATCATAGCCACAGTGGTTTGAATCCAAACAACCGCTTTTATTGCTTATTGGAATATGTTGTTGCTACATTTGAGCTTAAAGCGAATGAACTAGTTCATGGGAATTTACATTCAAAAAGGAAGCATTTTTTGAGTCATTTGCAGAGAATGAACTTTCATTCTCAGCACAAAGGGAAGTGTAATGGTTCATTGCTGATAATGGGCCTTGAACTTCAACACATTTCCTTGTTTGGCATATTTATGAAGCTTCTCATGCCACTGTTTGATGCTAGCTCAAACCAGATTAGATATCCATCGAGAAAGCCGCATTAGCGCTTTATTTTCAGCATCAGAATGAATCAGCAGGGGATATTTGATGCTTCGTTTTTTTTTTTAAATCACTGTGTTTCGAGGCTAAACCGAAGTTGGCGAGGTTCATTGTACACCAGATAATGTAATGCAAGCGCAGCGAATAGATGTGCAAACAAAATTTAATGTGTAAATGGGATCTCTAGATCCCTCATTATTGTTCTAATGTCACTAAACTGGAATGACACATGTTAAATAGTCCGTTTTCCAAATGCCAAACCTTACGGTTTAAATTATTCAAGGCATACCAAACACTTCCAATTTCCAACACCTCTCTCAAAAGCTCTTGAGGACTTGTTTCCTATAAACGGCCACACCGGGGCAGTAGATCCCCAGAATGCCTCCATCTGGCTAGAGTGCACAACTCGACCTCAGACATGGAAAAAAAACGGCCGGCAGATTACCTTTTGAAATGCTCACTTAACAGGAATTGCAGCTTGTGGGACGGGAAAGTGAACTGCTGTTTGAAATTGAGAGTTGTGGTTTTGTGATGTGGTTTAAGTTCTGGGCCGCTGATGCAAATGTGATCTGACCGTCAGCAGGTGTTATAAACTGTTTTGCGATACGTAAAGGGATCGTTCACCCAGGTTCATTGTTCTGTTGAACACAAAAGAAGATATTTTGAAGAATGTTGACGACGGTAGCCATTGAGGGTTTTTTTTTCTTTCCCTACTACGTCAAACCAACATTCTTCAAAATATTTTCTTTTGTGTTCAACAGAAGAAAGAAACCCATACAGGTTTGAAACAACTTGCACTGATGAAAATGATTTTGTAGTGAAGTAAATGCTACATAAAAAACAAATATAATTTCTACATGGAAAAAGGTTAGTTCAGCCAAGAATTGAAAAACTAAGTAAATGGTACTCCATTCAAGCTTGTAGCGTATCATCAACGATATAAAATTTAAGTTAAACCTACTCAACTTTTCTGATACTGGTGTTCCCATCATGCACTGGGGCTTGAAAAATTAATTAGGTTGATTTTTGGCTATATTTTCGCTGTTTTTTTTTTTTTTTTTGCTATTCTTGTTAGGTTTAGTAACTTGTCTTTTTGTGACATCTGGAGTTCCTTTTCTACTCAGAATGACACATTCACACTCAAATTATCTGTCGAATGTTACCGTCGCTATGTCTTGTGTATCAAGTATTGCAGTCTCGGCGTTTGGGTGGGTGCCGTGTTACTTATATTATGTAGATATGGTGTCTACATGGATAAGTAAAGAATAAATTTTTTTATATTTGTTCATTTTAAATGTACTTAATTATATTTAATTTAACATATAGAAGTAAATTAAATCTAATTAACTAAGAAATATTTACTTAATTTCTTTATGAATGTTAAGTGTAATAGTAGATTTTACTTGTTGATAACGTGTAAGTTGTACAGAGCAGTAGAAGTAAAATGGACTTAAAATGTATTTTTTTTCAGTGTGGAGTAGATTGCATAATTTTTTATAAGCGTGTTTTATGCGTTTCTGTCAAATGTGCTAATTTGACCCCAAAAGAGTTAAACTGAGTTAAGTTTTTGTTGCATTTTTAAAGACCTCTTAGATCTCAAGTTTTTAATTGCGTTTTCTTCCTTGTGCAGTTTTATTGCTTGTGTATGTCAGAATCTGATAATTAAACGAAGTGCGGTAATTGCTGCTAGATTTAACCCCTTAACTGTCACCGTCCCACTAGCGAGTCAATCGGCGCCCTTTTTATATAAAAAAAAAAGTATCGCCTTTTTTCATAACATGTATTTTAGCAATTGCGAATTATCATTCGAAAGCTTACGAACTCAACAGTTTCAAACCGTTTTGAAATTTGTAACTTTGCGTTACCATGGAAACGATACAGTAAATTCTTCTAGCAGGCTCCTCCCCCTAGTGGGCGGTGTCCGGTTTCATAATACAAAATTTATTTTAACTACTTTATAATCAAAGCCTTTTCTAACGCATATCGTCGGAAAGGTCTGAGTCTCAAGGTTTCATATTTGGTGTCTGTTATCACTTCTGTCGCAAATTTGGACGGAAGTGTATCCATTTGTTGCAGGATACAAAAATCATGCGATCTTACATTTTTGTGATATCAACTTCAAATTTGGAACACAACTTGGTTTGATTCTATAGTAATTTTAGAGTGAAATTTATTCTATAAAAGATATTTTATATAAAATTTAATTTACTGTAAATTTAAGCTACCATAACTTTTTCATCCTTTCCATAATCTGCTGAGTGTCGTCTTTAAAACAAGACCAAAAGGGTTCTTGAATTACAGCCGTTTAAGTTTGGATTTTCATGTCTATTCTTAAAAAGAGGGGTGACTGTTAAAGACATCTGTCCACATATGTCCAATTTCCTCCTGGTTTTCATATGTTGAGATGCCTTGGCAATTTCTCTAGTGACGTGTATTGATCAAGATTTATTTAATCCGTGGCCCACCAGCTTTGCCTGTCTTGCAGGTGCGTGTCCTGTTTCGAATGCATTTGTGTGCCACAGTCATGGGTTTGCTTTCATATCCGTAGGTCTCGAGACAAACAACCAAACGAAAGTTGGCTAAACTCTTAAAAACGTGTCAGCTAATCCTAGCCAGAGCATTAGCTCAAGTTTCCTTTTGTTGTGATCGGTCCCTTCCCCCGCGGATGAGCTCAGGAATGTTTCCGTGGCTTTTGAAAGTAATTAGCAGTCATTACGCCCTGTGATGAGCGATGCATAGCCCGCATGCCTAGCGCTTAGTCTCTTTATTATAAATCACATGATGTCTTTTAACCTATATATTTAACCCTTTGTCCTGGAGTCATAAACGTAATGGCTGGGATAGACGAGGGCCGTTTTGAATGTGTGGTTTACGGCAGCTGTGCTTTGGACATTTCAAACTTAATTTGGCTGAATGAGGAGGTGGTTTGTGGGCACTTTGAGTTTTACTTTCTGTGGCGGTCTTTATCAGGTGAAGAATGGCAGCTATTTGACTTTTTCTCCTGAGAACTTTCCGCTCGAAGCGTGTTTGCTTTCGCTTCTTCTCTCTCGAGCTTCTGGACGTGTTTTCACCTGGAAGTCTTGCGTCTGCATGCAGGTGTTCCCTTACATCATCAGCTCACACCATCTGAGGTCAGAAGCCACGCCCACGCTCATTTGCATACAGGGAAAGGCAGCAGCTCCCGCAGACGGAGACCTGTGTTTGGGTTCGACGCAGGTCTGGTTTTATTGCTCTTTGCGACGCGGTATGGCTTGAGGCTGGCTTACTGCCGCTTCACATTTGGAGGATGGAGAGATCTCTGAGTTTACGGTTATCTCGCAGGCATGGGATTCATCTGTACAGGTATGGGACTGGAGCGGGACTGTGTATATAGAGGTCAAACTGCGGCTGTTTTATAGTGTGTTTGAGTCATGAACTCATAAACCGGAGCTGTGACATTTGTTTGGTATTGACCTTCCTCTATTGCCCATCTGTCTGAGTTTATGGCGTTTTATCCGCGGTTCCGGTAAAGGCAGGTCGTAGTTTTCTCTGGTGGATCGTAATGAGGCTCACGGTGGTTTTGCGCTGTTTTCCCAGCTATGCGGTGGACACTGGGACGATCCCCGGGAAGGCGAAGAAGGGGAGGACGAAAAGTAAACTGGGAAGCAGGAAAGCTTTCAGCCTGGAGGAAAACCAGCTCGAGGTTCAACAGCAGGCTAAGAGCCTGAGCCGGCCGGTCCCGCCCAGGTAAGACACGCACTTCTGATTCACATTTAATCCACTTCTGCTACTTTAAAACAGCCGAACAATCACTGTAACGATCGGTGAGAAACCTGTTGGATGTGTATGAATGGATAAAGAAACAAACAAGAAGGGGTGTGTGTGAAATAAATTATTCATGCTATATATATGTGTGTGTGTGTGCGTAATTAAATTAGTAGGAATAAAAATTGTTTCATATAAAAAGAAAACGCAATTGATAAATTACTAATTAAAAAAAGAATCTGTTCCTGTAAAATATAAGTGTATGTACGTATATCGTGTCCATTATGATGTGTGTGACGCATGTGAGTGCTGTGTATTGGCAGGTGTCACACACTCGACGTGGACCGGCCGTTGGAGAGAAGTGAGAGTCTGAACTCCAGAAGTGTAAGGCGGCGTTTCTTTGCTCTTCTCAACGCTTCTGTGGCGTCAGTGAAAACGATTCTAACTCCCGTTTCCTCTCGTCTTCTCAGAGTTTCATAAAGCACAACAAAACATTCCACAAACTCTTCCCGGAAATCCCAGAAAGCGAGGACCTGCTGCATGGTGAGATTTGAGATTGCTCGTGTGTGTGATTGCTCTGCACGATGCAGCAGGTGTGTCGTGACGCACTTAAACACACACACTTCCTCATCTCCCTCTGTCTCTCTCTCTCCCTCTGTCTCTCTCTCTCCCTCTGTCTCTCTCTCTCCCTCTGTCTCTCTCTCTCCCTCTGTCTCTCTCTCTCCCTCTGTCTCTCTCTCTCTCCCTCTCTCTCTCTCTCTCTCCCTCTGTCTCTCTCTCTCTCTCTCTCTCTCTCTCTCTCTCTCTCTCTCTCTCTCTCTCTCTCTCTCTCTCTCTCTCTCTCTCTCGCTCTCTCCCTCTGTCTCGCTCTCTCTCTCTGTCTCGCTCTCTCTCTCTGTCTCTCTCTCTCTCTCTGTCTCGCTCTCTCTCTCTGTCTCGCTCTCTCTCTCTGTCTCTCTCTCTCTCTCCCTCTGTCTCTGTCTCTCTCTCTCTCTCTGTCTCTCTCTCTCTCTCTCTCTCTGTCTCTCTCTCTCTCTGTCTCTCTCTCTCTCTGTCTCTCTCTCTCTGTCTGTCTGTCTGTCTCTGTCTCTCTGTCTCTCTTTCTCAGCCTACATCTGCGCGCTGCAGAAGGAAGTGCCTTATCACGGCCGTCTGTACATCACCGACAGCAACCTGTGCTTCTTCTCCTCTGTGCTGCTCAAGGACACGAAGGTAATAACCCGCCACTCACGCCACGGTCTGCTCTGCAGAGCTCCGTCTAACAGTGTGTGTGTGTGTGTCGCAGGTGATCGTCCCCGTCTCCAGCGTGAGCGTCCTGAAGAAGCAGAACACCGCCCTGCTCGTGCCCAACGCCATTTCTGTCCGCACCGCCGACGGAGAGAAGGTCAGTTCCTGTCCGGATCACACCGGATCCGCTGCTCTTCAAATATGCACATTATATTTTATAAATGTATTTATTTACACAAGCACATTGTCCTCCCAAATTAACATAATGGGGAGAAAATCCTTTTGTTGTATTATTTAGTTTAAATTAGCATTAATCAGTGCAAGTTTCACTAAAAATGTTATTCGTGACACAGGTATTATATGTGTGTGTGTTGCAGTATTTATTGGTGTCTCTGCGGAACAGGGAAGGCTGTTATAAGCTCCTGCGCTCCGTCTGTCCTCATCTGGAAGTGAGTGTTTGACCCTGATGATGTCACTGACCACATGCTTCCTGTGCCCATATTGACTCGCATGTAACAATGCTCTCGCTCCTCAGGACGGAAGTGCCAACAGCAGCCCTCTCTTCTCCTCCGCTGAGAACAGCTTCGACCAGCCCAAACTCGTGGTGAGCGACTCCACGTGTCACATGACCTCCCCATGACCGCTCAAATAATTCCTAAAAATATTTACTGAATAATTTAGTTATAGGAAACGTTGTGTAAGTTTATATTTAAAGAAATATTTTCTAAAGATGATTTATACAAGTAATGATATATTTATACACGCATTTCTTACAAATAATTTCTAAAATATTTATACAAATATTCCTACATTTATTTAATAAACAATATTTAATAAAAGTAAAATTCAGTAAATGGGTAAAATAGTTTAAGAAATGTACTTTTTCTAATTTATGAAACTGTTATAGAAATATTTCTTTCTGATTTATACAAATGTTTCTAATAAATAATACATTTATAAAAATATTTCCAAAAGTAGGTATTAACTAAATTTAGTTTTAGAAAATATTGTGTACAGTTTCTATTTATAAAATATTTCCTAAAATCACTTTATAAAATATTCCCTAAAATCACTTTATAAAATATTCCCTAAAATCACTTTGAAAAATCACTTTGTATTCCCTAAAATCACTTTGTAAAATATTCCTAAAATCACTTTGTAAAATATTCCCTAAAATCACTTTGAAAAATATTCCTAAAAAAATCACTTTATAAAATATTCCTAAAATCACTTTGTAAAAATATTCCTAAAATCACTTTGTAAAAATATTCCTAAAATCACTTTGTAAAAATATTCCCTAAAATCACTTTGTAAAATATTCCACTAAAAAAATTTTGTAAAATATTCCCTAAAATCACTTTGTAAAATATTCCTAAAATCACTTTGTAAAATATTCCTAAAATCACTTTGTAAAATATTCCTAAAAATACAACAAATTTCCTGAAAATATTTGTAAAATATTCCTAAAATCACTTTGTAAAATATTCCTAAAATCACTTTGTAAAATATTCCCTAAAATCACTTTGTAAAATATTCCTAAAATCACTTTGTAAAATATTCCCTAAAATCACTTTGTAAAAATATTCCTAAAATCACTTTATAAAATATTTCCTAAAAATACAACAAATTTCCTGAAAATATTTATAAAATATTCCCTAAAATCACTTTGTAAAATATTTCCTAAAAATACAACAAATTTCCTGAAAATATTTATAAAATATTCCCTAAAATCACTTTGTAAAATATTCCCTAAAATCACTTTGTAAAATCACTTTGTAAAATATTTCCTAAAATCACTTTGTAAAAATATTCCTAAAATCACTTTGAAAAATATTCCCTAAAATCACTTTGTAAAATATTCCTAAAATCACTTTGTAAAATATTCCTAAAATCACTTTGTAAAATATTCCCTAAAATCACTTTGTAAAATATTCCTAAAAAATACAACAAATTTCCTGAAAATATTTATAAAATATTCCCTAAAATCACGTTGTAAAATATTCCTAAAATCACTTTGTAAAAATATTCCCTAAAATCACTTTGTAAAAATATTTCCTGAAAATATTTATAAAATATTCCCTAAAATCACGTTGTAAAATATTCCCTAAAATCACGTTGTAAAATATTCCCTAAAATCACGTTGTAAAATATTCCTAAAATCACTTTGTAAAAATATTCCCTAAAATCACTTTATAAAATATTCCCTAAAATCACTTTGTAAAATATTCCCTAAAATCACTTTGTAAAATATTCCTAAAATATTCCTAAAAATCACTTTGTAAAATATTCCCTAAAATCACTTTGTAAAATATTCCCTAAAATCACTTTGTAAAATATTCCCTAAAATCACTTTGTAAAATATTCCTAAAATCACTTTGTAAAATATTCCTAAAATCACTTTGTAAAATATTCCCTAAAATCACTTTGTAAAATATTCCTAATCACTTTAAAATATTCAAAATCACTTTGTAAAATATTCCTAAAATCACTTTGTAAAATATTTCCTAAAAATACAACAAATTTCCTGAAAATATTTATAAAATATTCCTAAAATCACTTTGTAAAATATTCCCTAAAATCACTTTGTAAAGTATTCCTAAAATCACTTTGTAAAATATTCCTAAAATCACTTTGTAAAATATTCCCTAAAATCACTTTGTAAAATATTCCTAAAATCACTTTGTAAAATATTCCTAAAATCACTTTGTAAAATATTCCCTAAAAATACAACAAATTTCCTGAAAATATTTATAAAATATTCCCTAAAATCACGTTGTAAAATATTCCCTAAAATCACTTTGTAAAAATATTCCTAAAATCACTTTGTAAAAATATTTCCTGAAAATATTTTTCCTAAAATCACGTTGTAAAATATTCCCTAAAATCACGTTTGTAAAATATTCCTAAAATCACTTTGTAAAATATTCCCTAAAATCACTTTGTAAAATATTCCCTAAATCACTTTGTATATTCCTAAAATCACTTTGTAAAATATTCCTAAAATCACTTTATAAAATATTCCCTAAAATCACTTTGTAAAATATTCCTAAAATCACTTTGTAAAATATTCCCTAAAATCACTTTGTAAAATATTCCCTAAAATCACTTTGTAAAATATTCCCTAAAATCACTTTGTAAAATATTCCCTAAAATCACTTTGTAAAATATTCCTAAAATCACTTTGTAAAATATTCCCTAAAATCACTTTGTAAAATATTCCCTAAAATCACTTTGTAAAATATTCCCTAAAATCACTTTGTAAAATATTCCTAAAATCAATTTGTAAAATATTTCCTAAAAATACAACAAATTTCCTGAAAATATTTATAAAATATTCCCTAAAATCACTTTGTAAAATATTCCCTAAAATCACTTTGTAAAATATTCCTAAAAATCACTTTGTAAAATATTCCCTAAAATCACTTTGTAAAATATTCCTAAAATCACTTTGTAAAATATTCCCTAAAATCACTTTGTAAAATATTCCTAAAATCACTTTGTAAAATATTCCTAAAATCACTTTGTAAAATATTCCTAAAATCAATTTGTAAAATATTTCCTAAAATACAACAAATTTCCTGAAAATATTTATAAAATATTCCTAAAATCACTTTGTAAAATATTCCCTAAAATCACTTTGTAAAATATTCCCTAAAATCACTGTTAAAATATTCCTAAAATCACTTTTAAAATATTCCTAAAATCACTTTGTAAAATATTCCTAAAATCACTTTGTAAAATATTCCCTAAAATCACTTTGTAAAATATTCCCTAAAATCACTTTGTAAAATATTCCTAAAAATCACTTTGTAAAATATTCCCTAAAATCACTTTGTAAAATATTCCCTAAAATCACTTTGTAAAATATTCCCTAAAATCACTTTGTAAAATATTCCCTAAAATCACTTTGTAAAATATTCCCTAAAATCACTTTGTAAAATATTCCTAAAATCACTTTGTAAAATATTCCTAAAATCACTTTGTAAAATATTCCTAAAATCACTTTGTAAAATATTCCTAAAAATCACTTTGTAAAATATTCCTAAAATCACTTTGTAAAATATTCCCTAAAATCACTTTGTAAAATATTCCTAAAATCACTTTATAAAATATTCCCTAAAATCACTTTGTAAAAAATATTCCCTAAAATCACTTTGTAAAATATTCCCTAAAATCACTTTGTAAAATATTCCCTAAAATCACTTTGTAAAATATTCCCTAAAATCACTTTATAAAATATTCCTAAAATCACTTTGTAAAATATTCCCTAAAATCACTTTGTAAAATATTCCCTAAAAATACAACAAATTTCCTGAAAATATTTATAAAATATTCCCTAAAATCACTTTGTAAAATATTCCCTAAAATCACTTTGTAAAATATTCCTAAAATCACTTTGTAAAATATTCCTAAAATCACTTTGTAAAATATTCCCTAAAATCACTTTGTAAAATATTCCTAAAATCACTTTGTAAAATATTCCTAAAATCACTTTGTAAAATATTCCCTAAAATCACTTTGTAAAATATTCCCTAAAATCACTTTGTAAAATATTCCCTAAAATCACTTTGTAAAATATTCCTAAAATCACTTTGTAAAATATTCCTAAAATCACTTTGTAAAATATTCCTAAAATCACTTTGTAAAATATTTCCTAAAATACAACAAAATATTCCTGAAAATACTTTATAAAATATTCCCTAAAATCACTTTGTAAAATATTCCCTAAAATCACTTTGTAAAATATTCCCTAAAATCACTTTGTAAAATATTCCCTAAATCACGTTGTAAAATATTCCCTAAAATCACGTTGTAAAATATTCCCTAAAATCACTTTGTAAAATATTCCTAAAATCACTTTGTAAAATATTCCTAAAATCACTTTGTAAAATATTCCTAAAATCACTTTGTAAAATATTCCCTAAAATCACTTTGTAAAATATTCCTAAAATCACTTTGTAAAATATTCCCTAAAATCACTTTGTAAAATATTCCCTAAAATCACTTTGTAAAATATTCCCTAAAATCACGTTGTAAAATATTCCCTAAAATCACTTTGTAAAATATTCCCTAAAATCACGTTGTAAAAAATATTCCTAAAATCACTTTGTAAAATATTCCCTAAAATCACTTTGTAAAATATTCCTAAAATCACTTTGTAAAATATTCCCTAAAATCACTTTGTAAAATATTCCTAAAATCACTTTGTAAAATATTCCCTAAAATCACTTTGTAAAATATTCCCTAAAATCACTTTGTAAAATATTCCCTAAAATCACTTTGTAAAATATTTCCTAAAAATACAACAAATTTCCTGAAAATATTTATAAAATATTCCCTAAAATCACTTTGTAAAATATTCCCTAAAATCACTTTGTAAAATATTCCCTAAAATCACTTTGTAAAATATTCCTAAAATCACTTTGTAAAATATTCCCTAAAATCACTTTGTAAAATATTCCTAAAATCACTTTGTAAAATATTCCCTAAAATCACTTTGTAAAATATTTCCTAAAATCACTTTGTAAAATATTTCCTAAAAATACAACAAATTTCCTGAAAATATTTATAAAATATTCCTAAAATCACTTTGTAAAATATTTCCTAAAATCACTTTGTAAAATATTCCTAAAATCACTTTGTAAAATATTCCCTAAAATCACTTTGTAAAATATTCCCTAAAATCACTTTGTAAAATATTCCCTAAAATCACTTTGTAAAATATTCCTAAAATCACTTTGTAAAATATTCCCTAAAATCACTTTGTAAAATATTCCTAAAAATACAACAAATTTCCTGAAAATATTTATAAAATATTCCTAAAATCACTTTGTAAAATATTCCCTAAAATCACTTTGTAAAATATTCCCTAAAATCACTTTGTAAAATATTCCCTAAAATCACTTTGTAAAATATTCCTAAAATCACTTTGTAAAATATTCCTAAAATCACTTTGTAAAATATTCCTAAAATCACTTTGTAAAATATTTCCTAAAATCACTTTGTAAAATATTTCCTAAAAATACAACAAATTTCCTGAAAATATTTATAAAATATTCCCTAAAATCACTTTGTAAAATATTTCCTAAAAATACAACAAATTTCCTGAAAATATTTATAAAATATTCCTAAAATCACTTTGTAAAATATTCCTAAAATCACTTTGTAAAATATTCCTAAAATCACTTTGTAAAAAATATTCCTAAAATCACTTTGTAAAATATTCCTAAAATCACTTTGTAAAATATTCCACTAAAATCACTTTGTAAAATATTCCCTAAAAATACAACAAATTTCCTGAAAATATTTATAAAATATTCCCTAAAATCACTTTGTAAAATATTCCCTAAAATCACTTTGTAAAATATTCCTAAAATCACTTTGTAAAATATTTCCTAAAATCACTTTGTAAAATATTTCCTAAAAATACAACAAATTTCCTGAAAATATTTATAAAATATTCCCTAAAATCACTTTGTAAAATATTTCCTAAAATCACTTTGTAAAATATTCCTAAAATCACTTTGTAAAAATATTCCCTAAAATCACTTTGTAAAATATTCCTAAAATCACTTTGTAAAATATTCCTTTGTAAAATCACTTTGTAAAATATTCCTAAAATCACTTTGTAAAATATTCCCTAAAAATACAACAAATTTCCTGAAAATATTTATAAAATATTCCCTAAAACACTTTGTAAAATATTATTAATATTTCCTAAAAATACAACAGATTTCCTGAAAATCTCCATGAAACATTTCCTTCGAGTCTGAGAGTAGCGAGTGTGTGTTAACGCAGTGTGTCTGCCGGCAGAACTCGAGTCAGTCGAGTCTGGACGACTCCTACGAGGTGGACGGAGGACGCGTGTCTCCTCAGCCGGAGCTTCCTGTCTCCAGACTCACACGAGGTTCGTTCAGACCTGCTGCGCCTGCGGATCCCACCGCCCGATTATGCCGAGACAAGGGTGTTAAAATATCCTGTGTTTCAGAAACTCCTGCTGCTGGAACTGACCCGAATACGAGGAGCTCACTACAGGTGCAGGACAGCTCAGAGGAGTACACGGGTACGGCCCTCGCCATGTGTTCACGGCTTCATGATATGAGCTGCGCTGTGTTTGATTGGCTGACGGAGATTCTGCTTCCTGTCCCCGCAGGTAGTTCGTGGGTGTGGTCTGTGACGGACAGGGCCAGATCTCTCCTGATCCAGAGAGAAGTCAGCAACCTCAACACTCTCCTCCTCATCTACCTGATTCTGTGAGTGTGACTCTCACGCTCACGCGCACTCACGCACGCGCACTCACGCACGCGCACACTCACACGCGCACTCACACGCGCACTCTCACGCACGCGCGCACACACGCACTCTCACGCACGCGCGCACACACGCACTCTCACGCACGCGCGCACACGACACGCACTCTCACGCACGCGCGCTCACGCGCGCACTCTCACGCACGCGCACTCACGCACGCCGCGCTCTCGCGCCGCCCAGCGCGCTCACGCGCGCTGCACGCGCACGCTGCCTCCGCACGCTGCGCACTCGCGACGCGCGCGCACTCTCTCACACGCACGCACTTGCGCACTCTCTCTCACACACGCGCGCACTCGCGACGCGCTGCGCACGCGCGCACACGCGCACTCTCACGCACACTCGCGCACACACGCACTCACGCGCACACTCACACGGACACTCGCGCGCACACGCGCACTCTCACGCGCACGCACTCTCGCGCCGCGCACTCACACGGACACTCTCGCGCACACACGCACTCTCACGGACACTCTCGCGCACACGCACTCTCACGCACGCACTCACACGGACACTCTCGCGCACACACGCACTCTCACGCGCGCACTCACGCGCGCACTCACACGGACACTCTCGCGCACACACGCACTCTCACGCACGCACTCACGCGCACTCACACGGACACTCTCGCGCACACACGCACTCTCACGCACGCACTCACGCGCACTCACACGGACACTCTCGCGCACGCACGCACGCACTCACGCGCACTCACACGGACACTCTCGCGCACTCACGCACGCACGCACTCACGCGCACTCACACTCTCTCTCACACTCACGCGCTCACACACACACACACACTCTCTCTCACACTCACGCGCTCACACACACACACTCTCTCTCTCACTCACGCGCTCACACACACACACACTCTCTCACACTCACGCGCTCACACACACACACAGTTTGATTTGATTAAATTACAAAACCAATTATTTATGAATTTATCAAATCATTATACAAATATTATAAAACAGTAAATGTATAAATATTACAAAGAAAATTGACAAGTTGTACAAGTGTTTACTAAATATTTATAGAAATATTATTCCCACACATTACCTTAAAATTATTTATCAAAGATTTACTAAAGATTTTAGATTCATACAATATTTAATACAAATAATTTAGAAAAGTTATAGATATTTTCTAAATTTCTTTATAAAATATTTAAATAATTAAATAACTAATATTAAATAAAAGATTAAATAAATAATTTGTAAAATACAAGTATTTAATAAGAAATATATAAAATCATTATATCTAGTAAATTTGAAAAATATGCAGGATCTTAAATTTATCATTTAGTTATAAATTATTCACACAAATATTTCCTACAAATAATTTGTAAAATATTTATAGTATTCATAGAAAATATATAAAAACGTTATACAAATGTTAACTAAATATTTGCTAAGTACTTTAGAAAATGTTTATAAATGGTTATAGTAATATTTATGAAATATGATTCATACAATATTACCTTTATACAACATTTACTAAAGTTTTTAGATTCATACAATATTTCATAAAAATATTTTGAAAATAGTTATACAGATATTTCCTACAAATAATAAATATTTATTTAAATTTAAGTATTTAAAAATAAATGGTAACTATCAATTTAGTTAATAATTAATCAGATGGTTATACAAATGTTTGCTAAATATTACAAAAATTACACTATACATTTCATAAATCGTTCAGAACATTTATACAATATTTCCTGAAAGAACTAATAAAATGCTTATAGAAATGCACATTAAAAAGGATTTATACAAATATTTATTTTAAATATAGATTCATAAAAGTAACTTTTTTTCTCAAAATGCTTTATAAAACATGTATTTATATCAGAAATATAAATGCATTTTTAAAATGATTTATAAAATTGTTAGACAAATGTACACTTGTATTAGTTTTAGTAAATATTGTACAATATTTCATTAAACATTTATTAAAAATAAAATATTTACTAAGTAATTTAAAAGTAGTTATACAAATATTCCCTTTTAAATGATTTATAAAAGTATTACTAAAGATTTTGGATTCATACAATAGTTAATAAAAACATATTTCCTAAAACTAACTAATACAATATTTCATTACATATTTATTAAATTATTACTGTAACTTAGGAAATATTTGTAGAAATGTTTTAGACATTTTATTTTTAAATATTTACCTTTTTAATAAATCAAATTGTTAAATATTTATAAAAGTATACAATATTTCATAAAATAATTTATAGAGTAGTTTACTACTGAAATATTTAATAAAAATCATGTCATGTTTGGTGCATTTTTGAATTATTATTATTATTATTATTATTATTATTATTATTTTTTTTTTTTTTTTTTTTTTTTTTAATTGTTGTTCACTAACTATGTGGATGACATGCCATGACTCATTTTAAATATTTATTTTTACTTCCGTTAAACGTTTTTAATCTAATCGTCAATCGCATTTTTCCAGTCTGAAATATCTCTGTTGTTTATCCGCTCATATATCTGGTAGTAGCGACAGATTATCTGAGGGTACTGGGCGAACTAGTCTGGTCTTGCCCGGATGAAGCTGTGCAGGAATGTGGTTTAATGTGAGATCCCCTCAGGGCCTGATGGCTTTGTTTCACTTCAGATATTGTAGTTTATGAGAAATGATGTGTTTCTGTCTCCGGCAGGGTGTTTCTACTCCTGTTGTCCTCTGGCTATATCGGCCTGCGTATCGTGGCCTTAGAAGAGCAGCTGACGTCTCTCGGAGCCCTTCCCGAGTTCACCGTACGAAGCGGGTAAAGCCTCGTCTTACACATTTGATGACATTCTTGTGCGTAACCGAAGCCATCAGATAATCTGATTTTATTTGTCCTTTCCAGGTACAAAGAAACTTAAAGAGTCCATACATTTACATCTGAACTTGAGAAAACACCAAAAAAAAAAAGCCCGCAGGGAATCCTGGGAAGGACCTATATTTGCACACGCGCCGCCCACCCAGTTCTAAACTCTGCGTCTTTTCCAAGTGAAGAACCCAACGGGATGCTTTTGACAATACAAGGGCATGTTTCCATCAGTGGCTCGCCCTGAACGACCAAGGACAACCGGTTTGTCGAAGGAGTGTCAAAAACAACACCACCACAAACTGCAGGTTCTTCCGTGGGAAAGCATTTCATTTGACCACCGCCATCCAAACATACTACGTCTGTTTTCCTCCCAAAAATCCCTGTATTTCTGATGGCTTGCTTCCTTTTATCTTGTGCGACGGTTGCATCTTTCGGTCTCATTCTTCCTCTAGACGTCCGTTTTTCAACTTCTCCTTTTCATATGAGGGGTTTGCGATATTAAACCGAATTTTGGTTTAACGATTAAAAAAAAAAACCCAATCTAACCCTTAGTATTACTGTATGTATAGTCTATGCACAGAAAATGCTCACATCAGGTATTTAACGCATTTCGTCTTTTATACTTCAAGGAGACGGAAACGTTGGTCTCTTCGTAATCTGAACGATTTTAAAAAAGGAAAAAAAAAAAAAGTATTGTATTGTGACGTTTGATGCATCTCAACCGGATGCTTCGACGGTCCAAATTACGGCAAAAAAAAAAAAGTGCTCGCATGTTTGCGTAAAAAGCATTTCCATTCAGGACTCGAATTGCGATACTTGACGAAAACGACATGGTCCAAAATATGCATGATTTTTGTGTGTGTGCGTGCGTGTATGTGTGTTCTTAATAAATATGTTGCAATATGTTTAAGAGATTGCTTGTAAAAGAGACGTGTAGTGCACTTTATAGTGTGGCGGCGCTCTCCTATCCTGAAGGGGGCGCTGTATATTCGTTCTGGGGTGTTAGACGGTGCTAAGAACCTCTCACTCAGGGCTGGGACTAACTCGCAATGCATTGCTCCTCGCGCGGTTCATCAATGCATGTTCCTCGTTCAAACCTATGGATCTCTCGGGAGAGTGTTTGTTTGTTTGTTTTCCTGCTGTTTACCAGCAAAATGGAGATTCCCAGTTGGACTAAGCAAAAGGAAATGGATTTGCACAACATTTCAACTCGTCTGTGGGGAGTCGCAACCTCAAAGTCCCCTCTACGACTGTCTAATAACCACAATGCAAGAATCCCAACTTTCATAACCTGTTTATATTGCACTATTGTATTGTTTTTGTATCAATATGTTGGTAAACATCTTGTTCTGGTCTATTTATTGCATTGTGTGTAATTCAAAGTAGTCTCTGTGAGACTGGCTTTGGCATTGTTTGAATAAATCAAGTGCTAAGGAATATTCTAGTGTCGCCCGTGCTTTAGTTCGGTCTAAATATAATCTTTATTTATCAAGCACTTGAATTTGTTTATGGGACTGTCAGGATGTGCTGCCTTTTCCCAGATTTTAAAATATGGAGAGACGTAGCAAGCAGGAGACTGCTTTGTTATTAGTACAGCCATTAGTACTGTTAACCGTTGATTCATAATGCATTTCTGTTCATTTATACAGCTTTACATGCTGTAAAAGTATTCATTATAATTTCGTGTCAGGTACTGATTTACATCATGTCAGGGGTGATTCTAGGATTCCAATCATAGACTAAAAAAGAAAATATGGATGTAGTGTCCGTGATGTCACCCTTAGGATTCTGAAGAGCAGTTTTTTCATGTAAAGAGACGAGCTGGCCGTCGCCATCTTGGCAGCGCATCACGCATCACTCCCGGTTAACTGACATTGGGCGAAGAGGCGGGATGTGGGCGGAGCTGAGGTGACATGATGACTAACAGATAGCAGACAAACAGCAATCCACCTGTCACTCAAAGTGGACACGTCCTTAATCATGCAGAACTTTAAGGCTTTATATAATGTAAACTGAGTTATTAAAAAGTTCACCCCCCTCACAGTTGTCATGAAGGGGAAAATTGGCCGTATAGACCAAAACCACAATTTGTCCCAGGCTGTAAACATGTTTTTCTGCTGTAAAGTTGGGCATTTTAACATGGAGCTCAATGAGATTCTGCTCTCTGCCGGTCTCTAGTGGCCAGTTGATGAATCGCAGTTTAAGTCACTTCAGTATTGGCTTCAAGAGGAACTGGGGGAGGTGCCGCTTGATTCAAATATTGGGGGGGGGCTCATCCCCCAATGAGGGTATGATTTAAAAATAATAATAATTTAAAGAATTAGTTCACTTCAAAATGAAAATGTCCACGGCCCTCATTTATCAACAGTGCGTAGAAAAGTTTCTATATTTTTTTTCCTAGACTGAGTACAAGAAAATCTGTATTTATCAAACGTGTGCACACAGTTCTTACGCACAAGCAATCGTTGCTGATAAATCCGGCCTGTGCGTAAATACCATGCACGTTCACGGTCATTAGCACCAATGAACCATATACAGGTGCTGGTCATATGATCAGAATATCATCAAAAAGTTGATTTATTCCTCTAATTCCATTCAAAAAGTGAAAATTGTATATTATATTCACTCATTACACACAGACTGATACATTTCAAATGTTTATTTCTTTGAATTTTGATGATTATAACTGACAACTAAGGAAAATCCCAAATTCAGGATCTCAGAAAATTAGAATATTGTGAAAAGGTTGAATATTGAAGACCCCTGGTGCCACACTCTAATCAGCTGATGAACTCAAAACACCTGCAAAGGCCTTTAAATGCTCTCTCAGTCTAGTTCTGTAGGCTACACAATCATGGGGAAGACGACCATTGACACCTTGCACCATGGTAGGACCATGGTATCCCTGTTCTTAATTGGCCAGCAAACTCACCTGACCTTAACCCCATAGAAAATCTATGGGCTATGGTGAAGAGGAAGATGCAATACGCCAGACCCAACAATGCAGAAGAGCTGAAGGCCACTATCAGAGCGACCTGGGCTCTCATAACACCTGAGCAGTGCCACAGACTGATGGACTCCATGCCACGCCGCATTGCTGCAGTAATTCAGGCTAAAGGAGCCCCAGCTAAGCACTGAGTGCTGGACATGCTCATACTTTTCATGCTCATACTTACGATTAGTGAAATAAATCAACTTTTTGATGATATTCTAATTATATAACCAGCACCTGTATGGTGACACTTCCCCGTAAAAAAATCACACGATTGTGTTTTTTCCTCACCGCAATAATGGCAAAGAAGAGGAACTTCACAAACACAGAATGAGTCGTGTAATGACGTTTAACAACAAATGTGCATCACAAATGATTTGCATGTTAACAGAATGAAACTCTTTTTATGTTTACATCATTACATACGTTGGTAGATGTTGCTTTTATGGCGATTGTGAGTGCAGTCTATGGCTTCAGTTATGTTTGGGAATGTGGCGATTAGCACAAAAGCCCTGTTTTATTTCGGCTTGTTGAGGATTTCTGTAAGGGACCAAGGAAATAATTGCGTCCAACATTTGTCACCGCTGTCTTTTATGGGGTTTGATACCAATTATGCATCAAATCAAATCAAAACACCTTTATTTATATAGCGCTTTTAACAAGTCCAATTGTTTCAAAGCAGCTTCACATTGTTAACAGGAAAATAATGCAACAGAATTTGTACAGCCGCTCTGGTGAAACGGTGATGTTATCCAGCTAATTTCAAGTATCATATAGTGTCAGTGCGGGCAGATCGGGAATATAGATGAGATTTAGGTGTCCCCAACTGAGCAAGCCAAAAGCCAGAGGCAACGGTGGCAAGGAACCAAAACTCCTTCAGGGTCAGAATGGGAGAAACAAACCTTGGGAGAAACCAGGCTCAGTCGGGGTGCCAGTTCTCCTCTGGCCGACGAACAAACAGTGTATGATTATAATTCTGGCAACATTGCAGGTCTTAATTCATATTAGGTAAATAGATATTTGTAAGATTATTCGAGAGATTGGAGTCGTCACGCCGGAGATGGGTTTAATGAGGATGTCGTGTCGATGCAGCATTTACGGGGGGAATTTATTTGACACACTCTCTGCAGACACTTCAGGGATGCTTTGGTCATGTCCAGGCGCTGGTCCACCATCTGATCTGGATACGGCCTGGATCCGGCTGACTGCAGTAAACCTCGGGATAAACAGAGAGGCTAACATTAGCGTAGATGCCATTCTTCTTATGATGTAACGAGTACATCAGGTGTTATGGGAAGTGTTCCCGGTTCCGGCTGACCTAGTTAATGCAGCCTAACAATCATTTACTGATTTGAATTATAGAGATTGATAATGTTTTATGTGTAAGCCATAGTAAAGAGATGCGTTTTTAGTCTAGATTCAAACTGACAGAGTGTGTCTGCTTCCCGAACAATGCTAGGAAGACTGTTCCAGAGTTTAGGCGCTAAATAGGAAAAGGATCGACCGCCTGCAGTTGATTTTGATATTCTAGGTATTATCAACTGGCCAGAGTTTTGAGACCGCAATAGACGTGATGGAGTATAATGCGTTAAGAGTTCGCTCAAATACTGGGGAGCTAAACCATTTAGTGCTTTGTAAGTAATAAGCAAGATTTTAAAATTGATTCGATGTTTAATAGGAGCCAATGAAGTGTTGACAGAACCGGCTAATATGGTCATACTTCCTTGTTCTAGTAAGAGCTCGAGCTGCTGCGTTTTGGACCAGCTGGAGTTTGTTTATTAAGCGAGCAGGGCAACCACCCAGTAGAGCATTACAGTAATCTAGCCTTGAGGTCATGAACGCATGAATTAACTGTTCAGCATTTTGCATCGAAAGGATGTGCCGTAATTTAGATATATTTTTAAGATGGAAGAATGCAGTTTTACAGATGTTAGAAACGTGGCTTTCAAATGAAAGATTGGTATCAAAGAGCACACCCAGGTTCCTCACTGACGACGAGGACTTGACAGAGCAGCCATCGAGTGTTAGACAGTATTCTAGGTTACTACTTGCAGAGTTTTTTTGTCCAATAATTAAAAATTCTGCATAGTTTAAAACTACAAAAATGATAAATTGAGTGTTTTATAATTAAAGGAAACACAGGTGTGTATTGCTTATTGCATACTGTGGCGCTCATAAATGCTTTTTATGTGTAGTGTCGCTATTGTACCACTGGATTCTCTGTGCAAGCATGCTCATATTTACACGTGTTTCTACGTATAAGTACAAGTTGGTAGATCCCACACTTTGCGTGAAACTGTTCTTACGCACAAATCTGTTGATAAATGAGGGGCCTGATGATTTCCTCACCCCCGTCTCATCCAAGATGTCCATGTCTTTCTTTCTTCAGTCGACAAGAAATGACGTTTTTTGAGGAAAGCATTCCAGGATTTTTCTCCACATAATGGACTTCAATGGGAACCAACGGTTGAAAGTCCAAATCAATGCAGTGTCAAAGGAAGGGCTTCAGAGGCGCTGAACGATCCCAGAGGAATAGGGTCTGATCCAGACAAACCTTTGGACATTTCCTTAAAAAAAAAAAAAAACTACATTTTTAACCTTAATTCATCTTGAGCTGCTCTGCGGCGCGCCATTGTGTAATCCCATCGGAAAGGTCACAGTAGACGTAGGCAGAAGTACTGCTCCCGTGTTTACGAAGCGCTCGTGCGAAGACTAATGCAAACGTCCTTTAGCGAAAAAAAAAAAGCATGTCGGATGATTTTGTAGATGGAGTGCAAGATGAGCAATTTAGGTTCAAAAGTGTATAAATGTTTATTTTTTCTTGTTAAATGTCCGATGGTTTGTCTAGATAAGACCCTTTTCCTCTGGGATCGGTCAGAGCCTCTGAAGCCCTCAGGAAATCATCAGGAAATTTTCATTTTGAAGTGAACTAATCCTTTAAAGGTATTGACGATTTCCACTGGAGGAGAGACGGGTGAACGGGTCTATGATCTATGATGACCTCCTTGGTTTTCCCCACATCGAGGGATAGATTGTTTCTGAGGAACCACATGGTCAAATTACTCACTTCATCCCTCATCCTTCCACAGTAATATCATCACAATGCTGGGATGCTTTTGCAATACAGTCATGGGTATACAGACTATATAATAGAGGACTGAGACAGCAGCCTTGAGGCACTACTCTAACTGTATGGGGGTGGCCTGTTCGGAAATCCAGTACAGCTTAGGTATTAAAATAGAAGGTCTGAGAGTATTGAAGGCGCTGCTATAATCAACAAAAAGCATCCTGACTAGTTGTTGGAGCACAGTAAAGCCAGGGATACAGCATCATCCGCAGCTCTTTTGGATCAGTGGAGACAGACAGGTATGCTGTTGTTGATTATATGCTTTCACAAGCTGTTCAAAACATGCCTAAAATCATTCATACAGGTGGCAGTCATTTTCTTAGGTACAGGAATTATGAGGGTTTTTTCTTTTAAATGCAAGTTGGCTATAACATGTCCTTAAGACTCGTGGAGTAATGGCATCAGGACCAGAATCCTTCCCTATTTTCACAGATTTAAAAACTTTACATGTGTCCGTGACTGAGACCTGATATGCTTGCCTGCTGAACACATTCCCTGTTGTGTGTGTGTGTGTGTGTGTGTGTGTGTGTGTGTGTGTGTGTGTGTGTGTGTGTGTGTGTGTGTGTGTGTTCCCATTTGGAGGTACTCTGAATGCTGGGAGTCGTCTGGGAAGGAAGCAGAGGTTGTTGTGACGCCAATAGGTTTGGCTTTGTAGCTAATGACCGCTTGTATACACTAGGATAACTTGAGGGGAGTAAATCATGGGATAATTTAAATTTGTATCCCTTTAATGCTTTAACAGTATGCATGCACTTTCGTTCAAATGCAAATAATTGCACATTATACAATTACGTGTATACAAATAAAACAGAAAAAAAAGGTGTGCTGTTATGGGATTCCCTTTGTGCTAAAAATAAGCTGGCTGATTTGTGCTTTGTACTACACATTTGTTCTTGTCAACAGTCATTGCCTACTTGTTCAGATAAATTAGTATATGTTTGTGTATGCTCTCTGTTTATGTCGTCCTTACTGTCGTCTTGCTGTCGTCTTGCTGTCGTCCTTACTGTCGTCTTGCTGTCGTCCTCACTGTCGTCTCGCTGTCGTCCTCACTGTCGTCTCGCTGTCGTCCTCACTGTCGTCTCGCTGTCGTCCTCACTGTCGTCCTCACTGTCGTCTTGCTGTCGTCCTCACTGTCGTCCTCACTGTCGTCTTGCTGTCGTCCTCACTGTCGTCCTTACTGTCGTCTTGCTGTCGTCCTTACTGTCGTCTCGCTGTCGTCCTCACTGTCGTCCTCACTGTCGTCTCGCTGTCGTCCTCACTGTCGTCTTGCTGTCGTCCTCACTGTCGTCCTTACCGTCGTCTTGCTGCTGTCGTCCTTACTGTCGTCTCGCTGTCGTCCTCACTGTCGTCCTCACTGTCGTCTTGCTGTCGTCCTCACTGTCGTCTTGCTGTCGTCCTTACTGTCGTCTTGCTGTCGTCCTCACTGTCATCTTGCTGTCGTCCTCACTGTCGTCTCGCTGTCGTCCTCACTGTCGTCCTCACTGTCGTCCTCACTGTCGTCTTACTGTCGTCCTCACTGTCGTCCTCACTGTCGTCTTACTGTCGTCCTCACTGTCGTCTTACTGTCGTCCTCACTGTCGTCTTGCTGTCATCCTTACTGTCGTCTTTGCTGTCGTCTTTGCTGTCGTCTTTGCTGTCATAACATAAGACAACAGTAAGCACATAGCAAGACGACAGTGAGGACGACAGCAAGACGACAGTGAGGACGACATAGCAAGATGACAGTGAGGACGACAGTAAGGACGACATAGCAAGACGACATAGCAAGACAACATAAGACAACAGTAAGCACGACATAGCAAGACGACAGTGAGGACGACATGGCAAGACGACAGTGAGGACGACATAGCAAGACGACATAAGACAACAGTAAGCACAGTATAGCAAGACAACAGTAAGGACGACATAGCAAGACGACATAAGACAACAGTAAAGACGACATAGCAAAACAACATAAGACAACAGTAAGCACGACATAGCAAGGCGACAGTGAGGACGACAGTGAGGACGACATAGCAAGACGACAGTGAGGATGACAGTAAGGACGACATAGCAAGACGACAGTGAGGACGACATAGCAAGACGACAGTGAGGACGTCAGTAAGGACGACATAGCAAGACGACAGTAAGGACGACATAGCAAGGCGACAGTGAGGATGACATAGCAAGACGACAGTAAGGATGACATAGCAAGACGACAGTGAGGACGACATAGCAAGACGACAGTGAGGACGACATAGCAAGATGACAGTGAGGACGACATAGCAAGACATAGCAAGACGACAGTAAAGACGACATAGCAAGACGATATAAGACAACAGTAAAGACGACATAGCAAAACAACATAAGACAACAGTAAGCACGACATAGCAAGACGACATAAGACAACAGTAAGCACGACATAGCAAAACGACAGTAAAGACGGCATAGCAAGATGACATAAACAGAGAGCATACACAAACATATAATAATTTATCTGAACAAGTAGGCAATGACTGTTGACAAGAACAAATGTGTAGTACAAAGCACAAATCAGCCAGCTTATGTTTGGCAAGCGACAGTGAGGACGACATAGCAAGATGACAGTGAGGACGACATAGCAAGACGACAGTGAGGACGACAAAGCAAGACGACCGTGAGGACGACAAAGCAAGACGACCGTGAGGACGACATAGCAAGATGACAGTGAGGATGACATAGCAAGCGACAGTGAGGACGACATAGCAAGATGACAGTGAGGACGACATAGCAAGACAACAGTGAGGACGACAGTATGGATGACATAGCAAGACGACAGTGAGGACGACATAGCAAGCGACAGTGAGGACGACATAGCAAGACGACAGTGAGGACGACATAGCAAGATGACAGTGAGGACGACATAGCAAGATGACAGTGAGGATGACATAGCAAGACGGCAGTGAGGACGACATAGCAAGACGGCAGTGAGGACGACATAGCAAGACGACAGTGAGGACGACATAGCAAGACGACAGTGAGGACGACATAGCAAGACGACAGTGAGGACGACATATCAAGACGACAGTTAGGACGACATAGCAAGACAACAGTGAGTACGACATAGCAAGCGACAGTGAGGACGACAAAGCAAGACGACAGTGAGGACGACATAGCAAGACGACAGTGAGGACGACATAGCAAGCGACAGTGAGGACGACATAGCAAGACGACAGTGAGGACGACAAAGCAAGACGACAGTGAGGACGACATAGCAAGACGACAGTGAGGACGACATAGCAAGACGACATAGCAAAACGACATAAGACAACAGTAAGCACAATATAGCAAGACGACAGTAAGGACGACATAAGACAACAGTAAAGACGACATAGCAAGACGACATAAGACAACAGTAAGCACGACATAGCAAAATGACAGTAAAGACGACATAGCAAGACGACATAAACAGAGAGCATACACAAACATATACTAATTTATCTGAACAAGTAGGCAATGACTGTTGACAAGAACAAATGTGTAGTACAAAGCACAAATCAGCCAGCTTATGTTTGGCACAAAGGGAACCCCATAGCTGTGTGTTTTGGATTCACTAAAAAGAACCGGTTCAGGAATCGCTGTATATGTCCCGCCCTGAACTCGTTCTGGCATACGTGCATGTTTATCAACATAACAATTAAAGGATGCCTTTTGCTAAATTTAAAATCAGTAACATGTTAAAGTTGCCAGAACATTCCGGTTTTGTGTGTGACTGACCAGTCTTGACACGTTGAAAACTGCTTGTTTGATAGACTGTTCTGATACTGCTTGTTCTCCGAGAGGAAACCCAGAACCCCGTCAAGCAGTTCGTGGTGTGCTGCTGTTCACGCGGACGGCAGGAATCGGCTCATTCCCACCCCGACAGCATTCCTGAAGCGCTGTATGCGGTCTGACCGTGTTATTGATTTTAAAAGACGCACGTGTTTTATATTTCTGCCTGGAGTGGGGGGAAAAAAATCTTGCATGGTCCTGCGTGATTAACGAATAATTCTTAACAGTCCTATTGTGCTTGAAACGACTGCCTTCAGCTTTCCCTCAGACTTCACCAGGGGCTTTCTGCTAGTCAGTGTGAAGAGGTAAGAGATTTTGTCCGATGTTGGAGATTTACTTCTTTTATTTGGGGTTGATGTCATATTGTGGTTCCTCAAAGAACCTTTTGAACCATTTTAATATTCTGAAGAGAATTCACAGAACCTTTTGTGCAACGGAAAGATTCCAGATGTGAACGGCTCTGATGTCAATAAAGAAGCTTATGTTTCATGTGCATGTGGGTTTGACTGGTTAAATGGGCTGTTTCTAAACGATTGTCATCAACTACCCAACCTTATGTCACTCAGAACTATATATAGATTCTCATTTACCAATATCGATTTCCAGAATTGAGCAGTTGATGAATCAACATACTTTTTTTATTTATTTATTTATTTATTTATTTATTTATTTATTTATTTTTTATCGTGCCTCCCAGCCAATAAATCGCATTAAGCTTTGTTACTTAAAGTTTCAGCTTCCAAATTCGGTCAATTTTATTACGAAATTCTAACAATACCCAGACAACAAATTAGCTCTGCCAACGTTGGGGCGCGTGTGCCTCGGTGAGATGTCTTATGGAGATCGGTAGCTAATATCGGGATATCGGGAAGATGGTGGCATTAGAATGAACGCCGACCATGAGCCAACGTAAACCCGAAATGAGCCAACGTAAACCCTAAATGATCGCTGACCGTGAGCCAAGTAAACCCGAAATGAACACCGACCGTGAGCCAACGTAAACCCTGAAATGAACGCTGACCGTGAGCCAACGTAAACCCTAAATGATCGCCGACCGTGAGCCAACGTAAACCCGAAATGAGCCAAAGTAAACCCGAAATGAGCCAACATAAACCCTAAATGATCGCTGACCGTGAGCCAACGTAAACCCGAAATGAGCCAAAGTAAACCCGAAATGAGCCAACGTAAACCTGAAATGATCGTCGACCGTGAGCAAACGTAAACCCGAAATGAACGCTGACCGTGAGCCAACGTAAACCTGAAATGATTGCCGACCGTGAGCCAACGTAAACCCGAAATGAACGCCGACCGTGAACCAACGTAAACACGAAATGAACGCTGACCGTGAGCCAACGTATACCCGAAATGAGCCAATGTAAACCCGAAATGATCGCTGACCGTGAACCAATGTTAGGGTGATGATGGTCACTGTGTACCCGTGTTGGAGCTGTAAACTGGACAGGATCTGGAATTTGAGTGGGGCTGAACATTGCCTGTGGAACAGATGATCATATTATATGTAGGGAGCATTAGTTTACAGACAATTTGAGGACCCTGCAATCAATATGTATTAGACCAGGTTGTCATCGAATATGTAACCACTAGTCCCTCAGATTCAAAAGAAAACCAGCCATATTGACGATATGTGCTTCCCCTCTGCTATGACTCTCCCTGCTATGGCCAGCGAAGTGGCAAGCTAATTATGCTAACGTTAACGCTTGCTGAAAACACATCCCATTAAAGCATTTTCTAACTACAAGAGACGTCATAGGATACAATATCTGTGGGCTCTGTGTCTCACCTGGTCGCCCAGTGACAGCAACACTGCCCGGCAACATTGCTCAAAAAGTTGCCCCATGTATCATCACCTTAAGTTGGCCAACGTTACAGTAAGTTAGCAGCCAAGTTAACCAGATAGCTTGAGAAACATCGTGTAACTTAACCGTTAACGTTACTCCAAAACGTTAGCCTACACCGGATTATGCATTCTACCAAATATCATATCATATCATATGCCGCCCTGTAAACGCCCATTTTTAACCATAACTAGTCAATGCAAATCACCTTATGAATGCTGCCCACATTAATGAAGCTGGCATCCAATTGTTCGTTCGTGAGCTAAATGTGCCCGGCCAATAAACAAGCCATTGGCGTAATCCTCCAGCATTGCAATCACGCAGCATTACGCACAGGGGTCACCGCAGCATTTATATATTTTTGCAGCAATTATATCAGGTCACTACCTCACCATCTGTGTCGCCAATTCCCCTTAAGTGTCTCCAGAATGTGCAGGTTTACATACAGGTGCGCACATTCTCAAGTTTTTTTTATAGATCACAACCTTACGTACGCAACGTACGCATGTTTTCAGCCCCGTTTTGTGCATAAGCACGCTTTATAAATGAGGCCCAAGCTGATTTAATGTGGTTATCTGTGTTTAGAGGGAAAGACAATGAAAATCTAAAGCGTTACCAAAGCCTTTTACAAACATGTTATTTAAGCAATATCACTCGAGTAGGAGTGTGATAGAGCTCAATATCATCGCGGCTGTGATTAGACCAGAGGCACGAGGCCGCAGGCCTAAATGACTAACCTTAAAACTAGAGATGCCAGGAAAGAACTCTGGAGGCAGTGGAGGACGAAGTAAAATCTAATAAATTAAAGAAAGAACATTAATATGTTACTCGTAATTGTTGACACACAATATTACAGTACATTCATTACCAAATGTTGAGAATTATGTTATTATGAATATCTAAGACAAATCAAAAGTCAAACTGCAAGAATGTGCCAGGCAGTTAAAAAAAAAAGTCTTAGGATGCCAATAATCAAGACAAGCAAACAGGGGAAAGTTATTACATACGTGTGTATCGATATATACATGCAAAATAACTTTAACTAGATTAATTAAAGATAGTGTTTCCCATTTAGGGCTGGGCGATACAACGATAACGATATCTATCAATGATACATCTTTATCAATAACGATTGAAAAATGTCCGATATAGTGCGCAAAAGCGACAATTGGGAATTTACATCATTAATTCAGAATTAAGAGATATAAAGTCAGAATTGAGATATAAGGCCAGAATTGAGTGATATAAAGTCAGAATTGAGAGATATAAACTCGTAATTCTGACTTTATATCTCCCAATTCTGACTTTATAATGCTGATTGTATGTGCTCGTAGGCGACGTCACCACCAACGCCAGCTAACTCCGTGCTGGGCCTGTGTTTAGTAATGTCATGATGACTTGTTTTATGGAGTACATGCACACTTGAGTTTGTTATTAACCAATTCGACTATAAAATTTAAATGTTTGAAAACCACCAAACGGACCCCAAACCAGCCCAAATTTTGTCCACCTGCCTAAGCCTGTTTTTACCTGCACAATCAAATTGAGGGAACCCGGGAACCCGCCGGTTGTGGCTAGAAGGGATACAACAACAGCCGGAAATGAGGCAAAATCTCACGATAAAATATCAATAAATAAATGTGCTACTTACCAGATTGTGTTTTATTAATGTCTACACCTACCCCAACCCTAAACCTACCCTTACAATAATGTAGGGTGAATTCAGGGTGATTGGGACACCAAGTCATCTCAATGGCAAAAAGTGTCCCAATCACTCTGAATTCACCCTAAATACAGTAATTAAATGACGCAATATTGATGTGCGCATGCTCAGTGGCCGTAGCTGTAACCCTTCTAGTTTTTACCAAACCCGCCCAATCTGGCAACACTGAGTACAAATGACCAAAATCCAATCAAGCGGAATCTCATTGAGTTCCATGGTAAAATGACTTTACAGCAGAAAAAAACATGTTTACAGCCTGGAACAAACTGTGGTTCTGGTCTATACGGCTAATTTTGCCCTTCATGACAACTGTGAGGGGGGTGAATATTTTAATAACTCATTCGTTTACATTATATAAAGCCTTAACGTTCTGCATAATTAAGAGCGTGGCCACTTTGAGTAACAGGTGGATTGCCATTTGTCTGCTGTCTGTTAGTCATCACGTCACCTCAGCTCCACCCACATCCTGCCTCTTTGCTCATTTTCAGTTATCCGGGAGTGACGCACTGCCAAGATGACACCGGCTGACCTTATGCTTCAAAACTGCTCTTCAGAAACGTATGGGTGACATCACGGACACTACGTCCATTTTTTTAAAATTTGTTTTTACATTTTTACAGTCTATGAATCCAATCCACATAAATAAAACATCTTGTAAACAATGTCAGTTTTAGGTCATCTTTGTACGTCAATATTTCACACTAAACTGTTGCATGACTTCGAAAAAATCGAAAACTAGTGCATAGGTATGGACTACATTCATGGAGCTTTTTGCTCATTGTTTCCCCGTTTCCCACAGGTTGAAAATTCCCACAGTTGAAAACTGCACCCTTAAAGTCTCCGACACAGTCACGATCCTACAAAAAGTCACTTCAATCCCCACCTTCATCCTGGGGGTCCTGGGAAACATATACGTCCTGGTGATGTTCTTCCGGCGTCCCAGAGCAGAGTGGACTTACATGAACGTCTACATCACCAATATGTCCATCGCCGACTGCGTTCTGTTGGTGTTCCTTCCCTTTAAGATTCATTATTACGACAAGGAATTGGCAGATGAATTAAAGGGACTGTGTAATTGTGTTTTGTGGGTTTATTACGTCAACACGTACGTGAGTATCTTCACCGTCACCGCCATAAGTGTGGTGCGCTACGTGGCCATCAAGTATCCCATGAAGGCCAGGGCTATTTTCTCTCGTAAGAAAGCTCTGGTGGTTTGCGCGCTCATATGGCTATTCGTTTTCTGTGTCAGCTTCGTTTACTTCTTGAAGGACTCTAATAATGATAAAAAAATGTGCTTCCAGAGGGTCAAGGGAAGCTTGTCGTTGCCATTTGTCTTGTTGTTGAGCATCGCTGGGTTCCTCTTGCCGTTCCTGATCATACTGTACTGCTCCGTCAGGGTCATTTACACTCTGCGGAAGCAGTTGGACATTGGATCCCGTTCTGAAAAGATCCAATGCATGTTCATCATCGCGACCAATTTCATTGTGTTTGTCATATGCTTTTTCCCGGTACACTTGGGGTACTTGGTTAAATTTGTCGCAGAAAAGGATTGCGTGAGTTGCGCCAATAAGCTGGCCGTGCACAACTTCCTGCATGGCGCTCTTAGCATTTCCAGTATGAACTGCGGGTTGGACTGCTTTAGCTATTTTTTTGCCACCAAAACCTCATGGAATATGTGCTGCACAAAGCAAAATGAAAAAGAATGTGAATGTAGGTTTAACGGAGTTTCAGATTGAGACAGCAAGCCTACTTAATTGTTCTTTCATTATAAAGTGCTTTTGTGAAAATGGTGAAAAGGATTGCAATATTAAACCTGTTTTTTGCATTAATAAAAAGGAATGCTTTATGCTAACTAACCAGTTTATAACCAATTAATAAACTATAAGTAGTTAAAGCTGTACAATGAGTAAAGTGTTTATCTTTCTACTCTGAACTGTTAAACTCAATGGTGCAATTGTGGTTTCCTTATAGGATGTGATTTTTGGAGCTTATGGTGTTAAGGCTACCATTTTCCACTGCTACCAGCTAAAGCTGTATTTTCCAACTGGAATGAAGTAAACTTTGAATTAAACTGACCATCACTGGAACATATGTATTTGAGCACATCTGAGCCTTTCAAAGTATACTCCTTTAGCGGTGAGCGTGGAAAGACGCGCAAACTGGATGCTGATACAGACATGGCCAGATTCGCCTCGAAGTCGTGCATCTTCGGAAGTGGAGCTGCACAGAAAGTTATGGTGCTTTTCTACTGCATGGTACAACTTGGATACGGATCACATATGGCTTGCTTCCACCGAGTGGTATGGTTCAGTACAGTACAGTATCATTTGGGGCCGTAAACCCTGATTCGGCTTGCGTTTCCACCGCCAACAGCATCTTTACTTGATAGGCCACGTCATTCTGGCGTGAAGAAAAAAGTGACAGTAAACAATAATGGAGGAAATGCAGCAGATCTTGTTCTTGCTTAGCATGTGGCTGTTTGCTCAAGAAGAAGAGATTCCAATTAATGCCTTCCACTGAAGAAAAGTGAAGCCTCGGAGGTCCGAATATGGCGCTGACATTTTGCACAGATTTGGGACTGAGTCCCGCAATATCAAAAGTCTGCCCACACTCTCATCCCGAAAATCCAGAAAAAAGTCAGTTGCCTCAGTGAGAAGCCTTCAATCATGACGTCACACCCCCTGTTTTTATAGCATCAAATAGCTAGCTAAAACCAAACTTATTTAAAGAACGAACACTTGAAATTAAATTAGCGTGATAAAAACTGCCTAAAATGACAGAGACCATTTTTGGGGAAAAATTATTTAAAGTATAATTTGAATGTTTAGTTTGTCTCGCGTCCATTAGAATACATGGAGGGGGCGGGGGTTATGAGCTATACTGGGACCAACCACATGGGGGTGATAATAAACGTGTCGGTTTCAGCTTTCAACACAAGTGCGGCAGGCTTGGTCTGTCTGTCTAGACGTCTCTGTCTGTCTAAACGTCTCTGTCTGTCTAAACGTCTCTGTCTGTTTAGACGTCTGTCTGTCTCTGTCTAGACGTCTCTGTCTGTTTAGACGTCTGTCTGTCTCTGTCTAGACGTCTCTGTCGCTCTAGATGTCTGTCTCTGTCTAGACGTCTGTCTGTCCAGACGTCTCTGTTTAGACGTCTGTCTGTCTAGACGTCTCTGTTTAGACGTCTGTCTGTCTAGACGTCTCTGTCATTCTAGACGTCTGTCTGTCTGTTTAGACGTCTGTCTGTCTCTGTCTAGACGTCTCTGTCGCTCTAGATGTCTGTCTCTGTCTAGACGTCTGTCTGTCCAGACGTCTCTGTTTAGACATCTGTCTGTCTAGACGTCTCTGTCATTGTAGACGTCTCTGTCATTGTAGACGTCTCTGTCTGTTTAGACGTCTGTCTGTCTGTCTAGACGTCTCTGTCGTTCTAGATGTCTGTCTGTCTAGACGTCTCTGTTTAGACGTCTGTCTGTCTAGATGTTTCTGTTTAGACGTCTGTCTGTCTAGACGTCTCTGTTTAGACGTCTGTCTAGACGTCTGTCTGTCTAGACGTCTCTGTTTAGACGTCTGTCTGTCTAGACGTCTCTGTTTAGACGTCTGTCTGTCTAGACGTCTGTCTGTCTGTCTGTCTAGATGTCTGTCTGTCTATCTAGATGTCTGTATGTCTGTCTGTCTGTCTAGATGTCAGTCTGTCTGTCTATTTATATCATAGACTGTAAAAAACCTTTTCACTACCTTCCACTGAAGAAAAGTGAAGCCGCCAATGTCCGAATATGGCGTTGACATCTTGCGCAGATTTTGGACAGAGTCTGCGCAGTAGAGAGCAGGAAGTAGAGCCGCGATATCAAAAGCCCTCCCACACTCGCAGATGCAGAACTATTTATTATGTCTGTGTGAAATAAACGGTTATGGAAATGTAGAAATTAAAGCTAAAGCTACAATCTCCTCCCGAAAAAAGTCTGTGACAACTTCACTCAGAGAAGCCGTCAATCTCAGCTGTCAATCATGACGTCATACCCCACGTTTCTATAGCATCAAATAACTAGCTAAAACCAAACTTATTTAAAGAACGAACACTTGAAATTAAATTAGCGTGATTAAAAACTGCCTAAAATGAAAGAAACCATCTTTGGGAAAAAAATATTTGAAGTGTAATTTGTATAGTAGGCTATGTCTCGCGTCCATTAGAATGCATGTGGGGGTTATGAGCAATACTGGGACCAACCACATGGGGGTGATTGAGACGTGTCGGCTTCAGTTTTCAACACGAGTGCGGCAGGCTTAGTCTAACAGCGCTCGTCAATGTCAAAATGATCGAGATGGCCAATCAAATCAAAGTAGGCAGGGCTTGCAGTCTCAACCAATGCTGCGTTCCACTCCCCAAGCACTTCCCGTCAGGGCAATCACTGCCTCCATTTTGAAGGGGCGTTCCACTACGTGAAGTGGACGAGGGAAGGTTATATGGATAGACCCTCGCACCACAAACAACTCTGATATTTGAATAATTTTTAAAAACATTTAAAACAACCCAAACACACCTATATACATACAGAATGCTGCATTAATCAATTTCATAAAGGAAAATAATAAATCAATCAATCATCAAAGTGATCAAGGGTTTAGGACGTTCCAGTTCAGTCCATAGCAAAGGTTCCGCCAGTAGTGGGCACTCATGCAACGCCAGCAATGACGCACATCCGAGTGAACGAGACGGAGGGAAGTTAGCGAGTGAAGGGCATGATAAAAACTGGAACGAAGCACTGGTCACAACCAAGCGGTCACCTCCCCCAGTTTCTCTTGAAGCCAATACGGATGTGACTTAAACTGCAATTCATCGACTGGCCAATTCATCGATTGAGTCAAATCTGTAGCTCTCCCATGTTAAAAAGCCCAACTTTACATCAGAAATAAAACATGTTTACAGCCTGGTACAAATTATGGTTTTGGTATATATGGCTAATATAATATAACTCATTCGTTTAAATTATAATCCTTAAAATTCTGCATTGATTAAGGGGCGTGGGCACTTGACCCTTACGAAAACGAACCATGGTTTTACTACAAATAAAACCATTGTTGTAGTTAAACCAGGGTAACCACAAATTAACCATGGTTTAACCATTGTGGTTCAAGATTCAAGAGTTTTATTTGTCACATACACAGTTATATACAGAATATACAACCGGCAGTGAAATGTAAACACTGTGGTTATATAAATGGTAATCAATTAGCCAAAAAACCATGGTTACTACACTTTTACTACAATAAAACCATGGTTGTTTTTCGTAAGGGGAGTGACAGGTGTCTGTTGTCTGCTAGCTCCACCTGTTAGCTCCTCTTTGCCCATTGTCAGTTATGCGGGAGTGACGCACGGTGAAGTGCTGCCAAGATGGCGACGGTCGCACTTTAGGCTTCAGAGACCTGCGGGTGACGTCACGGACACTCCGTCCATACAGTCTATGGGCACAAGAGCTCGTGGGATGAATGGTGTAAGTATTAGACACTGTTTGTGGTGGAAATGCTCAGCGAACGACAGACTATGCAAACTACTCAACTTTTTTTGTTGAAAAACAAATTAATGTGACGAGCCAAGATACACACTAATAAGACTGAATGTGTGCACATTTTAAAATACATTTTCATTCTCAAATAGTTTAAATTGACTTTTTAATGAACAATTACACCTGAAACTAAAGTTATTTATTTAGTCCCTTAAATGCATTTTGATGGACATTGTTGTGAATCACTCGCGTGTTCAATGGGATCGTTTTTATCAAATAAAACAACAGCAGTCGGGGTCTCATTAGTGCTTAAACAGGTGTTTCCACTAAATCAACAGAAACAGCCTAACTTAAACGATTTAAAGTAAAAAAAAATAAATAAAAAAAAACACGAAAAATGCCGCGTCGACGTTCCCACAATATGCGCTCAAACGAATCGGTTCATTTGAACGAACCGTTCGAACAATCCGTTCCTAGAGTAGATGATGCCAGCAGGAACAGACAAAACCGAAACACCTAGAGAGATAAGTCAAACCCTGCTCTACATATCCACCAAAGAAAGTGTGTGATCTATATCGCCGTCTCAATGTATGCATTTATTACATTACATATATAAAGTAAGAGTTTCTGCTTTTTGTTTTGAAGGACACAGAGTTTTTCCACTGGCAGAGGAACAGATCTCAGGTTTTTTGTCTCTCTAGTAGAGCATGTGAAAAGGTAAGTGTTTTTTTTTTTTTTTTTGCATTGCATTGCATTGCATTGTATTGCATTGCATATTGCTATTGTAATAATAATGTGTATTGCATAAACGTTATATTGCATGAGTGCAACACATTCAGAATAGCTACGAATATTGAATTTGAGCTCTTTTTTAACATTTTAAACATGTCTAATTTTAACAAATGTGATTACTAGGCAGACTTTAATAACTAGTATATATAGAAAGAATCAAGGCATTGTACAATCAAACCCGGTTTCTGGCCATGTTATAAAACTTGTAATTCGACACTTAAGTGACTACAGATAAACCGTTTGCATCACTTACAAGAAATGCAGAAGTAATGCAGATTGTAATCTGTTACATAAATTAAGAAATGTGAAGTTTAAGCAAGCAGAACTTGCAGATTTTTATTTTGTACTCGTGCATTTTAATTGCTCTTAACCTGAAATATCTGAGTGAGCTAATTCATACGTATAACTTAAACTTATTATGTAATCTCCATTTAAATATTTTTAGTAGTGTGGCTAGCTTTAACTAGATAATTAAATAAATCTTGCTAATTGGTAACACAATGCTTTGATAGCATTAGCATAGCATAGCACTTGTTAAATGAGGACCGCAATATAAAACATTTAACATTGTTCGCAAACTAAGCTCATGCTCCACTCGTCACCATGATGGAAACTCCCCAAGAAACCCAGCATAACAGAAAACTCTTCTAAACTAGCATAGCAAAACATTAAACACTACTAAATCTCCCACTTAACATTAATCTTGCACAAAAATTTTTTTTTGGCATTTAGTCTCCCTTTTGAATGTCATGGCAAAGCATGCTGGGACATGGAAATCCCAGCACAGTTTCGGTTAAAT
Organism: Paracanthobrama guichenoti; assembly: GCA_018749465.1. Lineage (NCBI taxonomy): Eukaryota > Metazoa > Chordata > Actinopteri > Cypriniformes > Gobionidae > Paracanthobrama > Paracanthobrama guichenoti. Next base: position 4,390,152 of record CM031964.1, read on the forward strand.
TTAAGTTTAAGTTGAAAGAAACAAGTTCATAAAACTCAAAACAATCAAACAGTTCAGTTTACTTAAAATGTGTCGGTTTTGAGAACTCAAAAGAAAACGAAAGTTCTAAATACTCAAAGTTCCTTTGAACTCATTTAAAACCAGTTTATTATTTTGAGCGTTAGGGTTTACAGTGTTATGAAAAATGCACACAAATATTAAATCTAAGTTGTGTTACAAATTTGAGGTTGATATCTCAAAAAATGAGCTTTCAGTCAGATTTTGTTTGGCCGCAGTTCCAATAGTGTTCACTAGGTGAAATTGGTTTCCCATTCATTTTCAATGCGCTAATTTGTGACCGCAAGTGTGCCTATTTTTTCAGGACCATTTAAAGGTGCACTATGTAACTTTTCTGTCCGCTAGAGGTCGCCTATTCAAAACAAAGGCGTAGTTTGATGACGCTTGAGCGCAGAATCTTGGGACATGTGGTCTTCACCTCACCGCCGATGGGAAAGAATCGGGATAGGACTCGGACAGAGATCATGTTCATGGATGTGATTATTAACGTTACTGTAGTATGAAGCAGAGCAGGACCGAGTGTTGTGGAGCTGAGCGAGGCCGCTGGAGCGATTGTTAATAAGATGAACGCAACACACGCCTCACGAGTAGTGGGACTTTTACTATGCCACAGTCACCGGCGCCATTTCTGCTTTTCCGGTCATGAGTATGAGGGAACGCAGCTCTGTTGATCGTATTAGACACATCTGAGTGTCTCACTTGTTCACACTACAGTGAGAGTAAAGCGCTTCTGCTGAATAAAACCGGAAACCGAACGCAGATATGATGTCATCGACAGGCCACGCCCTCACACGTCCCAGTTCATTCGTTAAAATAGCAATTTTCGCACAGTTTACAAATAGTTAGAAACATATGGGATGTTGTAAGTACTCAACTGAACAAAATATATAACACTGGCCTATTGGTTTTTGGATATTTTACTGAAAAAATTTACCTTTTTGAATCATTGAATCAAAATTATTATTATTTTTTTTTTGTGATCACATAGCAAGTGCCAAAACGGTGATCAAGTTTCTTACATTCCAATCAGTGTTCATTTTTGACAGCACATTTTTATTTAGTCTTAGTCATATTTTAGTCACCTGAATTGTTTTTAGTTTTAGTATAGTTTTAGTTGACTAAATGTACTGTAGATTTAGTCGACTAAAATATGAGTTTAGTTAAGTTGTAATGCATTAATTGAGCATTTAAGCATTACATAACCGACGAGATACACCGGGACTCTTATTTTGAAATGCCTTACTATTGCAGTTCAGATGAGGGAGATAAAATATGCATTGTTACAACCGTCTAAATCATATTACTATATAAACATCATACAGTAAACATTGTCATTATCCCTCAGCATTAGTTAATTAACATTCCCTGTCATAAATGTGTGTTATTCATCGATCGAGCCGCTCTGAAGCGCTGTCGCGTGAGCCTGGAGAAGCTCAACAGCGCCGTGTTTTCCCGCCGTTAGATCCGCACGTTACAATTCAAATGTGTGCATCCGTTACACAGGACATTGGTTCTGACGGGATCTCTTCCCTAGTCATCCCTCTCTAACATCAACGAAATTAACACTGATTCCAATAAAGTAAAACATTTGGGGAAAAAACACAACGCAACCTTTTCTGTCAGAAATAACTGAAGTCCATTTATAAATGCATTCTATCTCTTTAACCAGAACTAATGTAACAATCATGACTGGAAACAAAAATAGCATTTAATCTTCGTCTAATATTAAATGATACTCAAACCGCCAGTAGGTGGTCGGCAAATCATTGTCCTAACGAGTGTCAAACGATTCGTTGAGTCATCCTAAAGCGGCTGGTTCATTCAGAAACAAAAACAGAAGTGAGTGAGTCGTTGAGTCATTCATTAGAACGGTTTGTTCATAAAACACATATTCATTCAGTAGTGAAACTCGTTGTTGTGCTCCTCAAACCCTTCCTGAAGCTTTTGTGCTTTGTGTCAGGATGCATTATCCTGCTGGAAGAGCCACAGCCACCAGGGAATACCTTTCTATAAAAGGCTATGCAGCCCCAAACACAACAAACTGTGATGCACTGTGTACTCAAGGTTGCTCTGTTGAGGCTCGCGCACCCTCTCGAGGAGAAATCGAAACAGAAACTCCGTTAGCATACTGTGGTAATTCAAAATGTGGAGTTTATGTTTTTAACATATGATGCAGTTAAGCAACATCACACAACCAAGACTACTGTTTTCCTGAACACCATCACGACTGAAAATTATTTCATACAACAGTTCAATAAACAAGTAGTTTATATTAGTCACTTACATTTTAGACACAGTATTGACTTGTTTGTTCTGTTTCAGCAGCGAAAATAGATCAGAACCACAGCGCATTTCTCACAGCAACACTCAGTCGTGTTTCATTACTGAATGATTCGTTTAGGAATTTTGAGCGTTTTAAACGAATCGGTTGAGTGAAAGATTTAATGACTCATTCCTGAATGAATCGACTCAATGACTCACTCATTAAGACGGTCACTTGCCGCCATCTACTGGTGGTTTAGTTTCATGTTTAAACATCCTAACATTTCTTGTTTGTTTTAACATATTTTTTGAAAATACAATCTCAAAACATTATTTAATGCAGTTGTAATTTTTCAGTGTAAATTTATTTAATTTGATTGGTAACAGCCCAGTGTCTCATTATTATTATTATTATTATTATTATTATTATGAATTAAATTTATTGATCACATTTAAGAATTTAAAATGAATGAAGCATATTATATTTACACCACAAACAAATCATATTTTTTTCGGACAAGCAACTTTTCAGACACGTGAACGACCAATTTGCTTAATATCGATCCCTGAGATTGTAAAGGATTTTTGTTTCCTTCTTTATGATAAACAGCTGTGTCCTAACTACATGCGACGTGATTAGATTCCAACGACAAGCCTGTCCACACCAGACACGACTACGAGATGCGACAAATCAATCAAAAACCACAGCCAATCAGAACGGTGTGTGGGCAGGCTCTCGTGGCAAGTGTACAGTAATGGTGTTCGATTCCAGGTTTTTTGGAGTACAATTCCCGACTCCCACTGTAGGGAGTCTATGGAGTCGACTCCATTTACTTTACATCAAAACAGGTTAAGAAATGACAAAATTGCAGTTGTTACTCACTTAGGTTATTTTCCCCCGACACAAAGCCTTAAAATCCCTTATTTAAACTGCACACTTTTAGCGTGACCGTCCAAATTAGCGATGACTTGATAAATGGCTATCAACGTTTCTACCTACACTCACCTAAAGGATTATTAGGAACACCATACTAATACTGTGTTTGACCCCCTTTCACCTTCAGAACTGCCTTAATTCTACGTGGCATTGATTCAACAAGGTGCTGAAAGCATTCTTTAGAAATGTTGGCCCATATTGATAGGATAGCATCTTGCAGTTGATGGAGATTTGTGGGCTGCACATCCAGGGCACGAAGCTCCCGTTCCACCACATCCCAAAGATGCTCTATTGGGTTGAGATCTGGTGACTGTGGGGGCCATTTTAGTACAGTGAACTCATTGTCATGTTCAAGAAACAAATTTGAAATGATTTGAGCTTTGTGACATGGTGCATTATCCTGCTGGAAGTAGCCATCAGAGAACGGGTACATGGTGGTCATAAAGGGATGGACATGGTCAGAAACAATGCTCAGGTAGGCCGTGGCATTAAAACGATGCCCAATTGGCACTAAGGGGCCTAAAGTGTGCCAAGAAAACATCCCCCACACCATTACACCACCACCACCAGCCTGCACAGTGGTAACAAGGCATGATGGATCCATGTTCTCATTCTATTTACGCCAAATTCTGACTCTACCATCTGAATGTCTCAACAGAAATCGAGACTCATCAGACCAGGCAACATTTTTCCAGTCTTCAACTGTCCAATTTTGGTGAGCTCGTACAAATTGTAGCCTCATTTTCCTATTTGTAGTGGAGATGAGTGGTACCCGGTGGGGTCTTCTGCTGTTGTAGCCCATCCGCCTCAAGGTTGTGCGTGTTGTGGCTTCACAAATGCTTTGCTGCATACCTCGGTTGTAACAAGTGGTTATTTCAGTCAAAGTTGCTCTTCTATCAGCTTGAATCAGTCGGCCCATTCTCCTCTGACCTCTAGCATCAACAAGGCATTTTCGCCACACAGGACTGCCGCATACTGGATGTTTTTCCCTTTTCACACCATTCTTTGTAAACCCTAGAAATGGTTGTGCGTGAAAATCCCAGTAACTGAGCAGATTGTGAAATACTCAGACCGGCCCGTCTGGCACCAACAACCATGCCACGCTCAGAATTGCTTAAATCACCTTTCCCATTCTGACATTCAGTTTGGAGTTCAGGAGATTGTCTTGACCAGGACCACACCCCTAAATGCATTGAAGCAACTGCCATGTGATTGGTTGATTAGATAATTGCATTAATGAGAAATTGAACAGGTGTTCCTAATAATCCTTTAGGCGAGTGTAGCTGTTGCCGATCCCTAATTTTACAGAGGAAAAAGTCACAAAAACAGCTGCTTTCGAGTGATGGCGTTAAACGCACATGATCACTGTCTTAAAAGGCGAGTTAAAGATACTAAATACTAAAATACATAAACAATAAACACTTCAAAAAGTGAGCATTATTGTATGTGTAACCGTGGAAAACCAAATGTATATTTATTGCATTATTATAACATCAGTTAAACTAAAGCTAGCATGGAGGAAGCCTATTATTAAACTAAAGTCACTATGACTGTTATCTATTTCTAAAGTGAGCTACAGTACATGTAGGATAAATGTGTGTGTGACACAATGAGACAACGCCAGTGTCCGATTTCCTCGCTTCATTTCATTCTCTCCGCGCTTATTTAGTGCACTCATCTGCCATGAGCTATATAGGGATTAGAGAATCGGTAAACAAGTGAGCGATTTCGGACACAGCAACAGTCGACCCCGAGAGTCGATTCCTGTGCTGGAGTCGACCCTAACTCTAGGCTATTCAGAGTCGAGGAATCGACTCTTTTGGAGTCGACTCCCCATCACTAGTGTACAGCACCAGAGATTAATCCTGGCGACACTCGCAAGGAAATGGATAAGTAGCTACATAATCAAATTCACAAATATTACACCGTTTAAACATGTCTTTGTCAGAGAATATACTTGTTTCCATCTGAGGTGAATAAAGCACATGGCAATGATAATCTCAGGTAATGTTTGTGAAAACAGTGTTTCTAAAACAGAATCGTCGTTGCGGCTGGTTAGGACAAAAAACTCAAATTAACATGGAAAAGATGCCTTTTGTAGTTAGGACACGGTGTTACCATGAATTTAATTGACTCAACATAATGCAAAGTGTAATGATCAAGTGTGTATTCAGGTTGAAGATGTCCAGCTGCACCCTGAATATCACCGCTGGCATCCAGAACCTTCAGCTGGCCTCACTGATCCCGACCTTCATCCTGGGGGTCCTGGGAAACATGTACGTCCTGGTGATGTTCTTCCGGCGTCCCAGAGCAGAGTGGACTTACATGAACGTCTACATCACCAATATGTCTATTGCCGACTGCGTCGTGCTGGTGCTTCTTCCCGTCCGCATCGCATCCTACTATGAAAAGACATGGAAGCTTTCCAAACTCTGGGACCACACGAACAAAGAGCTGTGTTACGTCCTGGTGTCGGTTTATTACGTCAACATGTACGTGAGCATCTTCACCGTCACCGCCGTCAGTGTGGTGCGCTACGTGGCCATCAAGTATCCCATGAAGGCCAGGAATATTCTTGGCTGTCGAAACGCTCTGGTGGTTTGCGCGCTCGTTTGGTTGGTCACGTGCTCATTTAGCGCGGCTTTCCATCGGGTGGACGATCCGAAGCACAACAGCACGATCAAGTGCTTTCAGAAGAATAAAGAAGAGGAACTGCCGTTGGCGTTCATTCTCGTGCTGGACATCGTCGGGTTCCTCGTGCCGTTTCTCATCATGCTGTTTTGCTCCATTAGCGTCATCTACACACTGCGACAACAGCTGGAAATCGGATCCCGGAGTGAGAAGATCCAGTGCTTGTCCATCATCACGGCTAACCTGACTGTGTTTGTCGTGTGTTTTTTCCCTGTCCACTTCGGGTTTTTCTTGAAGTACGTCGCGCAGGCTTACCGGTACAGTTGTGACGTGCAGTTTTTCGCGCATAATTTTGTTCACTTCGCGATGTGCGTCTCCAGTATGAACTGCGCTTTGGACTGCTTCAGTTATTACTTTGCCACCAAAACGTCTTGGGTAATGTGCTGCACGAAACAAACTAGAAGTGAAGAATGTGACTATAACAAGGTTTCACAATGACTTGGCATTATGTGATATTATTAAATATTACGTGATATACCATCTAGTGGTTGAACCATCATTACATCTGGCTTCTACAGTAGCAAAATTTTGATTCACTGAGTCATTTGAATTGACTCGATTCAAACGAACCGATTCAGTGGCTCAAATGAGTCTATTCACTGATTCATAACTCTTGATACAAAATTAATTTGCATCATCACTCTAAAGACGTTTTCAACTTATGATTTACGCTTTTACCCATTCAAATCACAAATACGATGTTTTATTACAAATTGCATTTAAAATAAATTTGACTCTGTGAATCAACTCCTTAATTGCGATTTAACAAATATTTTTTATATTGTAATATTTTCACATTGAATCTTCAAAATAAATGTATAAACAAAGTATATTTGTAAATTGTTACTTTTTTTTGAATGCGTTAAACTTGATCGCAACATTAACGTGTTAATTTTAACAGCACTAATTTGATTTGTTCAGTCAAGCATAACATTATGACCACTGACAGGTGAAGTGAATAACACTGATGATCTCTTCATCACGGCTCCTGTTAGTGGTGGGATATATTAGGCAGCAAGTGAACATTTTGTCCTCAGAGTTGATGTGTTAGAAGCAGGAAAAATGGGCAAGTGTAAGGATTTGAGCGAGTTTGACAAGGGCCAGATTGTGATGGCTAGACGACTGGGTCAGAGCATCTCCAAAACTGCAGCTCTTGTGGGGTGTTCCCGGTCTGCAGTGGTCAGGATCTATCAAAAGTGCTCCAAGGAAGGAACAGTGGTGAACCGGCCACAGGGTCATGGGCGGCCAAGGCTCATTGATGCACGTGGGGAGCGAAGGCTGGCCCGTGTGGTCCAATCAAACAGACGAGCTACTGGAGCTCAAACTGCTCAAGAAGTTAATGCTGGTTCTGAAAGGTTCAGTAGATGAATAAAAAGTAAAACAAATATTCAATATAAATGAATATTCTGTAATTATTTTAAGAGGCATTATGTATTTAGTGTAATGTTTGACAATGGCATTAATGTAAATTATAACTCGAATGATTTAATTTGGACTACATATGCTGTAATAAATATATATATATAATTCATCTTTTATATATATATATTACAAGTGTATAATTGGTTTCATCAAACATTGATATTTTTCCAAATGGAAAATGTTTAAGTAAAAAAATAATGCTGGTTTTATTTTAATTATATTACTTACTAGTTTATAGACGCAAAACATGAGTCAACTTTATGATTCGCAAACATTTGTCAAATTGAAGAACATTAACAAGACTTTTCATATTAAACATTACTAGTTCATATACATAACATTTAAATATCAGATATAAAATGAAGATTATTTGGGGTAAACGTTGTAAATCCCTGCATGTCTTTTGCAAATAAACTGCCACTGTTGTACGCCATCTGTTGGACACGCAAGCCTCTGTTTTAACCTGTGCATGAGTAAATGTTGCACTGTCAGTTCTGCTGGAAAAATCAATCATGCACCAGGAAAGAGTCCAAAAGCAGTTTATTTCCTCCAGGATTGAAGCGCTCCGTGTTTTGTGCTGATCAGCTGTCAGAGACGCTGGTGGGCGGCGCTTCACAGGCGCTTCGCTGATATGCACAGAGCTGCAGAACTCCTTCAAAATACAGAGAGGGAGTCAGGGGACGTATACACGACAACATGTACTAAACACACAGTCGATAATGTCAACTTTTACCATTTTAATCTTCAGTAGCAAAAATTTATTAATTTGATTCACTGAATCGACTCACTGAATCAAACGAAACTGAAACTGAATCGATTCAGTTAATCAAAAGCGTATTAACTGATTCAATGATTCATTTGCATCATCTAACGACACTGTTTTCAACTAATGACTTTTTTAATGTGCGTTTTGGCCATTCAAATAGCAAATAAGAGACGTTTTATTCAATTTTATTGCAAATTGCATTTAAAATTTAAACTGATTTTACTACTTAAGTGTTCAAAATCAATTCCTAAATGATTCAAATAGTTGTTTAATAAATTCGACTTCGGTGAATCGACTCGTTTGATTTGCAAATACTCATTTGATTCATGGATTTGCTTAATTTGATTCACTGAATTGACTAACTGAATCAATCGAATTCTTCAACCGAGTCTATTCACTGATTCGTAATTCTGATTCAATGATTAATTTGCATCATCACTCTAAAAGGGCCATTAACAACACTTTTCAACTAATTACATTTCTTTTATGCATTTAGGCCATTAAAAAAAGCAAATATGAGATTCAATTTTATTACAAATTGCCTTTAAAATGTAAACTTCTGTCATTCAACTGACTGATTCAGTGAATCGATTCCTAAAGGATTCAAATAGTTGCTTTTGAAATTCGACTCGATTCACTGAATCGACTAACTGAAGCAATCAAATGAGTCTATTCACTGATTTCAAACTCTGATTCAATTGCATCACTCAAAAGGCCCGTTAACAACAGTTTTATTAACCAATTAATTGTTTTTAATACATTTTAGCCATTCAAATCACAAATATAAGATGTTTTATTCAATTTGATTACAAATTGCACTTAAAATTCAAACTTCAGCAGGAAAAAAGCGGTTTAAGTTCAGTAAAAACGGTCAGTTCAACTAACTCCAATATCTGATTCAGTGAATCAATTCCTAAAGGTTTCAAATAGCTGTTAAATAAATTCCACTCAATGAATCAACTCAGTGAAACAAATGAGTCTATTCAGTGAGTCGACTCATTGAAACAATCGAATCGATTTGTTGAATCAAACGAACCGACTCTGATTCAATGATCTATTTGCATAACTCCGAGGCGTTTTACCTGCTCCCAGAGCCAGTATGGTGCCGATCCATCCCAGAATATAGGACCATGAGAACCTCCAGTCGATGTAGCGCTTGCCGAAGAAGTTGACGGTCATGCCGGTGTAGATCGCCAGAGCCAAGAGCGCCAGAAATCCTACAGGAAACACAACCTTCACAGTATCAGTGTCTGTTTAAATCCTATCATTGCGTGTTTAATGACCACGCACTGGTCATACTCTCACACGTGTGGCGTGTAATGGGATGGGATGTTGTGATGGGATCCTCACCAGACAGAAGCAGAGCGATTCCTCCGGTGCGCACCCGTCTGCTCCGCGCTCGTTTGGACGCGGTGACGCCCAGAACCACTCCAGCAAAACAGCCCAGCACCGACAGCAGCATGAAGGCACGTGTGGCGTCCCAGAATGCTGTGGGGGGGGGGACACACGCACAGATTCAGAGCATTCTGGGATACTCGAGGTCCTGCAGATCTCTGTAGAATACTCTATGAAAAACTACTCATGTATTTTATTTTATAAATGATAAAATAATCTACAATATTGATCTACCCAGATGGATAAAGATGTTTTGAAAAAATAATCAAAATATTTTTTCCAATACTAACATAACCAGCTGAAAACTTTATTAAAAGTAATTATTAAAAAATATATACATTATAATATATATATATATATATATATATATATATATATATATATATATATATATATATATATATATATATATATATATATATAATATAATATAAATAAAATTAATAATATTTTAATAGCGACCTACTCAGATGGACAGATTATTAAAATATATTTAAACATGTTGTATTTCTAGAACATGAAATTAAATTACTTTAATAAAAACATACAAATATTTCAAATAAAATTAATCAATAAATAATGTAACATTCTTTCAATATTAACATTCCCAGATAAATTAATTATTTTTCAAAAACATAAAATAAAATTGTATATTATTAATAAATTACAACAAAATATTTGAATAATTATAAAAATATATAATAATAAAATCAAAAGTATTGACCTACTTAGATGGACAGAGATATTACATTATATTGCATTTTTTTGTTTATATTATGTTTATGTTCATATTTGTCATAGAACATAAAACAAAACAAAATAGTTTTTTTATATTACTTCCAATATTGACCTAAAAAATATTAAATTATACATAAATATTATTTTTTTTTATTTTCATAGAACATGGCGTGAAATTGTATATTTTTAAAATTATACCTATATAAAAGAAACTGATATGTATAATGTAATTTGACACTCGGTGAATGTAACGCGCTCGACCGTCCTCACCCACGGTGAGCGTGTGGGCGTGGCACTTGCGATTAATGCAGAACCTCCAGAGGCCCTGATTGGCTGCGTTCCCTGAGTAGCGATACTGCATCCAATAGTCCGTTGCTGTGGAGATGATGAGGAGCACGAGGGCCGCCACACCACACAGTGAGGCCCCGCCTACCAGAGTGAGCACCATCAATGAGAGCGTCCTGCACACACACACACACACACACACACACTTCACGGTTAGCGCTCGACAAACCACCCTGAAAACACGACGACTCACTACAGTATTAATGCTGTCGGTCCTCACGAGAGACGTCATCAAACCTCTGACACGAGGCTCCTTTGTGCTCCAGACATGAATCAAATCACCAGAAAACACCCTAGCAACCGCATAGCAACGTGCCAACAGCCAATCAGAAACACATAGCAACTGCCTGGCAACCACTCAGCATGGCAAACACTACTAACGTTTTCTTACTTTCTTTGAAAGTAATACATTCTTCTCCTGATAAACACTTTAAAACATACATTATTTAAAAATGCAGGCAAAATACCATTGTTACTAAAACTATATATATATATATATATATATATATATATATATATAAACCCTGCATATAATTAAATTCTAATTCTAGTAATTAATAATAAATTATAGGAAAAATTACAGTAATCATTTTAATAATATACACCAATGTATTAAATAAAATGAATATATAGATTTTTAAATAATAAATAAAATAATTATAGGATAAATTAACTTTATATTTTATAATAAATATGCAACATATAAATAAGACTAATATAAGATAAATCCAAATTAATATATAATAATATATAAGTAAACTAACATCATAAAAATAATAAATAATAAGAAAATTACATTTATCATTTTAATAATAAATATACAATATTATAATATAAATAAAAATGACAACAATACAAGATTAGAGGATCAATTAAATTGATGTTTTTAAATTAAACATACATCATATAAATAATAATAATAATAATATAAAATAAAACGCAAATTAACAATGAATACAAATGCAATTGTAAATGAATATGAATAATATAAAAGGTAAATTAATATAATAATAATTATTATTATTATTAATAAATGTAATTATGAGAAGAAAATTACATTTATAATTTTATTTTAACAATATACAATAAGCAATAAAAATGTTAATATACTAATAAACAACTCAGAATGTAAAATAATCACATTTACATCATTAAAAGTTTTATAAACACAACATAATATATGCAATAAAACGTAAATTAGTTTAAAATACAAATAACAACATTATTGGATAACTAAAATTATAATTTTATAATAAATATACAACATCTCGATCAATCATAAAAGCAATTACCTTGACATGTTTTTTTGTTTTTTTAAATGCACAATACCATACCAAAACTTAATTTAGAAGATGTGTGTCATTTAAAATATAACACGATAACCTTTAACTTTGCTTCTAATAAATGCGATTAATTAATGTAATAAAGATGATAAATCGCTATATTACCGATGCCACTTTTGGAGAGATCGGAATCAAGTATTACAAAAGGTCGCTATGTTAGTGATGGCACTTTTTTTTATAACTTTTTCTAAACAGAAACTTGTGCACAGTTGAAGTGAGTCCGAACAATAGCGGATCAGCGGCATCAGCACTTGGCTCGAATCGAGCCGATCAATCAGGACTCATCTCTTTATCAGAATAGGCGTGAATGCGAATCGTGTGCGCAGCACAAACTGGATCAGCACATTTCAAACTCGAGCCTGGACGCTGCCAACACACAAATCACTCATTCAGAGAGAGACAAATAAGAGAGCCATTCATGCCCAATCTCACTAAATGTGCCATAAAATGCATTGCAAAACAGAACAAACCAAGCTTTTGTTTGCACCAATTCGACGAAAGACAACAATAGTCATTTCAAGACGAGCAAACGCATTCACGGACTGTGTATAAAACATCTAATAACGTGTGTTCAAATCAGTTAATAACGTCAAAACGTACCTCTCTGACGGTTACTGTTTCCCGCGAAGATTGCGCTCCGTCCGCGCGCCTCTGGGGTTTTTAAACCCGCGGCCGTTATTGTTCCCGCCACAATAGAGCGAATCATCCAGTCAGACATGTGAGGTGTGAGGTAATCCGCGTGTTTACACAGCATCTCCTCTTGTTTGCTCATTCCTCCTCTCCTCACAATCTCGCCAGTCTTCTGCGTCACCGGCAGTCCAGCGGCGTGGGACGTTTCACGAGGCGCGTCGACGCTCCGGCACCCCCTCAGAGGTCAAATCCATCCAGAACTCGAGGATGTGGGCTTGGAGTTTGAAGAAACGCCTCAGCAACACCGGGTACACGCAGATACACGCTTAAATAAACATGTAATAAACACAAAACGTTCATTGAGATCCATGAAGCATGTTTTTACTACAAATAAAACCAAAAAAAACATGGTTATTGTAGTTAAACCATGGTAACCACAAATTAACCATGGTTTTGTTACTCTAACCATAGTGGTAAAACTGTGGTTATATAAATCAATTAGCCAAAAAAAAACATGGTTATTACACTTTTACTACAATAAAACCATGGTTATTTTTCGTAGGTAGGACCACACGGGCCGGCCTTCGCCCCCCACATTTTTCCTGCTTCTAACACATCAACTTTGACGACAAAATGTTCACTTGCTGCCTAATATATCCCACCCACTAACAGGAGCCGTGATGAAGAGATCCGTGTTATTCTCTTCACCTGTCAGTGGTCATAATGTTATGCCTGATTGGTGTGTACATACATGCATATACACATACATACACAAACACACACACAATAAAATGTAAATTTACCAAAACACAATGTCAATTTCAATTTGTATTTATTAAAAGTCACTAGCAATCCAAGCAGATTTCTTTTCACATACATTGACAATTAACCCAGATAAATCAGGAGGTTACCATATATACCTGAAGTTCATATACCACAAAGTATATGTTAAACATTAAACCACGCAGTATTTGAACAGTGCTGAAAAACATCAACGGCTGGAGCCACGTCTGATTGGTCTAAAGGTTTAGCCCCTTATTTATAATCAAGTGTGTCAAAGTCCGAGCAACACAGCATGTTGTCGGTAACAAGAGGCTGGAGGAGTATATTAGCATACAGTGCTAATAATCCAGTCAGTACGACGCGGTTAGCTAAATGAATTGTCTGAATGAGGGCGCGAGGGGCGTCGCTCACTTCTTTGGACGTCCTTTTCCTGTCTTCATACCCCGCCCTCCTTTGTTGCCATGCCCTCCTTTATTGCCCCGCCCTCCTTTGCCTCGCTTGTCTTCCTTCCTCTGCGCGGCCCTCGTGTCTTTCTTCATCCGTCCGTCTACCACACGGAAAACGCCCTTGACTCCGGCCGGACGCCGCACTTTGCGCCCGACGCCCTTCTTGGCCACAATATACGTGACGTCCTGCTTCTCTTTACCCACGCCGGCCTTTTTGTAGATGCTGTGAACAAATTAAAGTGAAAATGAGTTTTTACGAGTTAAGACGTGAAAAGAAGCCGGCGCGTCAATAGTGAGACTGACCTTTTGAGCTGTGCCATTTTTTCTCGCTCTGAAATATCCACCGTGTCCACGACGGCTTCAGCCTTTTTCTTGGCCTGCTCCAACTTCTTCAGCGTCTAAACAAGAAAAAATGCATTTAAAGGCCAAATTCAGTTTGAAGTCAGTGCGTGTTCTTCATTAACATTTTCCAGTGGCTAACAATTTTTGAACAATTCATATAATAAAAAAAAGTACTTTATAAGTACTTTTAAATAAATGGACATTTAAATAACCAATATAATTAATATTTTATAAATCACAAAAATAAATAAAAAAATTAAAAAAATTATGCAACAAGAAAAAAATAAAACAAGTGACAAATTATTAATATAAAATACAATATTACATTTTATTATTTAGTAATACTCAAACCAAAAGCAGAACATAAACTTATTTTCCACTTTTCAGTTTATTATTATTAATAGATAAAATATGTTTAAAAGATGTTTACATTATATATACACATATAAAATAAAATGTTAACACAAACATTTTTATAAAAGAAATTCTAAATATTAATAAATAATACATTATAAAAAGAAATTTGATTTACAACAAGAATCTTTTCAAATGTAAAAAACAAAATATTATTGATAAAACTATTAATCAATACAATAACATTTTATAATTTAATAATAATCTGAAAATCAGAAGTGGAAATTAACAATATATTAAATTATTCTGCTTGTATATATAAAAATACAATATACTTTGTATTATACTTTAGCATTTATAATAATAATAATAATAATAATAATAATAAAAAACGTACTCTAAAAAAACTACTTAAACTATGAAATAAACTACGATTACTAAAAACTAGTAAAATGAAACATTAAAAACACCATTAAACATACACATATTTATTAATAATAATAAAATAACCTTGACTTTACCATAACCATTTTATTGATTACCTTTAATTTTATTATGAATTAATATGCTTATCTAAAAGCCGCTGACATCATCTTACCCGTCTCTTCTTGCGGGCTTTGGCCTCTGCCACGCGTTTGATGGGACGGGCGTTGATTTCCCGCCATTTCTGCTTGTATTCCTCCACCATTTCTTTGGAGACGGGAATAGGCCTCTTCCGGTGCTTCTTTTCATCGTCAAAAAACCAGATGGGAACTTCGGTCATGTCCTCAGAGTGTGCGAACCTGCAAGAACAGCATGCAGACGACTTCATTACCTCAGAAACACGCGGCTAACATGACGGCTAACTGATGTCTGCGCGCTCACCTGTGGAAGGAGCCGTCGATCAAGTCTCGCGCTCTCTTTTTGGAGGTGGCGATCTGAGCACCGAGCGCCAAACCCTCTGCGTCAAGAATCCGAGCACGTTTATCTGTGAAACAAAAAAATTATTACACAAATTAAATATAGCTGCAAGTAGCGATTAAGGGGCCAAACCCCACAGAGGCAGAATGAGGAGTTAAAAATCAAGGCATGGAGCATCAGACCAACTGCAACAAGTAAAGACAATTGGAGACAACTTTAATCAATGGTTAAAAAGCCCATAACTACAATCACTTGTAATGTGACATAATTACTTATTACTTTTGACCAATAGGTGGCGCTGACAACAAACGTATCCGGTGTGGTCAGTGTTGGGTGACAATTACACACATAAAGTTTGGTGTCAATATATCAAATCTTTCCAGAGATACAGCCTCAGATGCAGTTTGGCACCATGCCATCTAATTCATTGATGTGGTATACAAAAAGCGGTTTTGTCTATTAACACAAAATCCAGAACTTTGGATGGTCTGAAGATGATCTGGTGAAAATCAGACAAACAATATTAGGAGGAATTTGGAAAAAGGGTGGGGAAGTCCAGCCAAATATTTGAAACTTTGATGCCGATGACACTTACAGAGTTTCGTTATGACATGCCAATGCGACAATTCATGCACAGTGCCTATAATGATTGAAAGGGGTAAAATTGGGTATTGTTCAACTCGGCATGCTTTACCGAATCTAAAGAAACCAGTCAAAAATAGGCAATTTCCACATCTCCTGACCACTAGGTGGCAGTGCACCGAAACTGTGCAGGTTGCCTCAGGTCATGGTTGTCATAACACACACCAAATTTGGTCAGAATACACTAAAGAGTCGGAGATATTGCATCACGTTTCATTTCAATTCGTTTGCGCGTTATTCGAGAACGGCTTGACAAGTCAACATGAATTCCTTATTTTTATGTCGGCATGGTCTGAAGATGATCTGCTTCAATTTTTGTGAAAATCCAGCAATGGTTCAGGAGAAGTTTACAAAAATGTTAGTTTTTAAAGGAATTTTGGTTGATTATGGCATAATTGGTATTGATGCTCTCTCCATGATCAAAGGAATCCGTCAAGACCAGTTTCATTACAATAGGCCACATTTTTTAAACTTTATAATTTGACCACAAGATGGTGCCGTCTCGAAACTTGAGTGCTGATGACGCTTAGAGAGCTTCATAACAATATGCCAATGCGTTGATAAAATATAGCATTTTACAACAAAATTCAAAATGGCCGACATAGGAAAATTAGGTATCGCTCGACTCGGCATGTTACACCGAATCTAAAGAGACCAGTTTTGGCCAAATTGTTCAGAATACGCTAAAGCATTACAGAGAATGATCAAATTAATGTGCATGTTATTCGAGAACAGTTTGACGAATCAACCTGAATTCCATATTATGAAAATCGGAGTGGATTATGGCAAAATTGGCATCTATATTCTTATATCATGATCCAAAGAATCTCTCAAGACCAGTTTCATTACAATAGGCCATTTTTTTAAAAATTTCTAATTTTGACCACAAGGTGGCGCGGTCTCAATGTTTTGAGTACTGATGATATTTTTTTGTAATGATACACCAATGTATTCATAAAATATAGCATTTTACGTCAAAATTTGGAATTCCCCCGATACGGGAACATTGGGTATCATTCAACTCAGCATGCTGCACTGAATCTAAAGAGACCAGTTTTGTGATTTTTGGCCAAATATTTCATAAGTTATAAAAAAATAAACAATTTTCATATCTCCTGACCACTAGGTAGCACTAAGCCGAACCCATGCAGGTCATAGTTGTCATAACACACACCAAGTTTGGTCAGAATACGCTAAAGCGCTGTGGAGAATTATCAAATTAATTTGCATGTTATTGGAGAACAGTTTGTCGAATCAACTTGAATTCCATATTATGCCGGCAAGGTCTGAAAATTGTGAAAATCGTAGCGGATTATGGCAAAATTGGCATCTATATTCTTACATCATGATTCAAAGAATCTCTCAAGACCAGATTCATTACAATAGGCCAATTTTGTTTTAATTTATTATAATTTTGACCACAAGGTGGTGCCATCTCGAAACGTTTTTTGTACTGATGATATTTTCGAAATGATACGCCAATGTATTCATAAAATACAGCGTTTTACGGCAAAATTGAAAATTGGGTATCATTCGACTCGGCATGCTGCACCGAATTGAGAATCTAAAGCAGGGGTCTCCAAAGTCGGTCCTGGAGGGCCACTGTCTTGCAGAGATCAGCTTCAACCCCCAATTAAACACACCTGAACCAGCTAATTAATGTTTTATTGGGCCTAGCTAGACACTGATTAGCTGGTTCAGGTGTGTTTTATTTATTCCAGGACCGAGTCTTGCGATTTTTGGGCAAACTGTTCAGAAGTTATGAGCAAAAATAGCCATTTTTCATATCTCCTGACCACTAGGTGGCACTGTGCCAAAACTGTGCCCTCAGTTTACCATGAGGTTTGGTCATCATACGCTAAAGCGGTGCGGAGATATAGCCTCACGTTTAATATTTGTTTGCGGGTCATTCAAGAACGATTTGATTGCAAAACTTTGTGTCAGCATGTCTGAAGATGATCTGGTCTAGGAGGCATTTGAAGAAGTAATTTCATAGTCATAGGATGCAATCGAATCGCAATGAGCCAAGGAATCAGAGGAATTTTGTTTCTAGCCTTTATGGTTCAAAAGTTATTAACATGAATATGAGTGAAATTTTGGACAGTTGGTGGTGCTAGAGGGGTTAAGTTAGAGACTTCAGCTTTGCTATGGTGACAGTTCAGACCATCCTCTATCTGTGTGCCAAATATCGTAACTTTCCTGCAAGCGGTTTTACGGGCTGCCAGAGCGGAAGAGAAAGACCACAAACGAATACAGTCGGTAATGAACACAATTTTCTGATGATGTCAAATGTTGAATATAGATCTGAACGGACTTGTTTTTTCAACAGGAACAACTTGGAAGTTGTCGTCATCAGCCGCTCCTGCCGTGCCGACGGCCGCCGAGGCGTGTTTCATTTGCTCGATTTCCCTGTTGAGAGACACGTTAGTTTCTTTAGAGAACAGAATTGAGCCTGTGCAGTGCTAATGTAATTTAATATACAAGCGTCACCTCTCATCATCGCTGCTGTCGTCATCTGAGTCGCTGTCGTCTTCAGCCTTCTTCACTTCCTGTGAGGGCGCAGGCACTTCCTCTTCCTGTGCGGCAGGCTCCGCCTTTGCTTTCCTCTTTTTGCCCTTCCCAGACAGCAGCAGCTGGGTTTGTTTCAGTTCGCTCATGGCGTCTGTGTCGTCGTCCAGATCCAGCTCAGCAAAGATGTCCTGCGTGAAGGTTAAAGCGTTAAAATCTAGCTTCAGGGATCCGCGTTGGTCTAAATGAGCGGTTCACACCTTGCTGAACCACATGCTGGTCTCACGCTCTCTCTTATCGTCTTTTCCTTCCAGTTCGACGAGTAACTCGTTCCCGTTGGTTTCCCCGTCGTCCTGCTGCTCGGCGGCAAACGAAACTCTGCAGGAAACGGAAAAACAGCGCTGAATAAAAGTGCTTCATCAACGACACACTGAGAGCCACAGTATAAACATCAGCTAGGCTTGCTGCGCTAGCCGGTGTTCAGACAACACCGGTTAAATCACTAGAAAAAATACTTTTTCTTCTTGGGCATCTTGTCCTGGATTTCCTTCTCTTTCATCTCGATTTCCTCGAGGTCGTCAGAGTCGAGGTCAGAGGCCAGAGACATGTGCTCGTCTTCGTCCTCGTCAGAGAGGTGCAGGTCCTCCTCCTCGTCCTCCTCCACCAGAGCGTCCGCTCCCTTCATGTCTCCCTGTGCGACGGCGCTGAGACCCTGCGGGACAGAGACACACCGTCAGCACACGCCAGACGAGGAACTGCTCACCTACGGGAGGAAGCGCAGGGTTCTCTTGCCTCTGCCTTTTTGATGGCGACGAGGGAAAACATGGAGGAATCGCTGGCGTCAGCGATGGACACTCCAGGAAGGTCCATCTTCAGCTCCACTCGCTCTCTCTGCTTCCGTCTCTCCTTCAGGAGCTTCTTCTTTTTCCTGTTCACCAGCAAAAACACAAAAATACAACAGGTTTTAGTGAAAAACGCCAGTTTAACGTTTTCTCATAGCAGGGTTAGTATCATTAAACTAAAAACCCAGAAACTATACAGACAAATAAAACATTTTTTTTGGGACAAAACAAACAAAAAAAAAGTAAGTCGAACACTTTTACGTGTGTTTGGTGGAAAAGACGTAACGTTTGTCCAGCAGTTTTTATCGTTTGTTCATTTAAAAAAAATATTACCTCAAAAGTTAGAGGAAATCCCGCACACTATTGATACAAAAGATATAAACAAGTTTTGATTAGCATCGATTCGGTCGTGTGATAGTGATTTCCTTTAACTTTTGAGATTTTGGGATTTTTTTTACCCTTTCCTGCACACCTATCCATTACCAACAGGTGAGAGGGAAGAAAATATTATCTGAAATAAAATATAAAAACAATAATTTACAATGTAATTTAATTCAAGTACAAAATAAAAACCAAATTAACTTAAATGTTTAAAATAAATATTTAATAAAATATTAAGATTAAATGTTTAAAAGAATTAAAATAAATAAATATTATATATATATATATATATATATATATATATATATATATATATATATATATATATATATATATATATATATATATATATAAAATACACACACAAAAAAACAATTTGTATTAAATGTAAAAATAATTAAATAAAAATAAATGTGTTATAGTTACATTATAGATGTATAAATATAATAAAAAAGTAATATATACACACACACGCACAAACAATATAAAACAAAAACAATTACATATAAATAACATTTTAAATATTAAATGTTTAAAGAACAAAAAAATATATACATATATAAAAATTTAAAAAAATAATATTTTATTTTTAAATAAAATGCAACAATTTAAAAACAAAACCTTTAAAAATTAATTTTTTGTATTTCTTGAAATAATAAAATGAAACAAACGTTCAATGAAATAAAATAAAAAACTGGCCATGGGAACAGTTCATTTAGTACTAAGATAAATTAAATGTATAATAACTACAACTAAAAACAATATAGACATGTAAAACATAACCAATAAGAATGGAAAAATAATATTTCAGCTTTAAAATGAAAACAGAAATCAGGAACTAAAAGTACAGTAGATATATCGAATCTACCGTTTCAGATCGGCAAACTCTTCGGCTTTCATCTCCGCCAGTTTCTTCTCCATCTCATCTTCCTCGTCGTCCGTCGCCTTCTCCTCATCCTTTTTCTTGCTTTCCTTCTCGTCAGTATCGCTCTCCTCCTCGTTTGAGCTGAGACTGTTAAAATGCGCAGTTAATATTGAGTCTATTGTATGATATATGGATTATACAACGTCAATAATCGCGTACTTGATTCCATGGTCCAGCTGCTCGGCTTCCTGCTTCAGTTTTTTAGCCAGGAACCTCCTCAACTTGGATCTCCATGACAACAACAGACTAATAACACAACAGCCAATCAGATTACAGCTCTCCATATATGGACATCCTACATATAAACAACGCCGGGACTCACCGCAGCTCCTTTCGGCCCAAGACCTTAATATCGGAGCAGCATTCTTTGATTTCTGACGAAGTGATGGGGTGGGATTCAAGCTCGGGGTTATCAAAGGTTATCTGGAACGAAGCAGATGGACATTAGGAGGACAAATACAGGCTAACTGACATCCAGCATTCAACCGAAGTGGCTTGAGAACGTACTTTATTGGCTTTGCTCAAGAAATCAACAGGGTTTTCTGCCTTTAAGAACTCCGTTAGTGAGAAGATGTGATAGAGCGTGAGGTCTCCATCGCTGTAGCCTTCAGCCTGAAACACCGCAGAGCAAACGTGGTCAGTTCAACACAAAATAAATCAGACTTAAGATACAGTTTGGTATATTTGGTGCAGTAAGACATACTTTGGGCTTTTTTTTGGAAATGAGCTCTTTCACAGTCTTCACTTGTACATCGACCTCTTTAAAAGCATGTTTAGGGTCGAAGAACTTGTTGTCAATTTTATCCGGAGCCAAAAAACCTGAAGGAGAAGATGAATAAATGAATATATGACAGATAGATAGACAGATGGATAAACGGACAGATGACAGACGGACAGAAGGATGAATGGATAAACGGACAGATAGATGATAGACAGATGGAAGGATAGATGGATGCATAAACTGACAGATATATGCTGGATGGATGATGGATAGATGGATGGATGGATGCATAAACTGACAGATATATGATGGATGGATGGATGGACGGACAGACAGACAGATGATTGGATAGACCGATGATAGACGGCTGGATGGATGGATAAATAAATGGACAGATGATAGACGGATGGATGGATAAACATGGACTGATGGATGGATAGATGCATAGACATATGATGGACGGATGGATAAATGAACAGAGATGATGGATGGATGGATAATAGATGGATGGATGCATAAACTGACAGATATATAATGGATGGATAGATGGATGGATGGATGCATAAACTGACAGATATGATGGATGGATGGATGGATGCATAAACTGACAGATATATGATGGATGGATGATGGATGGATGGATGGATGCATGACGACAGATATAGATATATGGATGATGGATGGATGGATGGATGCATAAACTGACAGATATATGATGGATGGATGGATGGATGCATAAACTGACAGATATATGATGGATGGATGGATGGATGGATGGATGGATGGATGATATATGATGATGATGGATGATGGATATATGGATGGATGGATGGATGCATAAACTGACAGATATATGATGGATGGATGGATGGATGCATAAACTGACAGATATATGATGGATGGATGGATGGATGCATAAACTGACAGATATATGATGGATGGATGGATGCATAAACTGACAGATATATGATGGATGGATGGATGGATAAACTGACAGATATATGATGGATGGATGGATGGATAAACTGACAGATATATGATGGATGGATGGATGGATGGGATGGATGGATGGATAAACTGACAGATATATGATGGATGGATGGATGGATAAACTGACAGATATATGATGGATGGATGGATGGATGGATGATGGATGGATGGATGGATAAACTGACAGATATATGATGGATGGATGGATGGATGGATAAACTGACAGATATATGGATGGATGGATGGATGGATGGATGATGGATGGATAAACTGACAGATATATGATGGATGGATGGATGGGATGGATGGATGGATGGATGGATGGATGCTGACAGATGGATGGATGATGGATGGATGGATAAACTGACAGATATATGATGGATGGATGGATGATGGATGGATATAAACTGACAGATATATGATGGATGGATGGATGATGGATGCATAAACTGACAGATATATGATGGATGGATGGATGATGGATGCATAAACTGACAGATATATGATGGATGGATGGATGATGGATGCATAAACGACAGATATGATGGATGGATGGATGGATGCATAAACTGACAGATATATGATGGATGGATGGATGGATGGATGCATAAACTGACAGATATATGATGGATGGATGGATGGATAAACTGACAGATATATGATGGATGGATGGATGCATGAACTGACAGATATATGATGGATGGATGAATGATGGATGCATAAACTGACAGATATATGATGGATGGATGGATGCATAAACTGACAGATATATGATGGATGGATGGATGATGGATGGATGGATAAACTGACAGATATATGATGGATGGATGGATGATGGATGGATGGATGCATAAACTGACAGATATATGATGGATGGATGGATGCATAAACTGACAGATATATGATGGATGGATGGATGATGAATGCATAAACTGACAGATATATGATGGATGGCTGGATGGATAAACTGACAGATATATGATGGATGGATGATGGATATGGATGGATGCATGCATAAACTGACAGATATATGATGGATGGATGGATGCATAAACTGATAGATATATGATGGATGATGATAGATGGATGGATGCATGCATAAACTGACAGATATATGATGGATGGATGGATGATGATAGATGGATGGATGCATGCATAAACTGACAGATATATGATGGATGGATGGATGGATGGATGGATGGATGCATGCATAAACTGACAGATATATGATCACCTAAAGGATGGATATTAGGATGCATGGACACCATACTAATATGGATGGATGCATGACCCTATTTGCATAAACTGACAGATAGATGATGGATGATGGATGGATTCATGCATAGGTGACAGATATATGATGGATGGATGGATGGATGGATGGATGGCATAAACTGATAGTGGATATGGATGCATCTGATGATTGATGGATGATTTGGATGGATGCATGCATAATATGATGGCACAATATATGGATGGATGCATGCATAAACTGATGATGGATGGATCCCAAAGATGCTCTATTGGATATATGATGATGATGATGATGATGACTGTGCATAAAACCATATATGATGGATGTACAGTGAACTCATGGATGTCATGTTCATAAACCAATATTGATGGAATGATTGGATGCTTTGTGACATGGTGCATGGATGGATAAACTGACAGATATATGATGGATGATGCATGGGTATGGATGGTGATAAATGGATGGATGCATGCATAAACTGACAGATCAGATATAATGATAAACTGGATGGATGGGATGGATGGATGCATGACAGATATATAACGATGGATGGATGGATGGATGGCAGATATGGATGGATGGATGCATGACAGATATATGATGGATGGATGGATGCATGATGCTGAGATATGATGGATGGATGATGGATGGATGGATGGATGGATGCACAGATATGATGATGGATGCACATGGTAAACAAGGCATGATGGATGGATGTTCTGCATAAACTGACAGATATATGATGGATGGATGGATGGATGAATGGATGCATAAACTGACAGATATATGATGGACTGGATGATGGATGGATGCATAAACATTTTTATAGACAGATATATGATGGATGGATGGATGGATGGATGGATGATGCATAAACTGACAGATATATGATGGATGGATGGATGCATACAGATATATGATGATGGATGGATGCGCATAAGCTGGAGGATGGATGGATGGATGGGACAGATATATGATGGATGGATGGAGCATATATGATGGATGGATGCATGGATGATGGATGATGGATGGATGGATGCATAAACTGAGATATATGATGGATGGATGGATGCATAAACGGACAGATATATGATGGATGGATGGATATAATGACAGATATATGATGCATGGATGGGATGGATGGATGCATAAACTGACAGATATATGATGGGATGGATGCATAAACTGATGATATATGATGGATGGATGGATAAATGCATAAACATGAATATATGATGATGGATGATGGATGGATGCTAAACTGACAGATATATGATGGATGGATGCCATAAACTGACAAGATGATGATGGATGGATATATGGATGGATGGATGCATAAACTGACAGATATATGATGGATGGATGGATGATGGATGGATGGATGCATGACAGATATATGATGATGGATGGATGATGATATGCATGCATAAACTGACAGATGGATGCATGGATGCATAAACTGACAGATATATGATGGATGGATGATGGATGGATGGATGGATGCATAAACTGACAGATATGATGGATGGATGGATGGATGGATGGATGCATATAAACTGACAGATATATGATGGATGGATAAACGGATGATGGATGGATGGCATAAACTGACAGATATATGATGGATGATGATAGATGGATGGATGCATGCATAAACTGACAGATATGATGGATGATGGATGGATGCATAAACTGACAGATATATGATGGATGGATGGATGGATGGATGACATGGATGGATGTGGATGGATGCATGGATGAAACTAAACTGACAGATATATGGATGGATGGATGACAGATGATGGATGGATGGGATATGCATGCATAAACTGACAGATATATGATGGATGGATGGATGGATGGATGCATAAACTGACAGATATATGATGGATGGATGCATGCATAAACTGACAGATAGATATGGATGATGGATGCATAAACTGACAGATATATGATGGATGGATGGATGCATATAAACTGACAGATATATGATGGATGGATGGCATGGATGGATATATGATGGATGGATGGATGATATATGATGGATGGATATATGATGGATGCATAAACTGACAGATATATGATGATATATGATGATGGATGGATGATGGATGATGGATGGATGCATGGATGGATGCATGGAACTGACAGATATATGATGGATGGATGTGGATGGATGGATGCATAAACTGACAGATATATGATGGATGGATGGATGCATGCATAAACTGACAGATATATGATGGATGGATGTGGATGGATGGATGCATAAACTGACAGATATATGATGGATGGATGGATGCATAAACTGACAGATATATGATGGATGATGATGGGATGGATGCATGCATAAACTGACAGATATATGATGGATGGATGTGGATGGATGGATGCATAAACTGACAGATATATGATGGATGGATGTGGATGGATGGATGCATAAACTGACAGATATATGATGGATGGATGTGGATGGATGGATGCATAAACTGACAGATATGGATGACAGATATATGATGGATGGATGGATGCATAAACTGACAGATATATGATGGATGGATGCATAAACTGACAGATATATGATGGATGGATGGATGGATGGATGCATAAATGATATATGATGGATGGATGGATGGATGGATGCAAACTGATATATGATGGATATGATGGATGGATGGACAGATATGATGGATGGATGGATGCATGGATACATGATGGAGATATATGATATGATGGATGGATGGATGCATAAACTGACAGATATATGATGGATGGATGGATGGATGGATGCATAAAACTGACAGATATATGATGGATGGATGATGGATGGATGCATAAACTGACAGATGGATAGATGGATGATGGATGGATGGATGCATAAACTGACAGATATATGATGGATGGATGTGGATGGATGGATGCATAAACTGACAGATATATGATGGATGGATGGATGCATAAACTGACAGATATATGATGGATGGATGGATGCATAAACTGACATGGATGGATGGATGGATGGATGGAACTGACAGATATATGATGGATGGATGGATGGATGGATGCATGCATAAACTGACAGATATATGATGGATGATGGATGGATGCATAAATGCATAAACTGACAGATATATGATGGATGGATGGATAGATGGATGATGGATGGATGCATAAACTGACTGATATATATGGATGGATGGGATGGATGCATAAACTGACAACTGACATATATGATGGATGGATGGATGCATGAACTGACAGATATATGATGGATGGATGGATGCATAAACTGACAGATATATGATGGATGGATGCATGCATAAACTGACAGATATATGATGGATGGATGCATGCATAAACTGACAGATATATGATGGATGGATGATAGATGCATGCATGCATAAACTGACAGATATATGATGATGGATGGATGGATGCATGCATAAACTGACAGATATATGATGGATGGATAGATGGATGATGATGCATGCATAAACTGACAGATAGATGATGGATGGATGGATGGATGGATGCATAAACTGACAGATATATGATGGATGATGATATGATGGATGGATGCATGCATGAACTGATATGGATATGATGGATGATGGATGCATAAACTGACAGATATATGATGGATGGATGATGCATGAACTGACAGATATATGATGGATGGATGCATAAACTGACAGATATATGATGGATGGATGGATGCATAACTGACAGATATATGATGGATGCATGCATGACATGGATGAATGGATGCATAAACTGACAGATATACAGATATATGATGGATGGATGCATGGATGGATGATGGATGGATGGATGCATAAACTGACAAGATAGATATATGATGATGGATGGATGCATGCATAAACTGACAGATATATGATGGATGATGATGGATGATGGATGGATGGATGCATAAACTGACAGATATATGATGGATGGATGGATGCATAAACTGACAAGATATATGATGGATGATGATAGATGGATGGATGCATGCATAAACTGACAGATATATGATGGATGATGATAGATGGATGGATGCATGCATGCATAAACTGACAGATATATGATGGATGATGATAGATGGATGGATGCATGCATGAACTGACAGATATATGATGGATGGATGATGGATAAACATAGGCGGATGGATTGATGATGGATGGATGACAGATAGAATTATAGATGGATTGATGATGGATGGATGACAGATAGAATTATAGAACGAGCGATATAAACAAATGCTAGAAAGACTGAATTGCATAAACGAGAAACACTATAAACAGAGCGGACGAACGACAGAAGAACTTGAGCTTTACTCTGGCAGACGACGAAGATCTCGGCGGACTCGTTTCGCGAGGCCTGTGGTTTGGTGGCCTGAACCTTCTTGAAGAACTGCTGGAAGATCCACATGAGCGGCTGATAGTCTTTGGAGCGGAAGACTTTCGTGATGAACGTGCCGCCCTTCGTCAGGAACTCGCAGGCCAGTTTCAGAGCCATGAGCGTGAGACTCGCTGCAGGACACAAACACAAACGATCACACTCCATGCTTTCTGACACGTTTTCTTTTACCCGTGCCGGTTTCCTCGTACCTTGAGAGAAGGCGTCGTGCTGCCAGTTGGCGCCGACGTTGGGCGCGCCGTCATTGAGAACCACGTCCACCTTCCACGTCTGCAGCTCCTTCCTGAGAGCCTGACGGACAAAGAGCGTTCATCAGAGCGGCGGTCACAAACCCGAGCCGACTGAAGCGCGCGGCCACACAAACCTGTCTGCACTTCTCCGTTGTGATGTCCTCCTGCAGGGTGACCACGTTCGGGATGGGTTTGATCGGCACCAGATCCACACCTGACATCAAATCAAGAGCATCAACACTGGATCTCAGAGGCTGAACCAGAGACATTACACCTCAAACACAACTCACCGATGATGAGGCTGGACACGGGCATGAACTTGGACGCCACCTGCAACCTGAACGTGGAAGACAAGACGGGCTAGTCAGGAATAGCAGGTTTATTAGGCTGCTGTCACTTTAAGAGCGAAAACACGGATCCAATACACGTGTGTTTTCTTTCTCAATGTTTTATGTTCACATAAGACACACATAAGTTTTTATTCATCCATTGAAGCATAAGACGACGCAAAAGAGAACTCAATTCAGTACTCGAGCGCTCAAATGGTTTAAAACCACATTAAAATGCACGCACAGGAAGCGATAAGGGGAGTTTATTTTAATAAGTATCTGATTGCTACCAGCAAACACAGCATCTTCACTAGAAAAAAAAGTGTGTTGGATTTATGTGATTTAAGTGTATATCGGTCCCACATGAATCAGTTAAAGGACTAGTTTACTTAAACTTTTGCTGATCATTTACTCATCCCCATGTCATCCAAGATGTCCATTAAGGTTAATGTCCAAAGGTTTTTGATGAAAACATTCCAGGATTTTTCTCTATATAATGGACTTCAATGGGCTCCAAACGGCTCAAGGTCCAAATGACAGTTTCAGTGCAGCTCCAAAGGGCTTTAGACGATACCAGACGATGAACAAGGGTCTGATCTAGCCAAACGATCGCTCATTTAAAAAAAAAAAACTGTTTAAGTTTTATAAGCACAAATGCTCGCCTTGCTCTGTTCTGTGATGCGCGTTCGTGACACGTAATTCGCAGTTACGTTGAAAAGGTCACGCTTTGACGCAGGCAGAAGTACCGAGTCAGTGTTTACAAATGTGCGGAAGGAGGACCATATACACATATTCAGTTTATCGTTTAAAATGCCCATTTCGTGTGTGTATTCTGGGTGTTTTAATATTAGAAAGCCTAAACCAGAACTCTCAAGCGTGACCTTTTCAATGTAACTGCGTATTACGTGACGTCACGAACGTGCATCACAGAACAGAGCAAGGCGAGCATCTGTGCTTATACAACGTAAACTGTTTTTCTTTTCTTTTTTTTTAAATGACCGATCGTTTGACCGTGAACCATTTGGAGCCCACTGAAGTCTATTATATGGAGAAAAATCCTGGAACGTTTTCCTCAAAAACCTTAATTTATTTTCGACTGATGAAAGAAAGACACGGACATCTTGGATGACATGGGGAGAGTAAACGTATCAGCAAAAGTTTATTTAAAAGTGAACTAATCCTTTAAGTTAAACATAATTTGTTCATGTAACTTCAACATCATGGAATGATGACAAAATTAAATAGTCTCAAAGTAGTAGTCCCCCTTTCGCAAATTATATACGCTCACTTGATTTAGCCATATGCAAAGCATGCTGGGAAATAACAAGCCCCACCCAGTTTGTTAATGCAACACAAATCATTGGTCTCAAAGTGAATTTTAAATGGCTCCCTGACATTCAATTTCATATATTCATTCATCCACTTCAATGTTACACAACTTAATTAGAATACTGCACTAGCTAGTTAAACTTTCAGCTAGCAATAGCACACATTAGCATCTTAAATCCTTCAGTAAGCCGTTATGACATTAGTTGTATTAGTCCACAGCCACTTCTCCACAATGGTAACCCACTGCAATTTAAATTCTTCTAATAATTCCAACACAATTTAATATTAAACACCCTTTCGCATCTTACTCAAAAATACATAACATTATTTACTCTATTGATTTAGCCATATGCAAAGAATGCTGGGAAATAACAAGCCCCGCCCAGTTTGTTAATGCAACAAATCATTGGCCCTGTCCCAAATGGCACGCTTCATGTGCACTTTCGGACTTACGATGGCCGCTGCGTGCGCGTTAAGTCCACAAGAGCGTAGGGTGTCCCATTCGTCGTTTAAGCTTAAAGAAGGGTGCTCGTGAGCGCCCTCTTTGCAGCTGTATCGCGCCCTCGATGCGCACTTCAGCTGAGCCCGCAAGGTCGCGAGCTACGCAGAGGACGTCTACCCGGCAGTCAAAGCGGCATTACATCATGAAAGTGCGGACTCGGAGGAAGATCGTGAGGGTTTAGGGTGCCATTTGGGACAGGGCCATTCATGTAATCTCGACACAAACGGATTATGTAAACTTCAATTTGACTTTTATTGAACACAATCAAAATGTATAGCAGTCGTGTTGCTTTAACTCATTTTAATTGAGCACTCCGAACAAGCAATACAAATCTTGTATTTTCAGTGGCATTTGGTTCCCGTTTGTTTTTGAGAACCAAAATGATAACGTTCCCAGAACGTTGCAGGAAGGTTTTTTTTTTTTTAAATAACATGAAAACGACTGAATGTTCCTTAATGGTTATTTCGCAATCATAAAATAACGCTCCCAGAATTACGCAGGGTGATAATTTTTAAATAACTTGCAGAACATTCCCTAATATTTAATAACCATGTAAAACAGCCTTCCAATTAAAACATTGCAGATGTTTGTGTGTAATGATATACAGAGTATATTAGCATATTAGAAATTAGTTTAATATAGCATTTATGTAGAAATGAGATCAATCAAAACACGTTATAATTATCATACAAGTACAACTTTATAGCTAAATAACAGCTTATTAATATCTAATGTCTGTGAATACATTTCATATTTGAAAAAAAAAAAAAAAAAAAAAAAAAAACAGTGTTTAAGTCATTGCAATTTGATGCCGATGTGAAATATAGTAGATCTCATTTCATCTTCCATATGCTGGTTGATGTGCTAGGAATGTTTTAATTAAATAATGAATAAAACGATATGGTTTGAATAATAGTGATAATAGGCATCCATCTTCCATACCTCTGGGCGTGCTGATGATTACTGACGTACATGATATCGAGAGTAAAGAGATTAGGGGAACGTTCTGGGAACGTTAAAATAACGTTCTACGAACCAAAAAGTAACATTCCATTGCCGTTAAGAACACTTTCCTGGCTAACCAAAATCAAACCTTTAAAAAATTAAAAAAGAACATTCTGGAACCAAAAATTGTTAGCTGGGCTGGCCTAAAGTGTCTTAATTCCCAGCCCTAGTCATGAAACTACCACAGGCACACTCGTTTTTACTCACCATCCTCCTGGAGCGGCACACAGATCCACCAGAGCTCGGGCTTTCTGAAGAAACTGGAATTTACGGTTGAGCTGAATGAGCTTGAAGGACGACCGGGAGCGATAACCTTAAAATGACCAACAATATATACACGAGTAAACACCTTCATTTGATTACCACTGTTTCTGATCTTACGTTTACAGAAAAAATTAAATAAAAACCAATTTCATAGGTCCTGTTGTTGTAACAACAACAACAAAAGTGTTATAAATTCAATGCATTAGACATTGCTACAATTATTTAAACCATTAAAATGGATTCCAGAACAATTACAATGAACAGTCATTTTTCTTTCCATAAATTCAGTTACTCTTTATTTAAAAGCGTCCCGTGTTACATTAAAGCACTGATTAATAATAATTTAAGTACATGTACTTACTATGGGGTTATGATTTAGCACACGTTATGATATGTAACGTAATGTAACGTAACTTTTTGACTACTTAAATGTAACGTAAGTCAGGGAAAACCGTCAACGGAAAACATCAGATTGTAATACCATACTAGTTTAATATACGAGTGCTAAATGACTACCATGACACTTCTACGATACTTTGAGGGCTACTATAATCTCAAAATACACGCTATTGCTACGGTTATTGTAAAAAAACAAACAAAAAAAAAAACACGGTAATAACGTGGTAGTGTCAAATAGTATCGTAATGTTGATGTTTACGCGACTTACCCGTTTCTTTGGCGAGGTGATAGAATTTGTCCTTTCTGGTTTTTCCGACTTTGAGTTTTTTGCCCATGATTTCTGCGGTAGATCACCGGTTTCTACGCTTTATTTCGACACGTTTCACCTCGCCGTGTCGCGAGCTACCGACTGAGCCACACACGTGTATTTTGGAGGCGCCGGGAGATGACGTCACTATACTTTAGTAAGTCACTATACTAAGTGTTTGGAAATGCATAGGGTACAACCTAAAAGGGTACACACACACCTGCTCCTATAATGTATGAAATACAGAAATATATATATGTTTGTATTGAACATGTATGGAGCAACAGATTCTTTAAAATATGTTAATATATCTGAAAATAATAAAAAAAAGTAAAGATTCTGAAAGCATTGAAGGAGATCCCATAATAATTTAATATAGATTTACAGTAGTGACAATAAATTATATTTTATTATTTGACATGATTGTATCACATTTTTAAATCTGATGCTTTCATTATAAATATGGTGATTACCCAACTTAATATATAACACTTACAATCTGAATCTAATACCGTTAGATTTACGTAAACGATTTAGATTTAGTAAACAACCGTTTACATTTCACTGCCGGTTGTATATTCTGTATATAACTGTGTATGTGACAAATAAAACTCTTGAATCTTAATAATGTCGCTGTTTATGGTCATGTTAGATATGGTGCCTTTTACCCCAAACACCGCACTTTCACATATTCTCACGTTATTGTAAAACTGCTGCTTTAATTACCTTGAGCAAAACTGACAAACATTAACATGACCTTTGTTTCCAAACATATTCATTCATTTTAGCGATTCTTATACACTACTTAAATCTACAACACTTTTAAAAACATAAAATATTAGATCAAATGAGCGCAGAATCATCTTTTCGCTGCTGCCCGTGATCACGTCACGGATCAGACACATTTCCACGTGCATCTTGAAAAGCGGATGTTTTGCAAAGTGCTGAGGGAAGTTTTTGTGCCATCTAGAGGTTTAGAGGAGAATAAAATCAAAGGAGCTTTTAGCCCCATTGTACCCTATATACACTCACCTAAAGGATTATTAGGAACACCATACTAATACTGTGTTTGACCCCCTTTCGCCTTCAGAACTGCCTTAATTCTACGTGGCATTGATTCAACAAGGTGCTGAAAGCATTCTTTAGAAATGTTGGCCCATATTGATAGGATAGCATCTTGCAGTTGACGGAGATTTGTGGGATGCACATCCAGGGCACGAAGCTCCCGTTCCACCACATCCCAAAGATGCTCTATTGGGTTGAGATCTGGTGACTGCGGGGGCCATTTTAGTACAGTGAACTCATTGTCATGTTCAAGAAACCAATTTGAAATTATTCGAGCTTTGTGACATGGTGCATTATCCTGCTGGAAGTAGCCATCAGAGAATGGGTACATGGTGGTCATAAAGGGATGGACATGGTCAGAAACAATGCTCAGGTAGGCCTTGGCATTTAAACGATGCCCAATTGGCACTAAGGGGCCTAAAGTGTGCCAAGAAAACATCCCCCACACCATTACACCACCACCACCAGCCTGCACAGTGGTAACAAGGCATGATGGATCCATGCTCTCATTCTGTTTACGCCAAATTCTGACTCTACCATTTGTAGTGGAGATGAGTGGTACCCGGTGGGGTCTTCTGCTGTTGTAGCCCATCCGCCTCAAGGTTGTGCGTGTTGTGGCTTCACAAATGCTTTGCTGCATACCTCGGTTGTAACGAGTGGTTATTTCAGTCAAAGTTGCTCTTCTATCAGCTTGAATCAGTCGGCCCATTCTCCTCTGACCTCAAGCATCAACAAGGCATTTTCGCCCACAGGACTGCCGCATACTGGATGTTTTTCCCTTTTTACACTTTCACACATTAATGAGAAATTGAACAGGTGTTCCTAATAATCTTTTAGATATATATATATATATATATATATATATATATATATATATATATAATATCTTACATGCTGTTAAATAATAATAATATTATTTATCTTATTCTGAAGTGTTCTTTGTATTAAAGTACATTTTAAGACTTATTTTTAATTAGAAATCATGATTTAATTCAGTTTCCCATGCAGGAACCAACGCAAAGTATGATAGGAGACTTTTTTTTTTTTCTTAAATTATACTGTGGTACTTTTTTTCTATTATTTTATTAATTTCATAATTTTGCATAATAAACCATGTTACGTTCATTCTGGAGTTAAAGGGTTAGTTCGCGCAAAGATTAAAATTACCTAAAACT
Source organism: Paracanthobrama guichenoti (assembly GCA_018749465.1). Classification (NCBI taxonomy): domain Eukaryota; kingdom Metazoa; phylum Chordata; class Actinopteri; order Cypriniformes; family Gobionidae; genus Paracanthobrama; species Paracanthobrama guichenoti. Next base: position 4,424,851 of record CM031964.1, read on the forward strand.
ATAGCTAATCTTCATTTTTGGGTGAACCATCCCTTTAATATGCAAATACGGGGGGCGTGGCATCTCTTTTCTCCGTCATCAGACGGCGGCGAGGTCACGTGCCATCGCAGAGAATACTCCAGATCAAAGATGGCGGCGTACATGAGAATGTGGAGATCATACCGTCCGGCGTCCAGAAGCTTCAGCACAGCTTCATCAGCCGGAGCGGGCATGATCAGAGCCGGACTAAACGCCTTATTCCCGCGGGATCCGCTCAGCGGGAGCCGCTTCATCCACATCCAGCGCTCGTATTCCAGCATTTCCAGCAGAAAGTCGTTACACAACGCGAGAATCACAGCATCCGCGGTGACTGACAGGTGGAGGTGCGTACCCCCGGGCTCCGGGAGCCTCGGCGGCGGCTGTCAGAGGAGGTTTCTGTTCGGGAACAAGGGCAGCGGGTTTTCTGGAGAGGACGGAGCGGAGAGCAGCGGCGGAGCCCCGGATGAGTCCGGAGGGGATGAAGGTCCGTACACTCCTCCTCAGATGACCGCTCTCACCCCGATGCTGGTGCCCGAGGTGTTCCCGAACGTGCCTCTCATCGCGGTAAACAGGAACCCCGTGTTTCCAAGATTCATCAAAATCATTGAGGTGATGTCACGTGCTCTCATCCATGCATGACGCAATCGGTCTTATTAATCAATCAAGGTAGAAACAACACGTCAGTCAAATAATCGACACAAGAGCACAGTAGTTTATGACATGTGTCAGTATAGTTTGCGTTTAGAGACAAAGTTTATTTGTTTTTTTTCTGCAGTTTTACTATAGTGTTGATGTTTGCTGGTGATTTCATCATCCTCTCTGTGTGTGTGTGTGTGTGTGTGTGTGTGTGTGTGTGTGTGTGAGAGAGCAGTTAAAGGACTATCTAGAAAGTTCTTTGAGAAGTTAGTGTGTTTTTTGAACCTGTCAGTACTTGAGTATTTGATGTCTAGTAGCTTTGCATGATGTACTCCATCAAAAACATCGATTCTGGATAAACCGACAATCACGATTTTATTATTGATTGTCAACAGACAACTAATCAAAATAACGTGTTTTACTAGACATTCTGACTAAATGTTAATTATTGCAGTATATTTTAAAATGTTTAACTAATCCGAATTATATATATATATATAAGAATGAATGATTCAATGACTCACTCATAAATACTTGTTTCATTACTGGATGAAACAGAATGATCACAGAAGTACTGGGATAAATGTTCATGGGTCTATGGTAGCGATCAAAATCGGATCGAGTAAATCACCGTGGCGCTTCAAATAACGATTGTTCATTACACCAATAGGTGGCGACAAGTGACTAAAAATGTATTTATCGTTGAATCATTCATTCAAGAGATTTGTTTAAAAACGCTGATTCATCCAGTAATGAAACAAGTGAAGCATTTATGAGCGAGTCATTGAATCATTCATTCAAGAGATTCGTTCAGAAACGCTGATTCATCCAGTAATGAAACAAGTGAAGCATTTATGAGCGAGTCATTGAATCATTCATTCAAGAGATTCGTTCAGAAACGCTGATTCATCCAGTAATGAAACAAGTGAAGCATTTATGAGCGAGTCATTGAATCATTCATTCCAGAGATTTGTTCAAAAACGCTGATTCATCCAGTAATGAAACAAGTGAAGCATTTATGAGCGAGTCATTGAATCATTCATTCAAGAGATTCGTTCAGAAACGCTGATTCATCCAGTAATGAAACAAGTGAAGCATTTATGAGCGAGACATTGAATCATTCATTCTAGAGATTCATTCAAAAACACTGAATCATCCACCTTTGTTTAATCGTGATCTCTGTTTGAAGCGATAAAATTGTGATTCCCAATGTGTCCAGAATCATGCAGCTCTAATTATTATTATTATTATTATTATTATTATTATTATTATTATTATTATTATTATAGATTTGATCAAAGTTGTAGCCCCAATTAACTACAATATAATGTGTTTAACTTTTTAATAAAAGCGCTCAAGCTTTTTTTTGTGAATATTTTGTCGTCTGCAGGTAAAAAACAAGCCGCTCATGGACCTGCTGAGGAGAAAAGTTCGTCTGGCTCAGCCGTACGCAGGCGTTTTCCTGAAGAAAGATGACAAGTAAGTGCCTGTGTGTTTGATATAGCGGCTGTGTGACAGTTCCCGCTGATTGTGGTGTTTATTTCCCAGTAACGAGTCGGATGTGGTGGAGAGCCTGGACGCTGTTTACCACACCGGGACGTTCGTGCAGATCCACGAGATGCAGGACCTCGGAGACAAACTCCGCATGATCGTGATGGGACACAGAAGGTGATGCTCGAAATCACGACGCACTTTGAAGATGCGTTTCTCAGGAGAGTCCTCTGACCTTTTCCCATCGTCTCCCAGAATCCGCATTAATAAGCAGCTGGACGTGGAGCCGGAGGAGCCGGCATCCCTGGAGCTGGAGGCTGAAGGCGAACAGCCCAAAGCCCCACGCCGGAAGCAGAAGCGGCCCCGCAAGGACCCGGCGCCGCTCGCGGAGGCCATGGAGGGGAAGGTGCGGGAGGCGGAGTTTGTGGTGGAGGCGCTTCCTCTTCCCAGCGTCCTCATGGTGGAGGTGGACAACGTGATCCACGAGGACTTCCAGGTCACAGAGGAAGTCAAGGTCAGCCTCACTTCAGTGTCAGTACAGCTTTATTCTGATCTTCATCTGGACTTTAGCGCTTTTTCTTTCGCTTCATTTATAATTTGTCTAGTTTTTAAGTTTCAGTATTTAAACTGGCAAGACCACTAGGGGAGCGCGGGGTCAACCTAACGCGGGGGTTAGCTGTAACACACACGGTTTAACACTTTCCACACATGCCAGGATGACCAAACTCAGTGTATTTACTAGTCATATCAACATTATTTAGAGAAAAAGTTGTGCCAAAATCAAGAAATCTTTGGAAGATATCACTGAACATTTATTTAACCACAGCAAAAGTACATTTCTTAAGTTTATTTTTCATCTCTATCTTTTGTGTTTATTTAAAATAAGACAAATCTGATATCATTGTATCTTCTATCAGTTATTGAACAGCTGAGATGTTCTTTAATGCTGATCTAACAGCAGAAGACACGAGCCGCGGTTAATCTCGGTCACGCAGGCGCGGCGTGCTGTCGCTGCGCTACAATGAGCCCCTGTTAGAAATATGCCATTATATTCTATACTTTTATGAACTCTTTTGAGAAACCATGAGAAAAGGGTGAATACTGACAGAGTCAATGTTCAGAAATGATTCATTATTATGATGTTTTGAACTGTAAAGCTGTGCTTAGCGACGTGTTTGCTGTCAAACTCAAAAATTAGTTTATTTTGAATGATTAAAAAATGCCATTATTTTATTTTTAAAAAGTTAGTCATTGTATTTTATTGACAATATTTTAGTTTGTCTTGGATATTATTTTGATTATATCAGGTAACACTTTAATCTGTCATTTGGTCATGTTACAGTGCACCCCACCTATGGGGCATGTTGTCACATTTCACTTCCATTCTTTCGGGGTAAATCAAGTAAAAAAGTAAACACTATTAATGAAACAAAACCACATATTTGCACTAGACATGTGGGAAATTAATGACGTAAAAAATAAATACTCTGAACCCCACGTGGATTTACACAAACTGAGACAGTCAGAAAGCGTTAGGTTGTGCTCCGCTCTCCCCTGTCGCACATCTATTTTTCAGTATGTTCATATATTTTTATTAATATTTTGATGTTTTTTTTTTTTTCAGTTTTCACTTTGATTTTAGTGATTTAAAAAAATGTTTTTTTAATAAATATGTCTATTCGGTAGTTGTCATTAATTTTTATTTTAAATGTAAATCAGATTTTGTTAAATATAAAATGCCTTTTTAGTTATAGTTTTTTGTATTCAGTTTTCACTTTAATTTCAGTTAGTTTGAGTAATTTTAGTATATAGTGTTTTCTAAATGTCTATATTTGTATTCATATTTTAAATTAGATTTTAGTAATAGTAATTTAAATGTAAATAAATTTGCTTAGATAAAATATCTGTTTAGTTTATATTATTATTTTGAATTAGATTTTTAATATTTTCAGTTTCAGTGATTTTTGTCATTAAAATGTCTATAGTTTATATTAATTTTGTAGTATTTCAATTTAAAACGAAAGTTAGAATTTGTCTATGTCATTTTTATTATTAGTATTTCAACTTAAATAAAAATGAGACATTTTTAAGTGTATTTTATTTCAGTGAACCTTTATTTTTATGGTTGTAGTTAACTATAATAATCCTGGTCCAGGTACTCTAGGGTTCAGTGTGCTAGGCATTTAATACATTTATCCAAAGCGACGGTATACAGTATAAGTTGTGTTGTTTTAAATCAGGCCCTGACCGCTGAGATCGTCAAGACTATCCGTGACATCATTGCTCTGAATCCACTGTACAGGTAAGCCAGATAAAAGAGGCCGTTTAGCAGCGCATGCTGAGGCACTATTAGTCAACATGTCTGTCTGTCCGTGTGTTTGGTAGAGAGTCTGTGCTCCAGATGATGCAGGCCGGTCAGAGAGTTGTAGATAACCCTATTTACCTGAGCGACATGGGTGCGGCACTGACCGGGGCAGAATCACACGAGCTCCAGGACGTCCTGGAGGAAACAAACGTATGTTTATAATCCCCAAAACTGTGTCTCAGAACGTCAATGTGTGTCTAACGGGAGAACTGTCGTTCCAGATTCCCAAACGGCTCTACAAAGCGCTTTCTCTGCTGAAGAAGGAATACGAGCTGAGTAAACTACAGCAGCGTCTTGGGAGGGAGGTGAGGGCACGTTCATGACATTGCCGTTGCTTATTCGTTTTGGTTTCCTGTCATTTTTACGTTCGCCTGTTGGTTCTGATGCTCAGGTCGAGGAGAAGATCAAGCAGACACACAGGAAGTACCTCCTCCAGGAGCAGCTGAAGATCATTAAGAAGGAGCTCGGCTTGGAGAAAGAGGACAAAGACGCCATTGAGGAGAAGTTCAGGGAGAGGTTAAAGGACCGCACCGTACCTCAGCACATCATGGACGTTATTAACGAGGAGCTGAACAAACTGGGGCTGTTAGATAACCACTCCTCCGAGTTCAAGTAAGGAGTTCGTCATGGCTATAAACCAATGTAGTTTATGAATACTATACTGTTTCTTCTTAATGTCGATTTAAATGCCCAAGAAGCTAAAATTTTTAAGCTTAAGATGGTTGTACAGGGATTCTACCTGGCCATTATCTTCACTAGATGGTGGATCAGTTGGTGTACAAACTGGTGGACCTGGACTTGACCTGGTAGACCACCAAGCTTGACAAAACCCATCTTAAAACCAGCTTAAGGTGGTTGTATGTAGATTCTACCTGGTCATTGGCTGGTTCAAGCTGCTTTAGATGATTAACCAGTTGGACTACAAGCTGGTGGACAGTTTCAACCTGTTAGACCAGCAACAAAGCTGACAAAACCCAGCTAAAACCATCTTAAGATGATTGTACATGGATTCTACCTGTTCATTAGCTGCTCTAAATGATTTATCAGTTGGACTACATGCTGGGGAACCTGGTTTCTACCAGGTAGACCACCTTAAACCATCTATATATGATTGATCAGTTGGACTACAAACTAGTGAACCTGGTTTCAACCAGGTAGACCACCTTAAACCACCTCTATATGATTGATCAGTTGGACTACAAACTAGTGAACCTGGTTTCAAGCAGGTAGACCACCTTAAACCACCAACAAGGTTGACAAAAACCAGCTAAAACCAGCTTAAGATGATTGTACATGGATTCTACCTGTTCATTAGCTGCTCTAATTTGCTTTAAATGGTTTATCAGTTGGACTACATGCTGGTGTACCTGGTTTTGACTTGGTAGACCACCAACAATGTTACCCAGCTAAAAACCCAGCTAAAACAAGCTTAAGGTGGTTGTACATAGTCTACCTGGTCATTGGCTGGTTCAAGCTGCTCTAGATGATTAACCAGTTGGACTACAAGCTGGTGGAACTAGTTTTGACCTGGTAGACCACCGTAGACCAGCAATGAATTTGAAAAAAAAACTAAGCTAAAACCAACTTAAGATGGTTGTACATAGTTTCTACCTGGTCATTAGCTGCTCTAGATGGTTGATCAGTTGGAGTACAACCTGGTTTTGACCTGATAGTCCAGCAGCAACCAGCTGCCATGTTTCACAAAGCTGTTCTATCTCCTTAAAATGGCATTTCACTCATTCAAACATTGATCCTTCTCCCCCCCCTATTAAAATCCCCAGCGTTACCCGTAACTACTTAGATTGGCTGACCTCCATGCCGTGGGGCACCAACAGTGTGGAAAACCTGGAGTTGAGCCGAGCCAAAGAAGTGTTGGAGGAGGACCACTACGGAATGGATGACGTCAAGAAACGCATTCTGGTAAAGATCAAGCACAAACGCCTCAACCTTTGTCCACTGAGTATATGCGTTGCAAATCTTATTAACCCTGGTCCTTGTTCATTCATGCAGGAGTTCATAGCTGTAAGCCAGCTCAAAGGCAGCACACAGGGAAAGATCTTGTGTTTCTATGGACCTCCTGGAGTCGGCAAGACCAGTATCGCCCGCTCAATCGCCAAAGCACTTAATCGCCAGTACTTCCGGTTTAGCGTGGGAGGAATGACGGATGTGGCGGAAATTAAAGGCCACAGGTGGGTGTTGCCAGTGGCTTGAACTGAGGTGCTACAGTGACATTGCTGAACTTTGTGAATAGTCTGCTCTTCTTTTCAAGCTCTTAGTACATAATACCATATATAATTGTGTCCGTACATTGCAGGAGAACGTATGTTGGTGCAATGCCAGGAAAGATCATCCAGTGTCTGAAGAAAACTAAGACTGAAAACCCATTGGTCCTTATTGATGAGGTATTACCAATAAACCTAATCCTAATCCTACCAAAACTATTGTTCTTCTTTAGGTGTGGTGAAATTCATCTCTTTGTTGTGCAGGTTGACAAAATAGGTCGAGGTTATCAGGGTGACCCATCTTCTGCACTTCTTGAGCTTTTAGATCCAGAACAGAATGCTAACTTTCTTGACCACTACCTGGATGTGCCTGTTGACCTGTCTAAGGTATAAACTAGCGGATATTCCCCGTTTGTTGGAAGGATGCTCTGGTTTCATTGTACCTACTTTGGTGTTTGTTTTGGTTTTCAGGTGCTTTTCATTTGTACGGCCAATGTTCTTGACACCATCCCCGAACCCTTAAGAGACCGAATGGAAATGATCAACGTATCGGGCTACGTCGCTCAGGAGAAATTGGCCATTGCAGAGGTATGTTCACTTGGTCTCATTTCCTGAAAATCAACAACACATTATTTTTGGTTAACGCTTAAAGCTGCCAACTGGAAGGTTGCTGGTTCAAGACTGGTAGTTAATAAGCCCCTAAAGATGGTTTCGGCACAGATTCTATTTGATCATGAGCTGGTCAATTGGACTATGAGCTGGTGGATCGGGTTTTAACCTGGTTGATCACCTTAGCCCAACATGAGTTTGTCAAAACTAAGTTGATAAATTGGACTACAAACTGGTGAACATGGTAGACCACCTTAGACCATCAACAAGGTTGACAAATTTAAGCAAATAACATCTTAAGGTGGTTGTACGTAGATGGTACCTGGTCACCAGCTGATTTAAGATGGTCTAGATGATTAATCAATTAGACTACAAACTGCTGAATCTGGTTTTGACCTGGTAGACCACCTTAATCTAGCAACTAGATAGTTGATAGCCTGGGTTATGTCAGTCTTAAAGTGGTTGTATGTAGATTCTACCTGGTTATTAGCTGATTTAAGATGGTCTAGATGATTAATCAATTGGACTACAAGTTGGTAGACCTGGTTTTGACCTGGTAGACCACCTTAGACCATTATCAAGGTTGATAAACTCCAGAAAAAAACAGCTTATGGTGGTTGTACGTAGAGTCTGCCCGGTCACTATCTGATTTAAAATGGTCTAGATGATTCATCTCAATTAGACTACAAACTGGTGAATCTGGTTTTGACCTGGTAGACCACCTTAATCCAGCAACTAGATTGACAACACCCAGGTAAAACTATCTTAAAGTGGTTGTACGTAGATTCTACCTGGTTATTAGCTAATTTAAGATGGTCTAGATGATTAATCAATTGGACTACAAACTGGTGAACCTGGTTTTGACCTGGTAGACCACTTTAATCCAGCAACTGGGTTGACAACCACTTTAAGATGGTTTTAGCTTGAGTTGGTCAACCTCGTTGTTGGTCTACCAGGTTCACCAGTTTGTAGTCCAATTGATTAATCATCTAGAGCAGCTTGAACCAGCTAATGACCAGGTAGAATTTACATATAACCACTTTAAGCTAGTTTTAGCTGGGTTTTATGTGGATTCTACCTGGTCATTAGCTGGTTCAAGCTGCTCTAAATGACTAATACATTGGATTACAAGCTGGTGAACCTGGTTTTGACCTGGTAGACCACCAACGAGGTTGACCAACTCCAGCTAAAATCAGTTTAAGATTATTATACATGGTTTCCTGGTTTTGACCTGGTAGACCACTTTAAACCAGCAACAAGTTGGACACATCCCAGGTAAAACTATCTTAAGATAATCAATGCATCAGGTTATGTTGCTCAGATAATCTCTTTTCTGGAAACTGAAGTTGGAAGTCGCTTCCAGAGAGTTAGTTTCACTGGATTCATTGAAGTTGAAATTTCCTGGTTTTTGTTCCCATCACAGAAATACTTGGTACCCCAGTTGCAAGCTCTGTGCGGGTTGGATGACCAGAAGGCGAAAATAACCCCCGAGGCTCTGAGCGTGCTCATCAGACAGTACTGCCGGGAGAGCGGCGTCAGGAACCTTCAGAAGCAAGTGGAGAAGGTACCACTAACTTGTTGCTCATTCTTGTCCATCTGCAGGAGTGTTCTGAACGTCCAGCTGAGTTTTGTACCGTTACAGGTATTCAGAAAAGTAGCGTTCCGGATTGTCAGCGGCGAGGAAACGGCGGTCAGCGTCACCTCGGATAACCTCCAGGATTACGTTGGGAAGCCCATCTTCACCGTGGACCGAATGTACGACGTCACACCGCCGGGAGTGGTCATGGGCCTGGCGTGGACGGCAATGGGTGTGTGTTCAACACGGTCCACTCGTTTCCAGACTTGGCTGTGAACAGTTTTGTGCAATTTGCCTTGGCATTCAGAGTTTTAAGTTCAATCGTTTAACAACGCAGTCACAGTTTACGGTTCTCTGATGTTGGCTAATGGTCACATGACACACAGCTCTTGTTTGGTGTTTTATTATTATTTTAATTCTACATATTCATGATTTAATAAATTTTTAGTTAGTGATAAAAAAAAAAAAAAAAATTAAATATATTTGTATGTTAACATTTTAATGCTTTAGCTTTATTTAAAAAGCAAATCAAAAGTTATGTATTTTAATTTGACATTCTTGGTGCTTTGACTTGTTTTTATTTTTTAATTGTACTTTTTATTGAATTAATGTTGAGTTGGTGCTTTTTGAATTATTTATTTATTTTATGGTTTAATACATTTTTAGTTAGTGCTTTTTGACCTATTATTTTAAAAGGATGTATTTAATTATTTAATTTAATGGTGCTTTATTTTCATTTATCTTTTACATTTTTATGATTTAATTTTTAGTGTTTTTATTTTGGTGTGCTTTATTTTAACGTCATGTATTTTATAATTTAATTACATTTTAGTGCCTTTTATTTTAATTAGTTTTTATTTTAACATTTTTTTAATTTATGATTTAACTAATTTTTAGTTAGTACTTAATTTTGGCATTTTAACACTACATCAAATTTTAATTTTTATGGTTTAATTTTTATTGTAACTTAATTTATTTTATTGGTGCTTTATTTTGTATTGCTTTATTTTATTGTGTTAGTGCTTTTATTTTGACATTTTAACATTAATTTAGAATTTTTATGTACATTTATTTTTAATTAATTATAATTGTCCTTTTTTCTCACTTTAATTGATCATTAGCTTGTCACTCTGTCACGAACAGCGCTTGTGGTAAAGAAAGCAACATGTGACCATTCTTTCGCCCGCAGGCGGTTCGACGCTGTTCATCGAGACGTCTCTGAGGCGCCCGAGGGACCCGCCGGGGAAGGACGGTCCCAAAGACGGGTCGCTGGAGCTCACGGGGCAGCTGGGAGACGTGATGAAGGAGAGCGCGAAGATCGCGTACACGTTCGCCCGCTCCTTCCTCATGAAGGAACAGCCGGAGAACGAGTTCCTGGTGTCCTCCCACATCCACCTGCACGTGCCTGAGGTGAGCTCAGTCCTGAAGGCTTTGGTTGGGATTGTGATGTTCTGATGTTCATTTGTTTGGGAATGTGTGTAGGGTGCGACTCCTAAAGACGGGCCGAGCGCCGGGTGCACCATCATCACGGCTCTGCTGTCCTTGGCCACCAACACCCCCGCGCGTCAGAACGTGGCCATGACGGGAGAAGTGTCCCTGACCGGGAAGATCCTGCCTGTGGGAGGAATCAAGGAGAAGACCATCGCCGTGAGTCAGCCGGGCTTCAGGGCTTATTTCCAACATGTGTGCTTTTGCCAATCATAATTATGACATCATAAGTCATATTTGAGATGAGAAGTTGAAATGATGACACTAAATCATAATTATGTAGTCATAGTAGTGATAATTTTGACTATCTCATATGAGTCATCAATTTGTCAATGTATATTTGACAAAAAATATGATTGTCTATATTTTGAACTCATCATAAATATGATCGTCTATCGTCAAAATTGATGATCATATTTATGATGAGGTCAAAATGATGACGGTCATATTTATGATGAGGTCAAAATGATGACGATCATATTTATGATGAGGTCAAAATTGACGATCATATTTATGATGAGGCCAAAATGATGACGGTCATATTTATGATGAGGTCAAAATTGACGATCATATTTATGATGAGGCCAAAATGATGACGGTCATATTTATGATGAGGTCAAAATGATGACGGTCATATTTATGCATGAGGTCATGAGGTCAAAATGATGACGATCATATTTATGATGAGGTCAAAATGATGAGCGATGATGATGTGGCGGTCATATTTATGATGAGGCCAAAATGATGACGATCATATTTATGATGAGGTCAAAATGATGACGATCATATTTATGATGAGGTCAAAATGATGGCGGTCATATTTATGATGAGGTCAAAATGATGGCGGTCATATTTATGATGAGGTCAAAATGATGGCGGTCATATTTATGATGAGGTCAAAATTGACGATCATATTTATGATGAGGCCAAAATGATGACGGTCATATTTATGATGAGGCAAATGATGAGGTCGATCATATTTATGATGAGGTCAAAATGATGGCGGTCATATTTATGATGAGGTCAAAATGATGGCGGTCATATTTATGATGAGGTCAAAATGATGGCGGTCAAATGATGAGGCCAAAATTGACGATCATATTTATGATGAGGCCAAAATGATGACGGTCATATTTATGATGAGGTCAAAATGATGACGATCATATTTATGATGAGGTCAAAATTGATCATATTTATGATGAGGCCAAAATGATGACGATCATATTTATGATGAGGCCAAAATGATGACGATCATATTTATGATGAGGCCAAAATGATGGCGGTCATATTTATGATGAGGTCAAAATGATGACGGTCATATTTATGATGAGGTCAAAATGATGACGGTCATATTTATGATGAGGTCAAAATGATGACGGTCATATTTATGATGAGGTCAAAATGATGACGGTCATATTTATGATGAGGTCAAAATGATGACGGTCATATTTATGATGAGGTCAAAATGATGACGGTCATATTTATGATGAGGTCAAAATGATGACGATCATATTTATGATGAGGCCAAAATGATGACGGTCATATTTATGATGAGGCCAAAATGATGACGGTCATATTTATGATGAGGCCAAAATGATGACGGTCATATTTATGATGAGGCCAAAATGATGACATATCATGATGAGGCCAAAATTGACGGTCATATTTATGATGAGGCCAAAATGATGACGGTCATATTTATGATGAGGCCAAAATGATGACGATCATATTTATGATGAGGTCAAAATGATGACGATCATATTTATGATGAGGCCAAAATGATGACGATCATATTTATGATGAGGTCAAAATGATGAGGCGATCATATTTATGATGAGGTCAAAATTGGCGATCATATTTATGATGAGGTCAAATGATGACGGTCATATTTATGATGAGGTCAAAATGATGACGGTCATATTTATGATGAGGTCAAAATGATGACGGTCATATTTATGATGAGGCCAAAATGATGACGATCATATTTATGATGAGGAGGTCAAAATGATGACGATCATATTTATGATGAGGCCAAAATGATGACGATCATATTTATGATGAGGCCAAAATGATGACGATCATATTTATGATGAGGCCAAAATGATGACGATCATATTTATGATGAGGCCAAAATGCCAAAATATGACTATCATATTTATGATGAGGTCAAAATGATGACGATCATATTTATGATTTATGATGAGTCAAAATGATGACGGTCATATTTATGATGAGGTCAAAATGATGACGATCATATTTATGATGAGGTCAAAATGATGACGATCATATTTATGATGAGGTCAAAATGATGACGATCATATTTATGATGAGGCCAAAATTGACGATCATATTTATGATGAGGTCAAAATTGACGATCATATTTATGATGAGGTCAAAATGATGACGATCATATTTATGATGAGGTCAAATTTATGATGAGGCGATCATCATATTTATGATGAGGCCAAAATGATGACGATGAGGCCAAAATGATGACGATCATATTTATGATGAGGCCAAAATGATGACGATCATATTTATGATGAGGCCAAAATGACGATCATATTTATCATATTTATGATGAGGCCAAAATGATGACGATCATATTTATGATGAGGTCAAAATGATGACGATCATATTTATGATGAGGCCAAAATGATGACGATCATATTTATGATGAGGTCAAAATTGACGATCATATTTATGATGAGGTCAAAATGATGAGGTCAAAATGATGATCATCATATTTATGATGAGGTCAAAATGATGACGATCATATTTATGATGAGGTCAAAATGATGATGAGGTCAAAATGATGATCATATTTATGATGAGGTCAAAATTGATGATCATATTTATGATGAGGTCAAAATTGACGCTCATATTTATTTATGATGAGGTCAAAATGATGACGATTATTTTCATTATATTTTTTATTTTTACGTATTACTTTACAGTAAGGTTTTATTTGTTAATATTCATCAGTGACATTTATTAATATGAACTAACAATGTACAGTGAATGTGACGTCGTGTACCGATCAGATATAAATGATGATGACATGTTGTGATGGTCCTGGCAGGCGAAGAGAGCCGGCGTGACCTGCATGATCCTGCCTGCGGAGAACAGGAAGGACTTCTCGGATCTGGCCGACTACATCACGGAAGGACTGGAAGTGCATTTCGTGGAGAACTACAGCCAGATCTACAAAATCGTGTTCTCCGGACCGTAGCGAGCCGCACGCTTTTATCCGTTTTATCTTCTGCGAGGTGAAATCTTTGTGTTTTTATCCCACCGAGGTCACGCGGACAGTGTGTGGATCGGTGGGACGCGCCGGAGACTCCGGGATCCTGCAGTCGCTGCTACGCAGCCGCTATTGAAGATGTTCATGTTTGTAAATAACTGCCTTAATGTATTCCCTCAGATCATTTACAATAAACATAAATTATGCAGCCGCTCCGTCTCTTCATCTGGACGCAACCCCTGAGGCTTCAGGTTATTCGAGTCAATCATGCCGACACCAACTCTTTACATTTTTAATGCTGACAACACGAGATTTTGAAATGACGGGTAAGAAATGCTGGTGTCATGTGGTGTTGTTCAATATCACATTTATAGTTGAGATATTTTAATTGCACTATATTACAAATATAAATTCTTGACAAGATTCATTAAAAATTACTTTTTTCATACTTTTGACTTGCCTCAAATGACTTCGTCATAATTTTAACTTTTTTTGAAAAATTACTGCTATAATTTCAGCTTTTATGGCATAAATATGACTTTGTATGTCATGATTCGCTTTTTTCTCATAAATGACTGTCATAATTTTGACTTGTCATCACAAATCTGAATTAAAATTATGACCCTCAAATATTATTGTCGTCATTTTGACTTAGTTTAATAAATGAGTTTAATTTCAGCTGTTAATGTCATGACACAGATTTAAATGCTTGACAAGGTTAAGTTTTATCATAATTTCGACTTGCCTCATAAACGACTAGTTGTGTCAGAATTTAAACTTGTCAACTTTAGTTTTATCTCAAATATGACACTTCTCTCATAAATGACTCCATAATTTAAACTTTTTGAATTCAATATGACTTGCCATGTCACAATTTTGACTTTCTCTTAAATTGTTATAATTTCATAAATATGACTCATTTCGACATATGATTTACAAAAGCATGATTTTTGAACTGTAGTGTTATTCATTAATATATTTAAATATACGACTAACCTGGGGCCTGTACCATGAAGCCGGTTTAGCTGGCTAGCCAGATATGTTTAAGTACCATTAAAGTGGTTTGGCTGTTAGCTGTGTTCATCTCCATAGTAACTTACTCTCCACGGCAGGGTATGTTCTGGATAAGAGATCTCACACTGAAATTGGACCAATCAGCTGTGAACAAAGTGACAAGCCTCAATCAAGCCACTCCCCCTTTTCTACGCCAAATTAAAGGTCACAACATAGCAAATGTTTTTAAAGACTAAATGGTCTGGCTTTTAGCAATGCTTATTTATAATAATAATAATGATTTAGATGTCATTTATGTAATTATTATACCCTTAATCAGTTATTTTAGTTAATCATTAATATGCACTTTGTTAAACTGAACATAAATAGCCTATATAAATGTCCACAGCGTGCGATTGGTTGTTTTCTACTGATGTCAGAGCGCGCGATTGACCGTTCTCTACTGACGTCACGGCACTGATCCACAGCATGCGATTGATCAGTGCGCGATTGGCCGTTAGCTACTGACGTCACGGCACTGATCCACAGCGCGCGATTGGCCGTTAGCTACTGACGTCACGGCACTGATCCACAGCGCGCGATTGGCCGTTAGCTACTGACGTCACGGCACTGATCCACAGCGCGACTGGCCGTTCGCTACTGGCGTCACGGCACTGATCCACAGCGCGACTGGCGTTCGCTACTGACGTCCACGGCACTGATCCACAGCGCGACTGGCGTGATCGCTACTGACGCCACGGCACTGATCCACAGCGGCTCGTGATCTACTGGCGTCCATCCACTGATCCACAGCGCGCGACTGGCCGTTCGCTACTGACGTCACGGCACTGATCCACAGCGCGCGACTGGCCGTTAGCTACTGACGTCACGGCACTGATCCACAGCGACTGGCGTTAGCTACTGACGCGGCACTGATCCAGCGCGCGACTGGCGTTCGCGGCACTGATCCACAGCGGCGATTGATCCACAGCGCCGACTGGCCGTCGCTACTGGCGTCACGGCACTGATCGGCGACTGATCCACAGCGTCACGGCACTGATCCAGCGCCAGCGACTGGCGTTCGCTACTGGCGGCACTGATCCACAGCGCGACTGGCGTTCGCTACTGGCGTCACGGCACTGATCCACAGCGCGGCGTTAGCTACTGCACGATCACGGCGCGCGCGACTGGCCGTTCGCTACTGACGTCACGGCACTGATCCACAGCGCGACTGGCGTTCGCTACTGCTACGGCGTCCACGGCACTGATCCACAGCGCCAGACTGGCCGCTCGCTACTGGCGTTCGCTACTGATCCACAGCGCACTGATCGCACAGCGCCAGCGCGACGGCGATCGCGCGACTGGCGTCACGGCACTGATCCACGCACTGATCGCGCGCGACTGGCCGTTAGCTACTGGCCACGCCACTGATCCACAGCGCTGATCGGGCGCGATTGATCCACAGCGCGACTGGCGCGATTGGCTGGCGTCACGGCACTGATCCACGCGCGACTGGCGTCGCACGGCACTGATCCACACGACTGGCGCGCGCGACTGATCCACGGCACTGATCCACAGCGCGACCGGCGCTACTGACGTCACGGCACTGATCCACAGCGCGCGACTGGCCGTTCGCTACTGACGTCACGGCACTGATCCACAGCGCGCTACTGGCGATTCGCTACTGACGTCACGGCTCTGATCCACAGCGCGCGACTGGCCGTTCGCTACTGACGTCACGGCACTGATCCACAGCGCGCTACTGACGTCACGGCACTGATCCACAGCGCGACTGGCGTTCGCTACTGACGTCACGGCACTGATCCACAGCGCGCGACTGGCCGTTCGCTACTGACGTCACGGCACTGATCCACAGCGCGCGACTGGCCGTTCGCTACTGACGTCACGGCACTGATCCACAGCGCGCGACTGGCCGTTCGCTACTGACGTGATCCACAGCGCGCGACTGATCCACAGACGCCACGCTGATCCACAGCGCGACTGGCGCTACTGACGTCGCGCCGCACTGATCCACAGCGCGCGACTGGCCGTTCGCTACTGACGTCACGGCACTGATCCACAGTGCGCGATTGGCCAAATATGAAAAAAATATGACAGTGCATTAGTGACATCATAAATATGACGGTCAGCATTTTTTTACTTGCCAAAATGTCCACTTAATGACACATCTCATAAATGAGTCGAAATTGATGTTGAATATTAAATGTCATAATTTTGACTTGTCAATTTTACTTTCCACTGAACTCGTGTCATTCAATATTACATTTTAAGTTGATATACTTTAATTGTACTAAATTGCAACTTCATTACAAATATATTTAAACGCTTGACAAAGCTAATAAAGAGAACTTTGTCATTTCCGACTTACCTCATAAGACTAGTTGTCAGAATTTAAACTTTTTGTATCATAATTTCATAAATGACTTGTCAAAATTGTCTGAAAAAACTTTTTTTGAAAACAATTTTGACCTTTGTCCTAAATATGACAGTATGTCAGTGTTTACTTATTTTTCACTTTTATCTCATAAATGGCTTAGTATGTCAGAATTAAAAAAAATTAATTTAATAAATGATTGTTTTAATTTCAATGCTTTATCAATTTCAGCTTGCCTCATAAATGGCTTAGCATGTCAGAAGTTAAACTGTCAATTTCATGTTTTCCACCTCAAAAATATGACTTGGTGTCGGAGCTTTGGTCTGAAAAATGACGTTATAATTTTGACGCAAATGACCGTTTCATAAATCGCAATTTCTGCAGTGTTAAACCATTACATTTAAAGTTTTACTTGTGCTAAACTGCAACTTCTTAAATATAAATGCTTGCAAAACATTAGCAGTACGTCAAAATTATGACTATTTTCTTAGTTTATACTTGTTAATTTTCTCTAATACTTATCTGCAGGATCCCATAAATGATCGCAAGTAATTTAAAAGTATGTGCAAGTTTGATCATTATGATTGATACGTCACGCAAGTTGAAATAACTGTACCAGCTTGCATGTTTTATGGCATAAGCATATTCTAGCTGAGGACACATTCAGTCGTGAACTTGCTTCAAAGATGGAAAGATGAAATTACACAAAGCCATACTCGAGTCCTACATTTCATGAATCATTTACAAATATGAAGAAATGTAGAGAGCTCCTAGATCACTGAAGGGTCTTTGATTCCTGCTAAAACTCAAAGACGACACTGTTAGCACGAGTGTTGAAAATGACCATAGACTAATCATTTCCATGCAACTCGTGACGGATGACAAAACTCTTGCTTTTGGTTAAACACACTTTTATATGATCCATCGATATGAACAGTTCATCTGCAAAACAAACGCATGTAAATGAAGCACGGCAGTCGTTTGTACACATTTATTTGTCATAACCCAGGCTACTCCTTCTTGGCAGCAGCTTTCCTCATGGCGGCCAGGATGTTGCTGAGCTCTTCCCTCTTTCTCTTGGCGCGGATGTGAGTTCCCACCTGCACAGACCAATCACACCATGAGGAAACGGAGCCATGAACGGCACAAAACGGTCAAGAACACAATCAGCAATAAAAATGGAAGTTTCTTTAAATGGGGCTCTTTTTCCCTCCATCATAAAAGGAGTTGTGAAGCAAACGTTCCGTCGTGTGATCTTGCGTTGGGACGCTGGTGTTCGGGAACACAATCGAGCGAGACGCTTCCGGAGGGAATTAAAGCAAATCATTCTGATCACAGACTCTGACTTGAGCATCATTTGACATGCTGCGACGTGATTGGTCCACTGGTTAGGCCAGTTATCCAATCACAGCCCCTGAGGCAAAGTCACACGAGATTTAAAGGGATAGTTCACCCAAAAATGAAAATAATCCCATGATTTACTCCCCCCTCAAGTCATCCTAGGTGTATATGAAATTCTTTCAGACGAACACAATCGGAGTTATATTAAAAATCTCCTGGCTAATCCAAGCTTTATAATGGCAATCCCAAATTTGAAGTGCATCTATCCATCATATAACTGCTCCACACGGCTCCAGGGGTTAATAAAGGCCTTCTGAAGTGGCGCGTTTGTGTGAGAAGAATATCCATATTTACATCTTTACAGACTAACATAACTAGCTTCCAGTTGACTACCTTCTGTATTCAACTTGCGCAGAGATTAATACTGGGTTTAACACGATTCTTTAGTAGTGTGGTTTTGGTAAAGTTTAATTAAGCATTGTCACGCGTGTACCTTACTTCTCACCACCGTTTCCCGATGGGTTATAGAACAATTACTCCGAGTCGCCCAATGGCGAGCGCGTCGAGTATAAACACTTCACCAAACGCACACTATTACGAAGGGGCGGATGCGGGCTTACGATGGACTTCAAAACAGAAACAGCCATTATAAAGCTCGGAAGAGTCAGGGGGGGGTAAATCATGGGATCATTTTTGGGTGAACTAACCCTTTAACGCATTTCCATTGTAGTTTATGCGCACGTCTCGTCAGATAATACAAGTATCCGCCCTAATTGAGCGCATACGTTCTTTTACGCACTTTCTTTATTGAAAAAACAAATATATACATATTTAAAAAATGCATTATCCTAAGATGTGCATAAATAAATAGGTGTATGGAAACTTAACCAGATCATGAAGATGCAGAAATTAAACCTGCCAATCAAAATCTGGACTGAAAAAAGGTTCAGCTCGTTTACTTTTAAGTTGTTTTGAAAGCCGTTTTCTGTTAAAGCATCATCTAACCAAGTTATTAGACATGTACATCTATATATAAACTCGTCATCGGGCCTGCATTTATTTGATCAAAAATACTAAAAGAAACCGTAATATTGTGAAATATTACTACAATTTAAAATAATGGTTTCCCATTTTAATATGCAATTTATTCCTGTGATCAAATCTGAATTTTCAGCCTCATTACGCCAGTCTTCAGTGTCACATGATCCTTCAGAAATCATTCTGATATGAGGATATTGTATACCGTTATAAAAGCCTGCTTTGCGTTGAATAAACGGGACGGGGAGCATCAACATACCCTCTTCTTGATGAACTTGAGGGCGCGTTTGTCCTTGGACACCTTCAGCAACTCCATGGCACGCCTCTCGTAGGGCGCGAAACCGCACACCTCGCGGATCATGTCACGCACAAACTTAGTGTGCTTGGTCAGACGCTGAAACGCAAGAACGGCGACACGTTAGACACGATTACACTGGGATAATATGCTGTAGACAGCAGTGCATGATGGGAGAAATTCACCAAAGCGAGTGTAAAACCAATCGGCAACATGACGAATAAAACTCAAAGATCTGAACTTCAACGGCTGTAAGATTATTGCAGATTGAAAGCACAGCATGCAGAAGTATAGACGTTTACTGTAAAGCAAATGTACAATTAATACAAAAATATATACTATACAACACAGTTTGGACTCTAAAGTTGCTAGAAAGACGACAGAGCTTAAAGCAGGGCTCGACATTAACACTGAAAGAGAATTTTACTTGCCCAATCGGTCATAAAGTAACTAGGGAAACGATAACACGGTTGTGCTGTTCAGGAGAAATCAAACAAACTCACTTGCACGCAATATTGACCGTTTTTGTTTTCCGTTTCAGCAGCGAAAATAAATCAGAACTGTTTCATTACTGAACGATTCAGCCTTTTGAACGAATCATTTGAGTCAATGATTCAATGACTCACTCATTAACCGCCTCAATCTCGAATGAATCGCCGTTTGAACGAATCGACTCACTCATAAAGACGCTCACTTGTCCTACTGGCGGTTTAGTTTCTTCATGTTTCAAAGTATCAGTTTCAAAGTATAAAAACAAAAATTGGAAGATTAAAAATTCAAATTATTTGATTGGTAACAGCCCTAGTCTCTTAATTTAAATTGACCAAATTTAAAATTTTAAAGTGAAAGATGATAGTTAATGAGATTGGGGATGCCCTTTTAAAAAGATTTTTAAAAAAAAAGATTCCTTCGGGGGAAGTATCACATGCGTCAAATATGAAAATATTGCTTCAGAATAAGTTATTTACACCACAAAAAAAAACAAGGCTGATTTACTTCTCCGAAGGATAAACACATGACGAGGCTTAAAGCCACAACGTCATTTTTCACCGCTACAGGTCGCGTATTCAAAACAACGGCGTAATGACTTGATTTTGCGCAACTTTTATTCTGCCGCAGACTAGCGCTTCTGCTTCTTCCGTTCATGCGTATGTGGGGGAACGCAGCGCTGTTTTAATCACATCACACACATTTGAGTGCGTTTAAAGTTATATTATGCTACTCCGTGCGTTCACTCAGCGCTACTATGAGACACTTGCTCACACTGATATTAGGCATGGTAAATCATGCTCCAATAACACTTAAGCCCAAAGTATACTTTGGCCAGCCGTGTGACGTCATTAGGAGGGTTCGCGAGCGGCCAAATTTTAGGCCGCGCCAGAAAATCAGAAGCGTCACAACAACTGTACTGCGCATGCGTCAAACTCATCCATCCGCGGTTGAGATTACTTTGAAAGCTGTGCGGACGTGACTGCGCGCGGAAACTGAAGCATACCCGGGGTTTAACCGCGCTGCGCCATAGGCTTCCTGTCGATTAATGTAACCAGCGGCTCACCTCACATAACATATTAAAGTGTCTTCGGCGTTTCCATGGCTTCTACAAAATAAAACCGGAGGGTAACACGGATATGACGTCATTGACAGACCACACGGTCCTGGTTAAAACGGCTTATTTCTCTGGATTTAAACATTCTTGGAAATATGTGGGATACTGCAAGTACACAAGTCAACAATATATAACAGGGTTCTAGTGGCTTTTGGATATTTTAATCGAAAACTTACATATTGCGCCTTTAATGTCGAGCCCGGTATAAAAAGACCGTTTCCATCGTAACGTAACGGCCAATTTCACAGAACAAACGAGCGGTCACGCTTTTAACCATACAAAACAAGTGTCACACGTGGACTCACCCCTCTCCTGCGGCTGTGCTTGGGCTTCGTAACGTTTTTGGTCACTGGATGGCCTTTATTGAGGCCAACCGCCATAGGATACCTGATGGCCATCTCTGAGGAGAGAAAATGCGATTAAACACACAAATACACATCAAAACGCGGCCATGTGTGCTATTAGAGCTCCATATAAGAGCTCAAAGTCGTTATAAACCAGCACTTCATGATTATGGAGGATTCTGATAACATTTTAAACACGTTTAGCTTGAAATATGCACTTCGATTTATAACGACAGCGTTTGAGAATCACCTCAGAGCGCTTTCCCGCATCTACTCTGAGAGAAACCCTCTAAAACACACAAACATCACGCCAACTGTTCACAATACTCGCTGGAAACCACGTCAGGGAGTTTGTATTTACAGACGCGAGCACTTTTGCGCTGATTTGAGACGCGATGTTTTAGATATAAATTGGATTTTTAATGTTTGCGGCTCTCCGGCGATTCATACCTGCGTTTTCGCTAATGGCGTCCAAACCGGAAGGACCGCTGTCAGGCGGAAGCTGAACTTTCACACGCGACAAAAAAAAAAAAGAGTTGGCGGGAAAACCGAGTGGCGCCATCTAGAAGTGAACAAAAGATATTTTGAAGTCTTTACAAATATCTAGTCCGGTGTGTTGACAGAGATGATTAGACAGTTATTATTTTTAATGCATGCTTTTTTTTTCTAGAACGATTCGATCCAGTAAAATGGATGCATTTCCCTCACAAATTCGAAGAATATGGCACATTGTTTGGAAATGTGTGTATATATTTATAGTTGTATATTTCTGTATATTTTGGCAGCCTATGGGGGATGAAACCAGCAAAAACAATTAATAAATAAACAAATATATAAAATAAAAGTCCGCAAAATTCTACGTAAATAAATATATAAATAAATCAATGTGTAAATAGGTACATAAATCCATACTCCTGCATAAATAAACATATTAATAATTAAACGTGTGAGGAGATAAATAAATAAAACGAATGTTATAAAATGTTAAAGGAAAAAATAAACTGAAAGAACAACAACTCCTCACACATTTAATTATGTATTTATGCGGGAATGTTAGGATTTATGTATTTATTTGCACATTGATTTATTCATATATTTATTTTAGATGTAGAATTTTGCGGATTTGTGTATTTATTAATTAACTTATTGGGTTTTTTTGGGGGCAGGTTTCGTCCCCATACAACACAATAGTAAAACAATATTTAAATATTTTTCTGCACTAAAATAAAAACATTAAAAGAAACACACACAACAGGAAAAGGGGAAATACACAAATGCGCCACACACACACACACACACACACACACACACACACACACACACACACACACACACACACACACACACACACACACAAAGTATTATAATATTAAAATAACATCTACAAATGTGTCCCTCGTTTATCGAGGCTTTTGTCGGATTTCGGACTACAAATCCCATGAGCGTTTCGATTGAAATTTGGCGCGGTTTTACGTTAGCGGCGGCCATTTTCTTTTCACACCTCCGTTTCAAAGACAGCCAACCAGCACTCGGACTACAAAACACGGTTTCATTCAAAAAACTCCACAAACAAAAACTTCCAGACGCCACCGGAAAACCGTTCCAAGTGCGACTCAGAGGCCGCTGCGCACACCGGGCCGAAGCGGAACACAAAGGAGTGTTTATTTGAGGTACAGTGGGTCTGTAGCGTGAAGCGATATGGCGACCGCAACCCCGAGCCGCGCAACGGCCGCCCAGACGCCGCTGAGCCCCACGCGGATCTCGCGCCTGCAGGAGAAAGAGGAGCTGAGCTCGCTCAACGACCGCCTGGCCGTGTACATCGATCGCGTGCGGTCGCTGGAGCTCGAGAACGACCGGCTGCTCGTCAAAGTGTCCGAGAAGGAGGAAGTCACGACCAGAGAGGTGCGGAGCCGTTCCTTTGTGTTTGGGTTTACGATCCATAAATCTGCTCGCGGGTGTCAGTTTCACGTCCCTACGAAGCCCGTGGCTTCTTCCTCGGTTCACTTTTATGTAGTAAATCGGGTTTCTAGTTGTTATCGAGCGTTTAAACTCCCAAAAGTCGCACATCGCGATAAAGCGTTTGAAAAACCGCGCGAGGAAGTCGTGCAGTTTTACACGAGCATTGAAAGCAATCATAGCCTGTGCGTTTAAAGTCGCTTTCTGCCTGTACAGATCTATACATAAAGGCATTGCATGCAAAGGCAAATTGAAAGGCATTCAAGGGAGTGGCCGGGAAATTGTGTCCGCATGGCTGTACTTTGTATTCACTTAATTTATGCACGTGCAACTCTTTTGGTTGTGCATTTATGTGTTGAAAGCAAGTGTAAAACTTCTGTAAGTATGACTTAATGTGTGTTTTGGGCGTTTTCCTCAAACTTTTTTTTTTTTGGGAGTGGCTAAATGCTCTTTTCAAATTTGAATCTGACCCCCCTAATCCCCCTTTGTTTTGAATGGTGACCACATCAGCCTGCACCCCTCACACATCTGATATCGCACATGCGCTGTGCTTCTCCGCTGAAACCAAACCTGCACGGTTTTCTCAGGAAGATATTTTGAAGCATAGTTTGGGAGAATGCTACTTAATCTTCATTTTTGTCTGAGCTGTACCTTCTTAATACATTTTGAGACTTGTGGCATCCCAAATATCTTGAATCTTTAAAGTGATAGTTCACCCATGGATGAAAATTATCCCATGATTTACGGGAATACACCTTTCAGGCGAATACAATCAGAGTTATATTTAAAAATATCCTGGCTCTTCCAAGAGATGGGGCCCATTGAGTTTGAAGCTCAAAAGTGCATCCGTCCATCATAAAAGTGCATCCGTCCATCATAAAAGTGCATATATCATCATAAAAGTGCATCCTTCCATTGTAAAAGTGCATCTATACGTCATAAAAGTGCGTCCGTCCATTATAAAAGTGCATATATCATCATAAAAGTGCATCCGTCCATTATAAAAGTGCATCTATCATCATAAAAGTGCGTCCGTCCATTATAAAAGTGCATCTATCATCATAAAAGTGCATCCGTCCATTATAAAAGTGCATATATCATCATAAAAGTGCATCCGTCCGTCGTAAAAGTGCATCTATCTATCATAAGTCCATCATATAACTGCTCCACACGGCTCTGGGAGTTAACAAAGTTCTTCTGAATCGAAGTGGCGCGTTTGTGTAAGGAAAACTATCCATATATAAAAGCTAAATATCTAGCCTCTGGCGGACCGCCTTCCATATTCAACTTGCGAAGAAAGGGCTTGCGTCTGACATCATCGTCGTGCCACTTACGCTTTTCCCATAAGTTGAATACAGAAGGCGGAAGCTAGATATTTTATTTTGTAACGTGTTAAATGTGGATATTTTTCTTACACAAACGCATCGCTCCGGAAGGCCTTTATTAATCCCCAGAGCCATGTGGAGCAGTTATATGATGGACGGATGCACTTTTATGAACTGCCATTATAAAGCGTGGAAGAGCCGGGACATTATTAATATAACTCTGGTTGTTCGTCTGAAAGAATCTCCTCATACACACCTAGGATGACATGAGGGGGGAGTAAATCATGGGATCATTTTCATTTTTGGGTGAACTATCCCTTTCATATCATGCACAATCCTATAAAAAACATTTCCACATGAGTCCATAAATCATTAGCTGCTAATGGTTTCAATTTGAGACGTCTAGCATCCTAAATCCATTGTCACTTTATTTTAATCTCTTCGTGTTCGAGATGTGTAAACCCTGTTTTTTCGTTGTAGGTGTCTGGGATTAAGTCTCTGTACGAGGCCGAGCTCGCCGACGCCCGGCGCGTTCTTGACGAAACCGCCAGCGAGCGAGCAAGGCTTCAGATTGATCTGGGAAAAGCCAACTCTGATCTCGAGGAGGTCACCCGGAAGTAAGTGTTGCTCGGAGACGTCTCTTTCAGCGGGTCTTGTGATGTGAATCGAGCCCATTATCCCTCTTTAATCACCCATGAGGCTTTAAGTCATCTTTAAACTTAAGTTGGGCTTACTTAACCTGACTTAAATCCGGTTCCATCTGCTGCTTTGGATAATGCGAGCAGAAGAAGGTCTTCTCCGGGTTTCGTGCTTTTAGCTGCACGTGTTTTTGCGGTTTAAGCATCATCTTTGGTTGCTAATGAACACATGCAAACAGGAAGAGTCTGTTGCTATGTGCCCGATTGCGGGCGGCTGCAGTAAACCACAAGAGATTGACTCACGTCATGGTGAAGACCTAGATTTGTCACAGATTTCACTCGGTTTATCTGCACTTTTTTAATGCAGTATTTATTCAGAGAGTCTCAATAACCGTATAAATGTTAGCAAACCTACATGTTGAACAAATGAAAGGATAATGATCTGATATGGGCTTTAGAAACGATGTGAAACCCAGCTCACTTTTAATATTATCGTAAATCTTTTTCGTTCTTATTTAATTTAACATTTATATTTTTGTTATTGTTGTTATATATGGCATTACTTTAATTATATTTGTATGTTTTACATATTTATATCTCATATCTGATTTTCCCAAGTAAGACATATTCCTGGATCAACATACTTTGTTGATCCTGGAACAACATTCCTGACCGAATATTTAGTCCTGACCATGTCCTGGAGGCTGGGCAATATGGCCTAAAAGTCATATCCCGGTATTTTTTTGGTTGAATGGTCGATATACGGTATATATCCCGGTATTTTTAGGGGCCAAGCCCCGAAGAGGCTGTAGCCCCTATTGTATCTGTTGGTACTTTATTATTATTATTATTATTATTATTATTATTATTATTATCATTCTTTTTCTTCCCGAAAGGGAGCCAATGGCAGCCCTGTGAACCGTAATTAGGAAAATGATGAAATGTGACACACTTGTAGAGATGTTCATGAATAGTCATTGGACCAAATTTAGAGTCTCTAGGACCAACTCTTTAGCGCCACCACCAGTTCAAAAATTCAACATTTAAACTGTTATAACTTTTGAACCATTTGAGATAGAGAAATAAAACTTAGTACACCTGATTCCTCTCATGCTTACATTAAGGCTCCACCCATTACAGTAACAGCCAGTTTGAAAAGTACAGTATTCAGTTTTTTTCGCTACTCCTCCAAAAATTTGTCCAAAATTGGCTCAGATGAACTTTGGTCAAAAGTTATGATGTTGCGAACTCAACACGAACTTATCTCGGCCAAACTTTGATCAATCGAATCGAAAATTGGTGCGCTTCATCGGACCCATGATCTGAGCTCAGCTATTAGGTTTGAATTGACTCTGGCTAACGTACATGCTTAAGTGAGCGCTCAAGTTTGATCATAATGCAAGTAGGGGTGGGAGTCTCTAGGCACCTCACGATTCGATTACGATCCAGAGGCTGCGATGCGATTATGAAACGATTATCGATGCATCTTTTTTCTATACAGATTTTCTTTTTTCTCATTTGGTACTTTTGAAGCAAAGTATTTGTAATGACCCATAATGAATTTACTTCCAATATCTTTTATTAATAAAACAGATAAGTGATTTTACAAGTCAACAGGAAGGTTACATTTGCCAGAATATGTCCTGACATTGCGAAGAACCAACAGGAAAAGTGTCAAGAGCAGCATACTGAATACATGCATATAGTAGATTAATACAGACTATTCTGAATCACTGACATGGTAATGACCAACACCCTCCGGTTATGTGCAATGAGCAATATAATCCTTCAGACAATTAAAAATAAGTAAACATTTAGCAAAAATCACAATTTTTATACAAAATATAGAATTCTGTACCAGCAGCTCTCATACAAGAGTAATGCTTGTGGACTTCAGCATATTCTGAAAAACTAGTAACATAAGCTAACATACAGCTGCTCTTATACACGAATAATAGTCTGAGCATACGGACGCAAATCCCTGACCATCAGATTTGCGATAGAGTTTGTGGTCCTCTGGTTGGCAGCGTTGGAAATGTGTAATATGGTTTGTCGCGTTTCAAAAATATTTTAGTTTAGTTTGACACAACTCTTGTCCAGGTCATTTTCCCCTGAAGTGCTTTTAATGCAGAAGGTGCCGGTCGGATTTCTTGCTCCGCCGTCACGCGCCTCTGTCGTTGCGCCTTTTGCGTTCCGTCAAAATTACGTTATCGACATTTTAGAAAATCCTTTTTTTTTTTTTTTTTTTTTTTTGTGGGACATTTGTGAATTATTTCAGAATCGTCCGCGTCGCGATGACTCGAATTTTCCCCGCACCCCTAAATGCAAGGCAAGCATTCGTGTGTATGTGACCTATCTTTAGCAGTTGTCTGCTCGGCTGTGGGGGTGTTGCAACGTCTAGGTGATGTCTCATCTAATGCTTCTGCAGATTTGTAGCATTACACCGCATTTTACCTCAGCATTACAAAAGGTGACAACGCACCGGAAGCCGCCAGTTAGGCACTGAATGAATGACTGACAGGTGCAGAAGACTAGCAATTAGATTTACGGTAATCATATGTTCAGTGTTAGAGGAAATAAATATGGGGAAAAAATGGATTCTTTGAGAATCGAGTTTGAATCAAACACGTTTTTTTTTTTTCTTTTTTTCTTCGAAAAATCAAGATTTTTGCCCAGCCCCAAATTGTGTGTGTGTATGTGTATATATATATATATATATATATATATATATATATATATATATATATATATATATATATATATATATATATATATATATATATATATATATATATATATATATATATATATATATATATATATATATATATATATATATATATATATATATACAATACACCGTCCACAAAAACCCTGGGTGTAAGCCTATAACTGACAGAAACCGTGAACTTGTCCCTCAAATCTGATTGGTTGATCCAGGAACATGTTATACTTGGTGGAATCACGTTCACCATCTAATAATTATAATTCATATATTTATAGCTCATTCCCATTTTCATACTTTTAATTATGTTAGTTTTGTTATTGCTAATTTTAATATGATTATTGTTTATAGTATCTGCATGTTATATTATTTTTATTGCATATGTAATGAAGTTAATGACAGCGGTAATATATATAATGATTAAGAAAAATATTAATATTTAAATTCTATTTAGATTTATCATATGGTTATTTATATTTTATTATTATTATTGCTCACATTTTATTATTTACATAATTTTTTATAACTATTTGAATTGTAAATTGCATTTTAATTAAATTGTTAATAACAATGACAATTAATATTATTTATAATTTTTATATTATGTAAGTTTGTATCATAATAATTTGACGTATGTGTATATAATTTAGATTTTGCTCTTATTTTCATATTATTATTATTTGTTTAACGTCTCACATTTATATTGTTTATATAATTAACTTGTTTTTTTAAATATATTTTTATTGTGTTTAAGTTGTTATTAATGACAAGCATTGAACATAAAATGTTCTACAATTATTAATAGTAATAACTGTAGAAAATTTGTATTGCTCACATTTATATTATGTAATTTTAGAACTTATTTACCATTGATTAATTTTTTTGTAAGCTTTATTACATTTTTTTTTTTTTTGAATAAATTAAGAAAAAAGTTAAGAAGTTAATCAATGAGATCAACATTTTTAATGTAGGAAGTGTCCTTGTTCAATAAAACATTTTATAGCCATAATAAAACAATATATAAAATAAAACATCTTTCGTCTTTGGCGTCTATACGAACACCAATAAAACATGGCATCTTTATCACACATCCGTAACTTGCAATAGAAATCGCATTGAATGCATTAAAACTGAACACATTTATATGAAAGGCACATTAAATTGTATCTGATTCATTTAAAAAAGGTTTAATCCATTGACAGCCGTTCCTAAAGATTGACTGACATTGTTTTCCAGCTTCAAGAAGAAGGATGGAGATCTGGTTTTGGCTCTGGCTCGAATTAAGGAGCTGGAAGCGCAATACAATAAGAACGAGGCGGCTCTTAACACGGCCCTCAGTGAAAACGGCTCCCTCACCGCTGAACTAGCCGACCTGAAGGCTCAGCTAGCCAAAGTAAGTCCCTTCATCCGCACTCCGGCTTCCTTCGTCTTGTGAACGCTGTCTAACGGAGGTGTTTGTCTGCCGGTTTTAGGCTGAAGAGGCTCACGGAGTGGCCAAGAAACAGCTGGAGAAGGAGACTCTAATGAGGGTGGACATGGAGAACCGCTGCCAGAGTCTGTCGGAGGATCTGGAGTTCAGGAAGAGCATGTTTGAGGAGGTCAGTATATGAGCACTTGAACACACAAACGTCATCTCCAGAGCAGCCTTTCATCTGAGAAAACTATCGGCAGATACACGCAAACTCACAGATCTTCACTGCAACCCGCCAAAATAAAAGTCTGGTTTAATTTGAAGAAATTGTGACCGGTATATATTACTATTGTGCAGTAGAATGCCCTTCTCAAAGTCATAATTATTATTTTTGTAAGGAATAATCAGGTAATGTTTCTTTTGCTTTAAGTAAATCAGAAAGTAAAATCTTCTGATAAATTTAATTAAACGCATGTTTTTCTCGATTACTAATTTATTTTAACCATTAAAATCAGAGTCCAGAAAAATTAATGGAAAAACTGAATCTGAAAAGAAATTTGATGTATGTTTGGGAAGCTCTAACGGCTGCATGTAACGCAGGAGGTGCGCGAGACGCGCCGGCGTCAGGAGAGGCGTGTGGTGGAGGTGGACTCAGGCATGCAGCAGGATTATGAGTTCAAACTGGCGCAGGCGCTGCAGGATCTGCGCAGGCAGCACGAGGAACAAGTGCAGCTCTACAAAGACGAGCTGCAGCAGACCTTCAGGGCTAAGGTCAGAAACGCTAGATTTCCCTCGATGGGTTTTGAAAATGTGGTTCGCTTGCTGACAGGAAACTTCTCTCTGCAGCTGGATAATGCCAAGGTGTCATCTGACCTGAATGATAAAGCGGTGCTCACCGCGCGCGAGGAGCTGCAGGAAGCCCACGTGAGGATCGAGAGCCTGAGCTATCAGCTCAACGCCCTGCAGAAACAGGTACCAGTCCACTTATAATGGTCTAAATACGTTTTTTACTGCTAAAATTGCTCACAAACCCTTGTTCATACACTGCCACAAGTTTACTGTAAAAATACAGTAGCAACTTTAAGATTACAGGAAATTAATTTAAGAAATATATCGTCATCGGCTTTAAATTTATCGCCAGTCTAGTTATCGGCTTTATATTTATCGGCCAAAATATCGGTTATCGGATTTAGATTTGGCTTTAGATATCAGCCAATATATCGGTTATCGTTTTAGATTTATTGGTCAGTATATAGTTATCGGCTTTAGATTTGGATTAAGATATCAGCCAATATATCGGTTATCAGATTTAGATTTATTGGTCAGTATATCGGTTATCGGCTTTAGATTTATCACCCAATATATCGGCTATCGGATGTAGATTTATCAGCCAATATATCGGTTATCGGCTTTAGATTTATCACCCAATATATCGGCTATCAGATTTAGATTTATCACCCAATATATTGGCTATCGGATGTAGATTTATCACCCAATATATTGGCTATCGGATGTAGATTTATCACCCAATATATTGGCTATCGGATGTAGATTTATCACCCAATATATTGGCTATCGGATGTAGATTTATCACCCAATATATTGGCTATCAGATTTAGATTTATCACCCAATATATTGGCTATCGGATGTAGATTTATCACCCAATATATCGGTTATCGGATGTAGATTTAGATTTATTGGTTATTGGCTTTCAAATATAAAGAATTATTGATTATTGGTATCTGCCAAAATATTCATATCTGTGCATCCCCAGTCTACTTTGCAGTTCGTACTTTTGTTGGTAGGATTTGGCTTAACCCAAAAAACTGTCCTTTTACGTATAAACGTTTGTTCTCTTTGAGTCATATAGTGTTAGAAGAGAACCCCTCGCTATGTTGTATTGTTAAGCCTCAGAATTGCTTTCTATCAGTTACGACTTGTTTTCGTCCCTCCGCAGGCGTCTGCTGCCGAGGAGCGTATCCGCGAGCTGGAGGACATGCTGTCCAGCGACAGGGACAAGTACCGCCGACAGCTGGA
This sequence comes from Paracanthobrama guichenoti, assembly GCA_018749465.1. Classification (NCBI taxonomy): domain Eukaryota; kingdom Metazoa; phylum Chordata; class Actinopteri; order Cypriniformes; family Gobionidae; genus Paracanthobrama; species Paracanthobrama guichenoti. Next base: position 4,456,605 of record CM031964.1, read on the forward strand.
CGCCAAGGAGCGTGAGATGGCCGAGATGAGGGAGTGCATGCAGCAGCAGCTCAACGAGTACCAGGAGCTGCTGGATGTCAAACTGGCCCTGGACATGGAGATCAACGCCTACAGGAAGCTGCTGGAGGGTGAAGAGGACAGGTGAGTGCCACCCGCATTCCTGAACCCACGTCTGGAAGCACTCGAACCAATAATCTGTCAGCCTAGACAGCATTTTAGGCTACAACTCAAAAGCTGAAAAGCCCTGAAAATGCGGTTTAATTTGCTTTGAAATGCATTCAAACACGTCTGTGGCCAAAATTGCTGCAGCATTTTGGGGATTGGGACATTGGAACATGTTTCTAATGTGCCAAATGCTTTCTATTTTAGATTTCAAAACTTGGTATGCGTTGCAAGTTTTAAGCAGCTCACTATTGGACAAGCTTGTGGCTGAAGTGCACTTGGTTTTGTGACCCATTCATGCATTTAGGTCAACAATGCACACAAACTAGCGTGTTCTTGAGTGTTGTTTCTCGCTGCTGATGACGTTCTGGCAGCTGATTATTATCATCATTCAACTTCACGGATACCTGCAGCCCAAAACATGTTCAGGAATGCTTCACTTCACATTTTTGCGCTTCATACTTGAAATACTTGAGGTGCCGGAGGTGCAAGGTAGGTTGTAAAATGTCACGCTGGATTGATAATTGTGTTTCCCACTCATGCGTGAGCGATAAGATAGGGCGAGTTGTCAAAAATAATCTGAGTGAGAAGTCAGAGAGCTCATTTAGCACGAAGTCGAGAATACCAGCTGCCAGCTAGACCATCTCGAAGATTGAGACGAGTTAGAGTCTGCAGTTGAGATATTTGGAGGACAGGTGATAGGAAGGAAAGGTAAGACGACAGCGCAGTCGCATAAACATTTTGTTTTCATGGTGCGGTTGCCCATTTATCATAATTGAGGTCCGTCCGCACCAAGAATGATAGCTATAATATAGGTTTGAGGATAGTGAAGTCTACACTACAAATGACTCTGATGAACAATATTGTTGGGATCCCTTAAAAAAAAATTTAGAGACAAGTTTTACAAGTTTTTTGCTCTACTAGGGCAGGTTTTCCTGCTTGAATGTTGATTATTTCCCCATATTCTCCATTGTTGCGGGTCCTCTCTTCTCAGTCTGTCAGTAATGCTCTGTTTAGTTCCTGTCTCTGTGAAGCCCCTCCTTCTGAAAGGCACAATAGAGACATAGCGTATTTAGGCCACGCCCACACCAGGGGAAGGGGGGGGGGACAATCCAACGCTCTCCATTGACTTTGTATTGTGTGAGATGGCCTCCTTGTCATTTCTGACTAATAACAAAAACAGAACAATGTCTAAAAGCTGATATGTGACAAGGTGTACAGCAAACAAGTTTTTGAACTAAGTTTTTATAAGCTGTCGACCCCAAAAAACGAGTGTTTAAGGAGACAAAAGTGGATACAGGGACTAAGACGTGAAGCTTCAGCAGGAACAATGGGTTCATTTTGGGATCCTGACACTCTGTATGCCTACGTGTGCAGTAAACATTTTGTCAAATATCCAAATGTCAATTTTATACATTTATATTTCCTGTCGCTGATTACGTTCCCCCCGCCCAGTGGGCGTAGTTCTCAGTGTAGTGTAACATGTCGCAATTGCCTGTATGCACTTTTGTGTCCTTAAACGCTCGTTTTTTGGGTCAGCTGCTTATAAAAACTTCTGGGTTTTTGATTCTGTGTATTTTAGCTGGTTTGCTGTCCACCCCGTCACATATCAGCTTTTAGACATTGTTCGGTTTTTTTGTTATAAGTCAGAGATTACGAGGAGGCCATCTCATGCAATACAAAGTCAGTGGAGACTGTTGGTTTGTTCCGTTATAAAGCAACAAAACTGCAGCTTATGCTTATAATAAACAGACTATTATCGTTGTTTGGTGTGAACGGGCCTTTACTCACTTTCTGTTATCATAAACGTCTTCCTGTTGATTTTTGTATGCATAATTTGCGTGTGTGTCCCGTCTCCTCTAGGCTGAAGTTGTCCCCCAGCCCGTCCTCACGGGTCATGGTGTCCCGCACCACAGCGAGCAGCACCTCTATGGCTTCACGTAGCTCTCGCGCAAAGAGAAAGCGGGTGGAGCTCGAGGAAGCGTCCAGCTCTGCCCCGAAAGTCCAGGTCAGCCAGCAGGCTGAAGCCACGGGCAGCGTCAGCATCGAGGAAATCGACCTGGAGGGAAAATCGGTGACCCTCAGGAACAACTCTGACAAGGTATTTGTCACGCTTAAAGGCAAGACGCTACAGGCCAAATTTTTTTTTTCCATGCACTGTTTGGCTTTTCATAGCATGTTGTTTCAGACTAGTGGAAAGAAAACATCCAAAATACACATTTAACCCTCTGGTGCTGTTTGTGTATCAGTCAAAAATAACTTCTGTCCTGTCCTCGTTTGCATATTTAAACACTCCAGGAAATTTGTCATACAAAACCTTTTTTTCACCTGTTAATTGTTTATCGTATTCATATTTATCCCAAATTTAGGATCAATCTCTGGGCAGCTGGCGACTAAAGAGGCAAATTGCTGACGAAGAGGAAATCACCTACAAATTCAGCCCCAAGTTTGTCCTGAAGGCCGGTCAGACGGTAACGGTAAGCGAATTGGACCGCATCTCATTTTGCTCCAACTCAGGACGTCGACTAGATGTTAAACTGTTGTTTCTGTGAAAGGTGTGGAGCGCTGACGCCGGCGTGTCCCATAGTCCTCCTTCAGACCTGCTGTGGAAGAGCCAGAGCTCTTGGGGCACCGGAGAGAACATCCTCACCTCCTTGGTCAATTCAAGCGGAGAGGTATGATGAGCACCAGCATGGTTTGGCCTTTGCTGTTTTTGCGTGTGACTGCGACAATGAAACTTGAACTTTGTTTGCAGGAAGTGGCAAAGCGAACAGTCACGAAAAGCGTGCTAGAAATGGAGAACGGTGATGATGAGGAAGCAGACTATGGAGATGAAGATCTTTTCCATCAGCAGGTAATAGTGAGAATTGGACCCTAAACTAAAAATTCTGACTATTAAATAGTTGCTTATTAGCATGCATATTACTAGAATATTGACTATCCAAAACTTTAAAGGGGATAGTTCACCCAAAAATGAAAATGTGATGTTTATCTGTTGCCCCCCCAGGGCATCCAAGGTGTCTGTTTCTTCAGTAGAACACAAATGAGATGTTTAACTCCAAACCATTGTGGTCTGCCAGTCGTATAATGGATGTGAATGGTGAAAACACACAAATCCATATTAAACCCTACGGCATGGTGTCTTAAGACGCAAAACGATTGGTTTGTGCAAGAAACCCAACAGATTTTACAGAATTTTTTACCTCAAATACAACACTATGTACATCATCATTCACTGTGCGGTGACTTCCGGTGAGTGAGGTCAAAATACACAATATGGCGTAGAGATCACTTCCGCCGCTTGTATCCGATTGAGATGCGCCATATTGTGTATTTTGACCTCACTCACCGGAAGTGATGGCACGCTCAAGGCTGTTGGACATGGATCGCATTCGAGGTAAAAAAAACTATAAATTCTGTTGGGTTTCTCGCACAAACCGATCGTTTCGTGTCTTAAGACATCGTGCCGTAGGGTTTAATATGGATTCATGTGTGTTTTTGCTCATACTCTCGTCTGTGACCATTCACATCCATTATACGACTGGCAGACCGCAACGGTTTGAGTTAAACATCTCATTTGTGTTCTACTGAAGAAACACACCTTGGATGCTCTGGAGGGCAGCAGATAAACATCACATTTTCATTTTTGGGTGAACGATCCCCTTTAACTACTTTTACTAAGCAGTAATTAGTTGAGGCGAAAGTCATAGTTAATAGTGAGGATATAGAGAAAAAAAAAACTGAGCAAAAATATGCAAATTGGTGCATTTGGATGGTATTGTGATGCTTGTACTGTAAATCAATGAGATCTTATTAACAGTATAGCAGATGCTTACATAATGCATATCTGCCAATAGTATGTCTTAGTAAGATATTTTTTGTACAATTATATACTAAGAGTCTAAATTATCAGACGACAGCGACTGGAGGAGAGTGCGCGACAGCAAAGTTTTGATCATTTACAGGCCATAGAAATCAAGTGATACAGTAGAACTTGATTATTTCATGTAATAACCTTTGCCGAATTTGCCTTTATTTTCAGGGAGACCCAAAGCCCCCAACCAGAGAGTGTGCCGTCATGTGATGGAGCCGCGCTCCTTTTAGTATTTTCCTTCCCACGATTCAGTCTTTTTGTAGAGCCACTACTTTTGTATTCTTCGATCATGAGTTCATAACACCCCTCCCCTCCTTTTTTTTTTTTTTTTTTTTTTCCTCTTTCTACGGACCTCATTTGTAAAGCCAGTTAATCTCAAACAATGCCGCGGCTCCTCAATGAATACCCGTCGCTTCCGAATGGCGGGAACAATCCCATTTACGCTCCGTCATCTGAGAATGAGTCAAGTGACCTGAAATTAGAAAGTATTAGTGTGAGCCGGTGACTAAGGAATCTGCATATTCATGTCCGTGAATCATGCGTGTTCTCGTCACTGCAGGGTTATGAATGAGGGAATTATTAAGACGGTGAGCTCATGTCCTGTAGTGCACTATAGCCCGTAACTGACAGCTGTCGCTCTTGTGTGTTTTGCTTCGCCAACCAGACGAACAGGGTGGGAACCCGAATCAAATTTCTTCATCGACTTCTAATTGATTTTAATCCGCCTTTAAACATTGGGGATCTTGTATCTTATAGTCATTTTGTTTTGATTCATGCTTTACATAGTATTATGTATGTCTAAATCAGTGAATGTTAAGACGTTTTTCAAGCCCGTAACCTAAATGGATTCTGATGAGTACAACGTCAAAAAGCGACAACAAAGAGAAACCGAGGTAAATGTTCAAAGCCTTGAATGTAGTGTTGAAATCGATCATGTGATCCGTGTTTTACATTCGACTCGGCAGTAATAAAATCTGACTTTAAGTACAAAACCGTCAGATTTACCAAAGAAATGGACGACGAATGAAACCAATTCGGCTCGTTTCTAACTTCTTGAGACACTCCATATAAACTAAAACCCACATTTTAGTGGTCGAATCCCGCGAGTGCATCCATCCACCCTGTCGGTTCTTTTGCGTTTAAGTTTTACAACTTGCTTTTTTTTTAAATTTAAAATGTTTCTCAGACAATTATGCATGCACATATTTTTATATGAATTAATCTGAGCGTTACGGCGAGCTCTAGGGTGAAATTTTGCAGAACGCTGCGTAATAGTGCAGTTCGGTTTTTAGCTATAATCGTATATTTTTGATAGGTTTGTCCTCAGGATTTTTAAAGCCCTAGTGCACAAGGACTCTACAGTTTAGATTAAATGTCTTGTGAATATATTCAGTGAGTGCAGTGTGTACAAAAACAAATTGGCCTGGGAAACATTTTTATGATTCTTTCTTGAGGTTATTTTAATGGGGTTATCATGTTTACTTTCTAGGGTTCTTTTGAAGGTTATGTGAGAACGAACTTCCTGTATCACACAGACGTGTGTCAAATTCAAGTGAAATTGAGCTCAAGTAAAGTTGTATTTGTGTACATTTGTTACTTGGCCTCTGAGCTAATAAAATCCACCGTTTTTTTTACTTCGTGTGGCGTGAATGGTAACCGCTTTCACGCCAAACACTCCACATCTGTGAATTTTTAAATGTAGCTTCTGTTAGTTACGAACACTGTTTTCATGAGGGAAGTCATTTCCTCGCTCTTTCAGGTTTTATTAGACAGAGCTGTGACGAATGTAGCGGATACAGTGTGCTTTGGTGCATTTAATTACCAAATTGTCATTGTTACAATCTACTGTAAAGTAAAAATTGCTATTTGAACTGCCATCAAAGCACAGAAATGTGAGTAGAAATTGAGCCATGAATTGTGAACTATGAATCAAATTTGTTGCGGGGGTAAAAATCAGTTCATTGTACGGGGACTTTTGAAGGGCTACAAGACGAGGGCGCATGCCAAAAGTGTCTCATTGTGATTTTCATTTCTTTTTTTTTTTTGTATGCAATATCCAATAAATGTTTTACATATTACGTTGTGCCGTTGCGTGTCTGTTGATCAATGCAAACGTGTCAAATTTGTGTTGGTTCGTCACCAGGTTTTTTTTAAACTGAAACTCGGTAGATTAGTCGAAACTCAAAGGATTAGTTCACTTCAGAATGAAAATATCCTGATAATTTACTCGCCATAATGTCATCCAAGAAAAGAATGTAGGAAAACATTTTGGGATTTTTTTTTTTTTTTTTTTTTTTTTTCTCCACGTGAAATGCAGTTTCAAAGGGCTCTGCACAGCTGAAAAATAGGGTCTTATTTCACTAAACCATCGCCCATTTTCTAAAAACAAAGTTATTCTAATTAATGCAAGTCAAGGCACCTTCATTTATATAGTGCTTTTTACAATATAGATTGTTTCAGAAGCCGAGAGATTTTGGCTGTACATCAGCTCTAGAGAGAAGTTGTCTACGTTTATGATTGATTATTTACTTTGGGGCCACTAACACAACACCATTTTCAACTAAAATAGAAAACTTTTAATGCGTTCTGGCCGTTCATTTGCATGGCTAGAGAACGCAGGCTTTTTGAAACGATACCGTTGATCAAACCTTGTGTAGGTTTCGAAACTGCTCCTTTAGTATTTCATCTTGTTAGGAAGCTGGCGTGTGGTTAAAACACCAACCCGTTTCACCACTAGAGCGCGCCGCGACCCTAAAGTACAGCTTTCGTTTGATCTCTCTATTGATGACTCTGGCTGTTTTTCATTCTGCTTTCTCTTGGTGACCTCCTAAATGTTTTGGGGTTGTTTTCTGCAACACCTCTGAAAACTGTATTATATTCTTCACACAACCAGCGATGGGAGATCAACAGCTGGTCCAGAGGAAAGGGCTTTCGGTGTCGAGCGTGGTGTGTTTGTACCAGACCGCCCACGCGCACCTCAATTTCTGTTCTTCCCACTGTCTCTCAGTCATTAGTGTGCCGTGCCACTGCCCGCAGCTGGAACCCCATCGTCTAGTCCTTTCTGTTGTGCTCTTTCTCACTCTGTGTCTTTCGTTCTCTCTTTCTTCCACCCACCCATCACACAAACGCTGGCCGAGTCTCCCACACACCCACGGTTTCTACACCCACACTGTGCGCTGATAGCCGGAGCGCGTTAAGTGCTCTGCAATGGACAACTCTGGCGCATACAAGTAAACAACTCAAGGGAGGAGCGTGTACCATTCATCACTGCATACCCAACATGAAGTGTATCAAATGTTATACGCAAACAACATATACCAAGTCATCGTCTTCCTACAGTTGGGGTATCGCGGTTGTACTGTGGTAACACTATGGTCCAATTGCCATAGTAGTACTATTCTGTGTCATAATTTGTACCATGATATTAGTGGATTGTAGGGCTCAGTGATATTGCAAAACATGTATCCATTATCCCTCTGGTGCTCTTTGCGTGGCGGTAAAAAATATATAATACCAAACGCTTCCACCGGATGAAATTAGTTTCCTGTTAATTTCCAATGTGCTCATTTTTGACTGGAGCTCAAGTGACTATTTTTCAGGACCATCTATCCTTGTCGAATCATGTCCATGATTTCTTTGTGTGAGTGTTCACATAGCAAGTGCCGAAACCTTTACCAAGTTTTGTAGCCTAGAAATCTAGACACACCCTAACGGCAGCAAATGTAATTTGCAGACAGGGTCGTCTAGCAACTCTCCGTTGGTTTTTCAAGCTCGCAAGCCAAACTCTAGTCAGGCCAATCACATCGTGTATAGAGTCGGTGGGCGGGCTTAACATAATGATGGCAGAGTTGCAACGGTTCTGCGTGAATTCCCTGCTACTTGAAAACGAAGAAGATGGCTGCTGGCGAACATCGTCTTTCAAATCAGCTTTGGCCACGACTCTGGACTTATTCTTAAAAAAAAGGGAAGATGTGTTTGGAGTTTTGCCAACCGGATAAAAGTTTAGTCAAGTCACCTTTATTTATATAGCGCTTTTAACAAGTCCAATTGTTTCAAAGCAGCTTCACATTGTTAACAGGAAAATAATGCAACAGAATTTGATTCGGCTGTACAGCCGCTCTGGTGAAACGGTGATGTTATCCAGCTAATTTCAAGTATCATATAGTGTCAATGCGGGCAGATCGGTAATATAGATGAAATTTAGGTGTCCCCAACTGAGCAAGCCAAAAGCCAGAGGCAACGGTGGCAAGGAACCAAAACTCCTTCAGGGCCAGAATGGAGAAAAAAAACCTTGGGAGAAACCAGGCTCAGTCGGGGTGCCAGTTCTCCTCTGGCTGACGAACAGTGTATGATTATAATTCTGCCATTACAGATCAGAAGTCATTAGAAAAATAGATATTCGAAAGAAGAGTTTAATTGACACGCTCTCTGCAGACATTTCAGGGATGCGTTGGCCATGTCCAGGTGCAGGTCCACCATCTGATCTGGACACGGCCTGGATCCGGCTGACTGCAGTAAACCTCGGGATAAACAGAGGGACTAACATTAGCGTAGATGCCATTCTTCTTATGATGTAACGAGTACATCAGGTGTTATGGGAAGTGTTCCCGGTTCCGGCTGACCTAGTTAATGCAGCCTGACAATCATTTACTGATTTGAATAATAGATTGATAATGTTCTGTGTGTAAGCCATAGTAAAGAGATGCGTTTTTAGTCTAGATTTAAACTGACAGAGTGTGTCTGCTTCCCGAACAATGCTAGGAAGACTGTTCCAGAGTTTAGGCGCTACATAGGAAAATGATCATGATGATTGATTTTGATTATCAACTGGCCAGAGTTTTGAGACTGCAATAGACGTGATGGAGTATAATGCGTGAAGAGCTCGCTCAAGTACTGGGGAGCTAAACCATTTAGTGCTTTGTAAGTAATAAGCAAGATTTTAAAATTTATACGATGTTTAATAGGGAGCCAGTGCAGTCACCTATCAACTAGCTCCGCTGTATTAAGCTAGCTTCTCTGACTACGTAATCATCTTCGTTGCTCTGGTTGGTTGTAGCGCTGTCCTATTGCATACAGAGGGAATTTGAAAGACAACCGTTTATCCCGCCCCTTTGATTGAGCCCTGCCAATGGTGAGTTCCCAGACCCAACATCTTGATGTGGGTCTGGCTACAGGTTTTGTACTTTAGAAAAAAATTATAAAAAAAACAAAAAGTAAAATTTTTCATCCAAAAATGACCGAAGAGCACCAGAGGAATAATATTCCAGTACAGTATTATTGACTTTTTACAAAAATGTGTTCTGGATAGAAATACAAATAGTTTACTGCAAAATCAGCCCTAGTTAAAACAATAATAATTTAGACCAAGACGCTCTTCCGTACACAGCTTTCAAACATGGCGGTATTGGTGCTGCTAGGTGGAATTATGCAATGGAGGAAAGGTTTGCGGAGCGGTGGCAAAAATACTAATGCCTTTTATGATGTTTCCTCAAGGATCTACCATGACCGAGTGAAAAAAAGATAAATGCTGGTGAATGATAGTGGAGGTGCAGAATTGGCATTAAGCTAACACGCTCCGGTAGCCATTGTTTACACTCGTTTCTGCAAGTTAGTCGCTAGTTCCGCCTTCTCAATGACATTGCGCAGGTTGTTAAAAACGGGAAGCGATGATTGGTTGGGAACGTGTGGTCTGATATGTTTCTTGTTCACAAGATGACAAGAATTTAGGCATCGATCACATCTGACATCTGCCTCATCGTAACAGGCAAAATATTGTGTAGTCTGAACCTGGCATTTCATTGAATTAATGTGCATTTACAATCCAAGATCTATTGTTTGTCCCGTCTGTTGATTTGGTTATCACTGTCAACTGCATTTTCAGATTCGATACTTTACCGCATGTAAATAATGTAGTGTAATGTAAACCCTCTGTATGTAGCTAGTAGCTTCAAAAACAAAACTTATTCAAATAGTAAATGGTTCATAAACAAAAGCATGAAGAACACAGTGAGCGCAGTGAATGATGCACCACTGACTCTGATTGGCCGCTTCATTCACACGCTCAACAGACTTGTATGTGATTGGCTGCAAAAGCACATTGTAAATGAATACATTTGATGCTCTTCACACACATATACATTTGAAAGCATCAGTTGCCATAGCTGTGAGACGAAGAAGGGGAGTGAAACTGACTTACTGTCTTTAAAGGGTCATGAAACCCTGTTTCAGCTGCCGTCAGTTCTCACCACACTATACAAAATGCTATAAAAGTGGGTGTGGTTTAGCAGCAGGGACGAGGGGAGACTGACAGCACATCAATGGCTTCTGATTCAGACAATTTTATTTCACTCTCTTTAAAAGCATCAAAGCTTCCCACAAATGCACGCTGCAAATACACATGGATTTGTAAGCTCACAGTTACACAAATACATATCCTGTGACAGCTATAATTCAATGCACAATTAAATGCACAGCCATTCGCAATTTGTTCTCTTCATCAAAAAGATATATATGAACATCGAAGTTGCATAACTTTGATAACTTTTGAGGCTTATTTTGTGGAGTTTTATAAGCAGTTTGGTCGGTTACACTCACAGTGTGGATGAATCGTGTTTGTGTGAAGACTCGGGATCTATTGAAGAGAACGTAGGCAATGCAGACACTCATACAAAGCACTAGTTTTTGATCCATTAATGCATCTCTCTTACTGTATGCCATCTCACTGTTTGAAGCCAGTCAGAGGAAAATGCCTATCAACGTGTGCTGTCATGAATAATTAAGCACCGCGTCTTCTCATAGGATAAAGACACGCAGTCTCATGAATAATTATGAGACAGCGATGAGTCATCGCCGTACTATAGTACGAGAAACGCCACAACCTATGACGTTGACATGAAGACTAATTTAATCCAGGAAGTTGAAAATAGAGCAAAAAGGTTTCAAATTAACTAGTTTTCTCCCACATTCAAAACTAACAGATGGTAACATTGTCTTCCATGATGTTCAACACACACTTCTGTTACAATCTCAGAAAATTTGGTTTAGGGTTTCATGACCCTTTAAGCAGAACTTTTAACATTTTCGTGATATACACCTCATTTTAGATCATCGGCAAAGATATAATGATAATATCACTGATATTCAGTGTATCACCCGGCCCTAGTGGATTGTGATGTTATAAAGGGTTAAACCATAGTGGCACTGTGCTTGTTTTAGTTGCGAGTGCATGTCCAATGTCCAATTACTTAACGCCAGCTGACGCAAAAGAACATCACAGCTTGTGTGTTGACTGCCAGCGTCTTGCCACAAATTACGTTGAAAGTCCAGCCAAATGCTATTGTGTTTTCTTTGTCACATTCCTACAAATGTCCAGTTTGAACGCCCACCAAACAACTGACAGCACCCCCATTGCGAGTGAGAATAGGCCATTTTTCACCTGCTGTTTATCAACAAAACAACACAGCAATCAACCCTTTACATTATTCTGCCCTCTTCCATTTAGTGCTCTCTAACCTTCGGCGCTATTGACAAGTTACTGTTAATTATGTATTTCCCCAATAAAGGTCACCCAATAGGCATTTTTCACACAATCATGCCATTTTCTGTGCATTTGGCTATCCTGAGAAGAGCATTGCGCTGTCAAATGGCTCTCCCAGATTGCATTTGGTTCCCAAAGGTCCAATTTCAGGCGGCCAATCTTCTAAAAGCGCTATCAAAAAATAAGACCAATTTCTTCCATATCTAAATATGAATTTAAACTGATAATCTAGCCAAAGAGGACTGGGAATTAATTTAGGTTCTGCATTGGTTATTGAACCGTTGGCACACTATCCAGTCAAGACCATTTTAAAATTCAGTGCAGCAGCACAGTGCTAAAAATAACCCGGCTTGAGAGCATGGGGCGAATCATGCTATTGTCAATGTGGACGGTTCTCCTGTTGAGAAAGTTTTGTTGACACACTACACAACTGTATACTAATCTTTTTTTTTTTTTATCTCTACTATCACAGCATGTCCTTGGAACTTGCTGCTGGGGTAAGAACTCTTAAACGAATCCCCATAACCTAGATTCATATTTCCTTTGTGATCTTGAGCATGGCACTTAATCATGTTCTGCTCCGTTGCACAGTAAAGCCTAAAGTCTTCACCTTGTGAATTTTTCCAACCTCTAGATTTGTCTGGCTATCAACATTTTAAGATTGAACATTGGTCTGGGGAGTCTGCTCTGTATTTTCTACTGCACAAGAGTTCTGATCAGTGAGCATAATCCAAATGACTCTTTAGGTAATTGGATAGTCCTTCAACCAATCAGACCACAAGAGGCGTGATCAGCGAGCATAGTCCAAATGACTCTTTACGTAATTGGATAGTCCTTCAACCAATCAGACCACAAGAGGCGTGATCAGCGAGCATAGTCCAAATGACTCTTTACGTAATTGGATAGTCCTTCAACCAATCAGACCACAAGAGGCGTGATCAGCGAGCATAGTCCAAATGACTCTTTACGTAATTGGATAGTCCTTCAACCAATCAGACCACAAGAGGCGTGATCAGCGAGCATAATCCGAATGACTCTTTACGCAATTGGATAGTCCTTCAACCAATCAGACCACAAGAGGCGTGATCAACGGGCAACGACCCATCGCTTCTCTATCCGTCATTGTGTTAAACCCGCCAATAGCGTGCCAGGTGGATAAGCCCGTCTGTGATTGGTTCCCGCAAAAGTGTAACAGAAGGAGTAGAAATGAATGTACAGGTTTCCAGACTGAGCTGCAGGGTGAAATCAAATCGCCGGAAGTCTACCTCTAGATGTAAAACCCATAGAGACTGAAGGCAAAGTTACAGCGGTTACGTCAGGCCAAGTTTTAATGATGAAGTAAACAAACTCTGATTTCTGTTTCAACAGGTTTTGCTGGTACATTGCAGCCTCAACTTAAATGCAGCTTGCTAGTGTTTGTCTACTTTTATAAAACATCTTCAGATAGCACACATTTCTCACCCATACACAGCAGAGTTAATAGTGTGCATTTAATTTGACACTTTTTAGATCTCGTAGAAGTCTCTTCAACTACTTGAGGACCCACTGGATGTCAACATGAAGGCTTAGTCTGAAAATAATGCATAAATAATGACTGTTTTCAAACAGCACTCTTCCTATTTTCCATTGGTTGGACAAACAATCCCCCCGAAACTCATTCACTTTTTGCAGAAACGCATCAATTGAATGTCACAGCTGTTACACCTACAAATGGCTTACTTATAGTTGTCTCTGTATATTAAGTGGGTTACAAGAGTCTTTATACAAAAAAAAAAATTGCATCAGATTTAAGCTTGCACTCAAAGTGATGACAATGGTGGAAAAAATGAAAGGAAACTTGATCAAAGGTGGTACTTCACCTCAAAGGACTGGCAAGCACTGATCTGCAATATTACAGGGTATGAAAACAGAGCTAAAATATTCTTATCTTTTAACAGGGAGTCAAATTAATCTGACACTCGCAACTAATGGAGAACAAAAGAGTCACAGATGAAATTAACTGTCCATCTGTCTAAAGAAAAGCTTTCTTTTTTATTTGTTACAGCAGAGTGTGTGTGGGAGGGTGTGTTGGATGTGTAGACAATCTGCTGCCTGAATAAGTTACCATCATTCATAAACATAAATAAAAGTATAAATAATCTCTTAACATTTGTAAGCATGCAGTCGTTTAGTAGTAGATTTAGTAGGCTTTATCCAAAGCGACATGCTAATCATAGTGACAATCCTGTGGGGAAAAGCAAATTCTGTCATGCATTTACCTTAGTGTCATTTAATGTTTTGTGTTGGCTTACATTAAAACACATGTCAATGTGTAAGGTCTAATCTCAAACCTCCTGAAACACATTAGTCTTAGTATTCTGAAGCCATGCTACAGATTTATGGCATAGTCGTTTTTTGGAGTTTAACTGTTGAAAAACAGCTCTCTCAGTGGGGAACATGGCTACACATTGTCAACAACCACACTGCTCAGATGGGTTTCACTGGGGATAAAATTGAAAACTGGACTTGCAAAAATCGATTGCCCACTATGAATCTAATTAAGCTTGCATTTTGCCACAGAAAAGACAGCAAAGGCTGCATGACTGAAGAAAATCTGGCACCAAACTAATACTTATGTCTGCTCCAGACCTCTAATGCAAGATAAAAATCAATCAAAACATCAAAATACAATGCATAATGTAGTGGTATGAACACAATACATAGCACATTAAGCACAGCACGCCGCTATTCAGAACCGCTTCCCCCCCGTGGGGCTTGTTGTGCTTATATGATTTTAAATTGGCACAAACTGTGTCCTTTACTGCCCTATCATGCCTCTGACTTTATCATTGCGCTGTCTGTTTGCCTTAATGACTGTTGTGGTGCCTGCTGTGCCGGAAGGTGAACAATGAGGTGAACGCCTGTGACATTAACTGCATAGGTCTCACAAAATCTGGGTCATAATCTCGGAGCCGCAGGTGCTGCCGGTAATTAGGTGTTAAAATCTTTGGGATTGCGGAAGGCTAGGGACCATGAGCTTTCATATTAGTAATCTGAGAAAGGAGATCTAGATCTATGTACCCCCAATGCCTCATCAACTAAGGCCACATCCACACACAAAGCCAGAGCTTTCCCTATCCAATCTTTTTTTTCTCGTCTATCGTATATCTGCGTACACACGAAACCATTGAAACCGACTCAAAACGATGTAGTATACATGCCAGACCTTGTCTGGCTATCACCAGACCAAGCTCAATTTAAGATTGAACATTGGTCTGGGGAGTCTGCTCTGTATTTACTGCACAAGAGGTGTGATCAACGGGCATAATTCAAATGACTCTGTACGCAGTTGGATAGTCCTTCAATCAGTCAGACCACAAGAGGCGTGATCAACAGGCAACAACCCATCGCTTCTCTTTCCGTCATTGTGTTAAACCCGCCAATAGCGTGCCAGGTGGATAAGCCCGTCTGTGATTGGTTCCTGCCAAAGTGTAACAGAAGCAGTAGAAATGAATGTACAGGTTTCCAGACTGAGCTGCAGGGTGAAATCAAATACACTACACTAAATACACTAAAAACAGAGAAAAAGAGTTGTGGCTAGAAGGGGTACAGCAATGGTCGTAAGTGAGGAAAAATCTCATCGATAAAATTAACAGATTGTTTTTTTAACGCCTACACCTACCCCAACCCTAAACCTACCTTTACAATAATGCAAATACAGTAAATAAATGATGCAATGTTGATGTGCGCATGCCCATAGCTGTATCCCTTCTAGTCTTTACCGTGCGGGACGCGATGTGATGACATTACCGTTTCACAAAATATACAGATTGGCTGTACACGCGAAAACGCAAGGCTGTCGGTTTCAGATCTATCTACTCTGGGACCCGGTTTCAAAAAATACAGATTTCAGGCTCCCAAAATGCCGGATTCGTCTGGACGAAACACTGATATGATACAAAACGTATACAGCTACGTCTCTGTGTGGACGGGGGCTAAGACTCAAATATATCCAACCACTAAACCAGAAGCAGGTTCTTTTTAACTAATCTACTTCTGCCTGGTGACTGTATGCACATGCATTCCTCTACACAAGTCATCCACAAACTAGCATTGCCAGCATATTTCCATGGTCAACTAGCTTCATTTGAACTAATCTACTTCTAAATGTATGCACATACTGTATATTCCTCTTCCAGACAAACTTACCACCAAGATGGTTATCTAGCAAAGCCAACAAAACTTCCACGGTCAACCAGCTTCATCAGAAAAAAAAAACATGTTGTTAGACCAGGTATGGACAACTTCGGTCCTGGAGGGCCACTGTCCTGCAGAGTTTAGCTCCAACCCTGATTAAACTCGCCTGCCTGTAGTTTTCTAGTAATCCTGAAGACATTGATTAGCTTGTTCAGGTGTGTTTGATTAGGGTTGGAGCTAAACTCTACAGGACAATGGCCCACCAGGACCGAAGTTGCCCATACCTGGTCTAGACCAACACCAAACCATCATAAACAGCCTTGACCAAAAAGGAAATTCATGGTCATGTTGGCCTAAGCTGGTCTTTTCAATGGGGTAAATGAATAGTGTGTTAATCATAAAGAAAGTGATAATATAAACATAGCTATGTATATATATATATATATATATATATATATATATATATATATATATATATAACAACCTAATCAAACTGCATTGTGATGTTAAACCCAGCTTGGTTCTTGCTAACAGCTTGAGTCAGTCAGACTTTCGCAATTCAGTGGAACATCTTCAAAGGAATTTGGCCACGGATTTATTTCCATGCATCAGCGTAAATTCAGGACTGCCTGACATCCACACATTTATGTGGGAGGTTATCATCCATAGGCAATGGGATGCTCAGAGGGAAGGTTCACACTGATCCGATTCAATGGTGGTATGACCTGTTCCCAGCAGTTCTGATAGTTTTTGCAGAATTGTGCATATGCACAATGTCTAATAATCTAAAACCAACATTCCCGCTCCCCAACCGTCATGACAATTTTCTGCTTTTCCGTTTACTGCATAACTACAAAGGGAAACATGTAAGCAAGAGACATCTTTTCTTGACGTGTCAAGTAGAAAATATCAAGAAGACACTTCAAACGCTGCTCTCTAAATGCTGGAACCCTTGATCATGTAAACAACCATGTCTATCGCCTTGTTCACTTTACATTAGACACCATATAGTGCAACAGCATCACCTGGTTAAGAGATTCTAGATTTTCAAATTCAAGGATCTGATGAGAACGCTTGTCATTGGGGTTTAATTAACTTGAGCTCCAAACAGCACTGATAAAATGGAGTGCTCTCAAAGCCATCTGGAAAAAAAAAAGCCATTTACTAATTCACTGAAGCAAAAGACAGACCAGAGCCGCAGAAGCGTGGCGACTGCTCCAGGGATAAGACCTGATTTTTAGAGGTGTATGCAAAACACTACTGTGATTGCTAGGTGATTTGGGGCTTTTGAATTTTGATATTCAAACCATACTGGTTAAGTTGTCTAATGAAAGATCATCCTGTGGCCTGTTCTGGGGGAAACTAAAACCATGCTACAATTTTTTTTTTTATCTTTTGGGATATTACCCATGTTGCCCTCAGTGATGTAAAATATTCAGTAAAATTAATCGCGAAGAACTTGGGAGGTACTGAATCGTAGCTACAAATATGAAATTGGTCTCAGTTGGAGAACCTGGTTAAATCCATAAAGAGACATGAATTATAAAGTCTCTTGACTACTTTGAAATTGAAGTCACACAGTCTGACTGCATGGTCCAGCATGGAAATTGACATGCACAAAACAAGAAAGTGCTTTTTTTTTTTGTTGCTGTTGTGATTTGGGGGGAAAAAACATTGAAATTATAGTAAAACTTTCAAAACATTCAGAGTTGTCGTAAAAAAGCAATTTTAATGATTTCATCGTTGTTGACAATGACATTGTAGTACGCCCAAACATTTACATTTTTTCACCACTACCCCACTCTTATGTCGTTCCAAAGCTGTATGACTTTATTTCTTCCATGAAACACAAACCGAGACATTGTCCAGAGAGCTCGTTTTTCATAATTGGGATTAGGGCTGCAATCTATATATCACAAAAAAGCACCATAACTATAGTCCATATGACCCTTGTGCTACATTCCAGCTCTCGTCTTATAAAAATGATGGGAATTAAGAGACATGAGAAAAAATACCATGGAAAATCTGCAATAATTTACATTTTCAAGCAAATTAACCCTTTAAAATTCATTTGTTTTTCCATTCCTTCCTTTCTGTATTGAAAACTGATATATTAATAACTGCACATTTCACAAAAAAATACACAAAACTTCCATTAAAAAACATTATTGGTTTCAATCTTGTCCATAGCAGGTGATTTAGATCTGACTGTGAAGCTCATGTATCTAGTGGAGGAACACACCTTATATTTTTCTTGAGTTGTAATGTGTCCCGCATAGATCAGCTCTTCCCTGCTGAACAATGGAGTGGAATTTACAATAGTCAATAAATAATGTTGGGCAAAACACTTGGGCATCACTTTTCACCACAGATGTCCCAAAACATGCAACTTACATTAGCTATCAAGAGTGAAACACCTCCGTTCTTATGTTTCTTCAAGACAAGAGATGAACGTACGCTTGGTTGCACTGTTAACATCAATCAATTAAAGGTCAATTGTTCTTCACAATGAATTTCTGTTTCTTATGGAAGTTTCATCGAAGAAGAATAAAACATGCTACTCCATCAAGTAATTACATGGATTTCCCATGCTGAATTGCTTGGGCGTAAAAATGTTTCGCTTTCTTGCCTTGGTGCTTTTATTCCAGCGTGAAAGTGTTAAATCCCTTCTGTTGCTGTCAGATTATCATTGGCAGGAAGGGCTTTCCTCGTGCGGTCGAACTGACTGCCGCTTGGGGCACAAAATCTTGGCGAAGGCCCGGCGAAAGCTACTATGGCAAAGTGGGTAGAGGAAAGGGTTGATGGCTGAGTTGAGCCAAAGGAGCCAGAAAGTGACTTCGTACCAATGATGTTCCACACAAGTGCCACTGCAGGCAGCCCGAATGATCATAAGGAGGGTGTACGGTGCCCAACACACCCCAAAAACACACACTATGACTGCCAAGGACTTGGCAATCTTCTTATCTCGAGAGAGGCGTGCATGTCCTCCGCTTCTGCAAGGGCCGCATGCATTAGACGCATCCTGCGCTCGTATTATGCGCGTCCTTACCCAACCACTGAACAACCCTCGTTTCTTAATGGTCGTCTTCATTGTCAAAGACACGGAGTGGGTGCTGCTGGGATCTCCGCTGGATGACGGCGAAACGTCCTCGCCGTCTTCGATCGCGGCCGAGACAGTCGCCGGCCCGCTGGTGGACACCTTGCGCGTTTTGACGAAGAAGACGGATGAGGCCTGTCCGTCTATGACCCTCCAGCCATCCTCCTTCTCGACCTCCACGTGTGCCATGCGACTGCGGTTCCGCCGCTGAATGTTGAGATAGATGCTGAAGTTGAAGAAGGCCACGGAGATGAAAGGTGAGAAGAACTCGAAGGTAGACGCGGAGAGCAGGAAGTACCAGGTGCAGTAGAACTCAGCGAAACATTCGTCCTCTGGGACGATGCTTTCTCCGACCATCAGTTCCCAGAAGACAATAGCCGGACCGTAGAGGAGGAATGCCAAAACCCACACTGCTAACATCTTGACCACTGCCAGACGAGTGACACCCTGCTGGGCTCGGTACCGCACCTACAGAATAAGGCACATAGGAGGTGATAGATTAAAATCTAACGAGAGACACACATAGCACAGTCATAAATTGGCATGGAAGCAATCCCTGGCAGCTATCGCACTCAATAAAGTCTATGCACAGTGTGACTGCCTCTTCTTCTTCATGATTTATTCAATTCACAGTCTAGAAGTCTGAGCACAGCGGGGAAAAAGAACGAATCTAGCCTATCTCTGCACTGCAGAACTGATCAGTTATACGGCGAGCTACTGAAAAAATGCTATTAAAAGTCAATCAGTGTGCTCAATTAATCGGATGATGTAAAATTACAATTAGCCGTCAATGAAAGATCAAGACGAGTGACTAAATCACTTTGAGCCACGAATACCACCCTGTTCAAATGATGTGTCTGAAGCAACAACTTCCTGTAAAGCATCTTTAAAACAATGTGTATAGTGAAAACTGGTATACAGATAAATATGTTGACAAATACATCACTGGCTCTATTTCAAAACCTAGCAAGCTGCCGTCTACTGCATTCATAAAAGAGAATGCAAAATGTCCCGTAAAGCTTGCCATATAAAATAATCGCCTGGAAAACCTTTTTTCAAATGGAACGGTTTATTGAACGTTTAGACTAAATCTAAAACAAAATTGTCGAGTATCATATTTGATCTGTCAGGCTTTTATGACTCATATCATATATATGTGAGAATATGCAGCTCACTCATTTCAGACATCCAAAAATATGCAAATTGGTGCAAATGCTGATATTTATATGGACAAACGGATGAAATTGTGATGCTTGTAATGTAAATCAATGAGATCATAAAATGCATACAAATATCAATATCTGCCAATAATATGTCTAAAGCCCTGTTCGGACGGTAATTGTTTCTCACGTAGAAGTCCATAAAAATACATTTGCATGCCACCTCAGTGATAAAACTTGTGCATTCGGATGGTGATTTATTCACGGTCCTGGGATCCTGGGAACACGCTGCTCATGTGCTCAATAACATGTCATATGCTTGGTATAATAAGAATAAATAAATATTTAATTTAATAATATCCTAATTATTATTTAAATCTGTTTAAAAATAGGAAGATATATAGATGCACATTATAGTTAAAATTATTTTCTGTCTTGTATTTTATCTCAAATTAAAGGATGTTATTTTATTCCACATGGAAATGAGCAGAAATAAGTTAATACAGCATACTTTAGTTTTATGTAACAAAAGATCCACTGATAGCTTAGATGAACCCAAGTGCAGTTTTATTTATAAATCCAAAGTGAGCAACACATGAACAGAAACAGACGATGACTCGAAACAGACTCGACACACTCGCCACAGACTCGACACACTCGACACAGACTCGACAGACTTGACACCACAGACTCGACACAGACTCGCCACAGACTCGACAGACTTGACACCACAGACTCGAAACAGACTCGCCACACTCGACACAGACTCGCCACAGACTCGACAGACTCGCCACAGACTCGACAGACTTGACACCACAGACTCGCCACAGACTCGACAGACTTGACACCACAGACTCGAAACAGACTCGACACACTCGACACAGACTCAACAGACTTGACACCACAGACTCGACACAGACTCGCCACAGACTCGACACAGACTCGCCACAGACTCGACACAGACTCGCCACAGACTCGCCACAGACTCGACAGACTCGCCACAGACAGACTCGCCACAGACTCGCCACAGACTCGACACAGACTCGCCACAGACTCGCCACAGACTCGACAGACTTGACACCACAGACTCGCCACAGACTCGACAGACTTGACACCACAGACGAAGTTGAAGTTAGTTGAAGTTGAAGTTAAGTTTATTTGTCATTACACATGTACAAGTACAGTATAACGAAATGAAGTTTGGAGCAAGCCTCCGGGCCGCAGCCGATTATTCAGGCGCCGCCCTACAAACTCGCCACAGACTCGCCACAGACTCGACAGACTTGACACCACAGACTCGCCACGGACTCGACACAGACTCGACACAGACTCGCCACAGACTTGACACCACAGACTCGCCACAGACTCGACACCACAGACTCGCCACAGACTCGCCACAGACTCGCCACAGACTCGCCACAGACTCGCCTTGACAGACTCGCCAGACTCAGACTCAGACTCGAAACAGACTCGCCACAGACTCGCCACAGACTCGACAGACTTGACACCACAGACTCGAAACAGACTCGTCACAGACTCGAAACAGACTCGACACAGACTCGCCACAGACTTGACACCACAGACTCGCCACAGACTCGAAACAGACTCGCACACAGACTCTGACAACAGACTCGACGGACTCGACAGACTCGACTCGCCACAGACTTGACACCACAGACTCGCCACAGACTTGACACCACAGACTCGCCACAGACTCGACACAGACTCGCCACAGACTCGCCACAGACTCGCCACAGACTCGACACCACAGACTCGACACAGACTCGAAACAGACTCGACACAGACTCGCCACAGACTCACCACAGACTCGACAGACTTGACACCACAGACTCGAAACAGACTCGTCACAGACTCGAAACAGACTCGCCACAGAGTCGACACAGACTTGACAGACTTGACACCACAGACTCGACACACTTGACACCACAGACTTGACACAGACTCGACACAGACTCGACACCACAGACTCGACACAGACTCACCACAGACTCGAAACAGACTCGACACAGACTCGAAAAAGACTCGCCACAGAGTCGACACAGACTCGACAGACTTGACACCACAGACTCGACAGACTTGACACCACAGACTCGACACAGACTCGCCACAGACTCCACAGACTTGACACAGACTCGACACAGACTCGACAGACTTGACACCACAGACTCGAAGCAGACTCGAAACAGACTCGCCACAGACTCGAAGCAGACTCGACGAAGACTCTACGCAGACTCGACGCAGACTCGACGCATGAACAAACACTTAAGGCTTAAATACACAAAGACTAATGACTAAACAAGACACACCTGTGAACAATCAAGACAATCAACCAATGACAGGACTGAACTAAATCAACCAATGATAACATAACACATGGTTCAAGGCAATTCAAGCACATCGTGACAATTTACATGAGTAAACATAATGCTGCTTGGTAATTTTAACATATAATTGCTGCCGTAATAATGGCCCATTTCAAATGTTTACATGTTTTACTTCTCTTTATTTTTTGAGCACATCATCTTTAAAATGCATCCAAATTACAACCGTACCGTGCTCTGCAGGGGTCAAAAAGGATATAAACAGTGAATTTTGAAGTGATATATTCTTGAAAACTCAGAGATGTGGATTCGGATGGCAAGTAAATCACCACACGACCTTGGTGTTTGTCTAAAAACAGTAGGTAATTTGGCCGGGGATTTTTACGCAGGTGGTGGGAGAAAAACACTGACATTCTGGATTCGGACGGCAATAAAATCACAGACTAGCCCGTCAATGATGATTACGGATTAAACAATAACTGTCTGAATAGGGCTTTACTCAGATGATATTTAAAATGTATAATGTAATGCAATACAATGATGATTGACAGAAACAAATAAACCTTCCTCAGAAGCCTGATGATCATATGCCTCATGATTTTTATAATAAATTATGTCTGGATAATCAAGTAAACCTGAGTACCTTATGTTTACTTGATATAAATCACTAAAGACAGCAGAAAGACAAGCTGAAGATGGACGTCTGTACAATTATACTAAAAGACTAAAACAAGTCTGAACTATCAATCAGACGACTGTAGTAGTTTGTACGTTTTCCAAAGTTTAGATCATGCCTCAGAAATTGCGCATCAAATACGATAGGCTGTATATCTTTTGGCATATGAATAACTGACAAGCATCGTTTTCTCCAATGATGGACGGTGTGACAATAAGGCTGTCTTCGCCATAGCACCTCGCTCTCTAGAGTCCAGCCTGAAACACTTTTCATTTCAGTAATTTAAAAATGACAATTGGAAAGATGACAACCAGAGAAAGGAATCAGCTATTCATAAAAGACAGGAGCCCTCAAGGGTGTCTTGCTATAAACTAATGCCGTTTCAGCTCTGAAATTACTGCAAATAATAGTTGTCTTGAGGGAGTGAGGAAGATGAGCACCACATGACAAACATCACAGCATTTCACACCTTCTATTGCCCTTGAACTGGATTCTGGGGCATCAGAGCTGGCAAATAAGTTTTGTTGACACAATGCCAATCTCAGTTTTGATGTGCCGCCCCCTCACTACTGTTGGCTTTTTTGTATTTCACCCCAAACTTAAGGTTAGGGATCATTGTTATGTTAATGCCCATACAGTGCACAATAGCTAATGGCTTATTCTGTATAGTACACACTTTTACATTTTTGACTTAATTCACCACTGAGGATAATAATTTAAGGCAAACGAAATCAGACATGCTTGTCAAATGCCAAACTGATACCATTACATAAACCGCTACTTTAGTCTTTTTTTAAATGTCATTTGCAATTTGAAAAGCATTTCACTTTGTCATTTGCATGATGGATCGTTACTCTTTCAAAAGCCATTACTGTAAAGCCCATAGACATGTTGTCAACAGGAAGTAGCGCCAATACTGTTAAACAATGAGTACTTCAAAAGAGCTGGATGCGAAATGTATTCGCAAATTTCAATGCATTATGCATGAAGCCACAGAATAAACTCCTTGGATGTCATTGCGTATTAAAAGTTGCTCACTGTATTCTAGATATTCAGTCACAAGCGGGTAAATTACATTTCAAATTTGTTATTGTAGCGCATGCCTACGCCTTAATGTTTCTTAACAATTCTGATACTACATTCTATGCAGGAAATCAATATTTGCGTTGCATAATTCTCTCAAGCCCTGCTCGAGAACGTCAAAAGCCGTTTGAAACGAGGGCTTGGGAACTACGTATTTTCTTCCGTCTTTCACAGTGGGGCATCAATCCCATGTTTTCTGAGCTTATTTAGCGGTTTCTGTGAATGTGAAGAGAGGTTATTTAAGGGACCTCGAGAACCCAAATTCAACATGGAGATAAATGCACACATTGAATGAAAAAAATTGTCGAACTTCCTTCCCCTTCCTTCCTTTTATGATTTCAGCAGAAGAGCTGATGTGCAGCCGCGTGGTTTTCAAAGCTCGCAGCCACTTCAGATCCTCTACTTTACAACTTGTGATATAAAGTAGTTAATCGATGGGCAGCTACTCCTTAAAAACTAGTTAGATACACAACAAGCTACATTAAAGAAATTCATAATTCAATCAGAGCAGTATTTATCTGGCTCAAAAACAAGGGGTTTGAATGAATGAATCTTGATTAGTGTGACAGAAGAATTTACACTAAATACAACTTTTTACATCCAAACACACCGATTCACTACAACGAATCAGACTTGCCAATGCTATATGTGACCACAAAGCCAGTCCTGCCTCTCACGGGTATATTTGTGGCAATAGCCAACAATACATTGTATGGGTCAAAATTATAAATTTTTCTTTGCTCATTAGCTTATTTTGAGAATTATTGATTTTCGTAAGTTTACCTGAGACTTCTTCATTCTAAAAAAGGCATGGTTGTTTCAACCCAGATTTGGGTCAAAATGGACAAAACCAACTGTTGGGTTAAAAACATATGGCTTTGTCCATATTTGACCCACATTTGGGTGGAAACAACCATGCCTTTTTTATTTATGCTGTAATTGCACCAGTAAATCTGACAGCTAGATGGTGCCACAGAGCATTACTATTAAAAAAGCATTTAATTAGCGGTCAACAAATATTTGGTTTTAATTTTACTTAATTGTTCTTACTGCCAATTTAATGTGTTTTAACCAAGCGGCAACCTCCTGCAGCCAATATGGAAGTGACTTAACTGCAATTTATCGACTGGCCACTAGGGACCGGCTCCAGAAGGGAGCAGAATCTCATTGAGCTCCATGTTAAAATGCCCAACTTTACAGCAGAAGAACACATGTTTACAGCCTGGGACAAATTGTGGTTTTGGTCTATACGGCTAATTTTGCCCTTCATGACAACTGTGAGGGGGGTGAATTTGTTTATAACTCATTCGTTTACATTATATAAAGCCTTAAAGTTCTGCATAATTAAGGGGCACTTTGAGTGGCAGGTGGATTGCCGTTTGTCTGCTGTCTGTTAGTCATCACGTCACCTCAGCTCCACCCACATCCCGCCTCTTTGCCCATTTTCTGTTATCCAGGAGTGATGCGTGTTCAGAACTGCTCTTCAGAATCCAATGGGTGACATCACAGACACTACGTCCATATTTGTTTACAGTCCATGGTTTTAACAGATTTCCCTTTACATACCCATATGTGACCCTGGAGCACAAAACCAGTCATGAGTCTCACGGGTATATTTATGGCAATAGCCAGCAATACATTGTATGGGTCAAAATTATAATATATTCTTTTATACCAAAAATGTATTCGGATATTAAAGGGACAGTTCTGTCATGATTTACTCACCCTCTTGTTTTTTGTTGTTGTTGTATTTTTTTAAAATTTTTAAACACAAAAGATGATATTTTGAAGAATGTCGGAAACCAAACCCCATTGACTTCCATGGTATTTTTTTTCTCCATACTATGGGATTCAGTGGGACCTTGGGCCTGTTTGGTTGCCCATATTCTTCAAAATATATTCTTTTGTGTGTGTTCAGCAGAAGAAAGAACTGTCCCTTTAAGTAAACATCATGTTCCATAAAGATATTTGGTAAATTTCCTACCGTAAATATATAAAAAAAATATTATTAGTATAATATGTGTTGCAAGGACTTCATTTGGACAGCTTTAAAGGCGATTTTCTCAATATTTAGATTTTTTTGCACCCTCAGATTCCAGATCTCTGCCAAATATTGTCCTATCCCAACAAACCATACATCAATGGAAAGCTTATTTATCCAGAATACTCAATTTCAAATGGACCCTTATGACTGGTTGTGTGGTCCAGGGTCACATACACGTTTTCATAACTTAGTTTGTTTCCTTGGTGTTTTAATTCCATTAGCCTATAGAAAACTGGCAGTGCACCTTGTATTGTAATTATTACTTAAGTTTATGGAAATGTTGTTGTTTTTTTGTTGTTTTTGACTTATAGTATAAAGTAGCTTGCTACTGAAAAAGGTACTTATTTTACTCCCCAACCTTCTTTAGGCCATCAAACCGTAAGATAAAGACTATACTAAAGTCTATATTTGGATTCCTTACAGTAGCCAGTTTGGTGAGTAGGTGCTTGTTTTAGACATGACTTTTAGCCGTGTGGTTTTCATCATAAGCCTCTCTCAGGGTGTAAAGGTCAGGAATGGGGGAAGTCTTGCTATAGTCCCTCACCGCGAGTCATTACTGTCCATAGAACTGCTGAGCTGCCTATGTGTTCAAAATAGCTGTCAGTGGTGTGCCAGTCCTACACCTGAATTCAGTCAAGCCACTATAGATATGCAATAAAATGAGTGTCGCATGACTAAAAGAACACTTATGCAACAATACAGTGGTGCGATGAAGTGCAGCATAACGAGCACTTCCTGCATTCGTTAGAAAACAAACTTAGTGAGCATTTTAAGGCATTATATGTGCACTTCCGACAAAAAAGCTGTGCTAAACGATAGGAAGCATTACATATTTGCTGAATGAAATCCAATGCTTGTTACAGATTCTCAGCCGGTTTTCACATGTATGACATTATTTTATTTCAGGGTTGGAATTACAGCCCCTGACGGAAGAAAATGCAAACATGACCCAGAAGTTTTCTGCTACATATGTGTTTTACCACATCTAAACAGCCACAGTAAAAAAGATTATTTATTTATAAACACATTTTTCCACTATAACGTGACAAATCTTCATTCTTATGGTCCTTTCACACTGGACGCGATTTTGATGCGCGATGGTTTTATTTTTTGATCACCTCATGGGCGTCGGAAGCAAAAAAAATTGTGGGTGGGTCCTCTCTCAGAAAATATTTACTGGAGTAGATGCCATTGACAAAGTATAAATATATCACCTTGTTTACCAGTATGTTTGTGTAATTAGTGCTTCCACACCGAACGCGAATGTGCTGCGGCGCTTCGATTTTGTTTCACTCTCGCAGCAACAGAAAAGGCTTCAACCAATCACATACCAGGAAACAATGTGACAAAATGCCCAGTAGATGTCACTAGCTATTCAATCGACATTAACCTTTGCCAGGTATCGCATTTTTTCACGCGATTACAGCTGGGAGTACATGCATAACATAACGATAACATAACCTTTTGAGTTAAAACTTGATTTTTTTCTAAACCTAATTGTGTCCGCGACTATGGAAAGTGAATGTGTTTCCGTCAGTACAGTAAATGTTTACATTGTGACTCAACTGGAAACACAGCTGCTCCGGATCGATTGGGTCCCTGAAGTGTGTTTTTGTCTCGTCAGATGCGGTGCTAACGTTACTGTCTCTGGAGGAGCTCCTCAAATTGTCCCACGGACCTTTGAAAGTAAGTGCGGAAACGGCCATGATAAAGTTCTAGCTCCTGTACAAGATTAGCATACTCCCCTTCAGACTCTCTGTTCTTTAAGACTGGGTCCACCCAAAAAATAATTTTCGGTCTTTTAAAGAAAATGAAAAGCTCGTCTTCACTGGATGATGAAGTGTCCATGGTTTCTCGGCTGTCGCTGCAAATGTTTTGGAACGTTGGCGCTCTGAAACGTTGCGAATTCGCGTCATGGCGTCCAGTGTGAAAGGGCCTTTATTTTGTGCCAAACTTAGCCCCGACCACAACATTTGAGGTCAGGAAGTTCGGTCTGGACTTCCCTTAAGAAAAATAACCATGGTTTTATTGTAGTAAAGTGTAGTAACCATAGTTTTTTTGGCTAATTGATTATCATTTATATAACCACAGTTTTACCACAATGATTAAACTATGGTTAGAGTAGCAAATCCATGGTTAATTTGCGGTTACCATGGTTTAACTACAATAACCATGTTTTTTTGGTTTTATTTGTAGTAAAACCATGATTCATTTTCATAAGGGCTGATCCGTTGTGGAGCAACTATGCTCGAACAGGAGCTGTTTGGACCAATAAAATCGTCAGGGCGGGCTTTATATGATGATGGACAGATGATCAACAGTAACATAATCATCACGTCACCAAAGAGCGCTTGGGGTGAATTTGTTCTAATCCTAAACGGAGAACTTGTTCATATATGCATTCACCTTTACTATTTCTCTCAGAAATGATGATCGTGTTGGTAAGTACTCCGTGTATCCTTAAATTCTTTTACAACACCGGCAAAGATCGCTTACACTCATCTACTTCTTCTACTTTTCCAGCGTGCGTGCAGTTCTGTTGACAACTATGCGTCGCTCGTCACTTACTCCGTTGCTCTGATTGGTTGCAGGTCTATCCAATTGAGTGCAGAGGCATTGTCTTTCCTGGTTCGTTTGAAACACACCCCATAATCACAGCCCAATGGAGCAGCATCAGACTCATATTCTGACTAGAATGGAGTCAGGCTAGATATATACATGCTGCGTCCCAATTCACCTACTTATACTACGACCTAAAAGTAGGTACTCTTTTTGTGAAGAAAAAATACATACTTTTGAGTGTGTAGCAGAAGAGTATGCAAGCTTTGGGACAAACTACTTCCTCATCTTTAACGGTTACGTGCATCCCGTCACCGTTTAAACTGCCCTGTCAATCATCGTCAAAGGTAAAATCCTCCACATTCAGTTTCATTTCCCACCGTATCGGAGAGACATGTAGTCACACATTGATCTGACATTTGTGGGTCTTTAATGCAGAGACTGCATGTGTTTGCAGTTTAAATATAATGATGCATTTAAAAGTTAATGGCCAAAAGTATCATTACAAATGTTCACAATGCTGCTGCAGATGAAATATCATGTGGATAACATTGAATAAATATCTTTTAGTCAGGTTATATACTGATAATTGATCACTCAGACCCCTTAATCTAAACCTCTCTAACCGTCGGACTCGCACATCCGTCATGTTTGTAGTTTTTTAAAACTTTTTTATCTGCGTTTGTAGTTCTAATCAAATCCTCGTCCAACTCGCAATGGGTTGTGGGCAATATCAGCGGATTCTGACCAGAAATAGTAGACCATCCAGTAGACCATATCGTTGGAATACTCTTTTCAACATACTACGATTTGGGACATATTAATTCTATTTAGGGCGGATAGTATGCGGGCTGGGACGCAGCAACAGTAAAACCTTCTAAACTGGCCACTTACGAGATTCGGTTCAGTTTGGATGTAGACAGCTCAGTTGGTTTTGGAACAGAGCCCAAGTTTGGATTTTTAATATCCTACTGGTCTTAAGGTTGAGTCAATATGAAGTATGAATATAAATTGATGATGCTGCCTGTGACTAACATAGCGGATATTTGCAGTAAATTGCACTGAAAAATTCATGACCACAGAGAGGTTGAACGCTGGATCCACAGAGGATGCTGGCTTCATCCGTCTGGTGGGCCGCTCTTATCTACGATCTGTCACTGGAGCAGCG
Source organism: Paracanthobrama guichenoti (assembly GCA_018749465.1). NCBI lineage: Eukaryota > Metazoa > Chordata > Actinopteri > Cypriniformes > Gobionidae > Paracanthobrama > Paracanthobrama guichenoti. Next base: position 4,486,483 of record CM031964.1, read on the forward strand.
ACTCATTTGCTTATTATTCATCTGATTGCATTAACAGTCTTCAGCGTCTTGTGGTTTTTGTGAACAACTCATTTGTTTTTAAACAAAGGGAAATTAGCAGTGCATCATCTGAGGCACCAAGCAAAACTGGTGTGTTTGTGTTAAAGAAACCGCAATATTTGAAGAACATAACATGTTGTGTGCATGGGTTGCAAACCCTTTAAATATTGCATTCACTTTAATATGCACACACACGTTTTGCCTGGTTTCTCTAATGATGCTCTGCAAATTCCCTTTGTTCACAAAACTCAAAATGGATTTCTGACGAGAAAATTGGAACAGGACTTGATTTTATCCATTAGGAATTGATTATGATTAAGAAAAGTTTCTATAGGGCAGTAGGTTGGTTTATTATGCCAAACGCCTGGAAAGGTCTTACTTTTCTTTTGATTAAAGTATATGCCAAAATCCATTGCAATGAGCTCAACATAAACCCAATATGGTGGACAAAGCGAGAAAAATGTCAGCGGTTATTATATATAACCCTGGGTACAGCTTTTGTTCCGTTTCATCCTAATTGGTTTCCGTGCAATTTGCCAAGTCAACACTACAAAAAAAGTGTTCATGGGAAACCAGAAAACTTGTCAGAGGCAAGAAAATATAAAATATGGGAAATTACGAACCCCTGTTGTGGTAAAAAAGAATGCTGTTGTGAATAGCTTCCGCCTTTTGGGTTGAGCAAATGGTTTCTCAAACTTATTTTCAATGCTGCAACAGATCCAAAAAAACCCAAACAATCAAAACATAATTTCATAGACTTTAAACTCCCTGTGAAACAGCGAAATCTCCCTGGATGATTCAGAAGACGAGTCTTTAGTTTCGAATAAACTTCACAAGTTCCCACGCACTTCATATTATAGTCTTTGACAAGCTACAATAAAAGTTTTTTGGACTCTTTGCTGTTTTGATTTTCGGATAATTGCATGGAAACCAATGGGGATTCATTTAACCCCAACACAATCAATTTAACCCTAGCATTTCCAAATCACACCTACGTTGAATGCACGTTCATGACCCTAAAAGAGAAAAAGTAGCACATTTTCAAGAAGAAATCAATTGTTTAACCAGTTGTTTCAATCGAGTGACCCGCAACACAATATTATAGGGTGAATTGGGTTGATTGGGACACGTTTTGCCATTGAGATGACTGGGAAAAAGTGTCCCATTCAACCTGAATTCACCCTACTGAAAAACCATCTAATCTAGAGAGTCTTGAGATGACAACCTGGATTCAATTTCTGGGAAATAAGTGTAAATAACAACAAATACGTGTTTGTACTGAAATTAACTATTACTTTAGTAGGCTAATCAGGGGTTGATACTTACAGCTCTGGTAACGGACAGGAACCGATCGTAGCTGATTAAAACGATATTGAAGACGGAAGCCGTGCACAACAAGTAGTCCATCACAAGCCACAGCTTGCAGAGTCCACGGCCCAGCATCCACCTGCCCGTCAAGATGTAGGGCATATACACCGGGATGCAAAAAGCCCCTGGGAAAAGAGACACATTTGACTGTATTAAACGGATATCAGCTGGTTATAATAAGGCTTGCATCAATAACCACACTCCTCTCCTGGACAGGATATAATAAGCTCTCACAGCTCAAAATCAATGGATCACGTCATGAAGGAGTCGCTTCACAATATGACAGATAAACCCCGAGGCATTATCAAAAAGCCATCGAGCAGCAAAGGGAGTGGTGGCTCCTCTCTGAGCTCTCTACCTCATCTAAAGCATCAAGAGGAAGCTTTTTCACAAAGGCATACAAAGCAGCAATCTCTAGTCTTTGAAGGACGCTGAGATTTCACATCTATCATACTGTCAAATATATAGAGCTGGTTGGCATTTGAGGAGAAAAAAGCCACGGCAGTATGTGCTCTTTATCTAAAATACATGGGCATGTTTTCAGGTAGAGTTGTGCCCTCCTCTCTCGCCAATGGAGATATAACCAAGAGGTTTTTTTTTTTTTTTCAGGAACTTCCACTGTAAAGCCACGAGCACTACACATCGACTGTGCACTAATGCCTGTGAGCCGCAAATAAACACTCAAGCAGACACGGAGGGTTTGACGAGACAGAGGACGTGCGGATCTTGAAATGAACCGCAGATAGGATCTCGTCTGTTAATGCACTCTTAATCCAAGCCAATAATTTGGTGCCAGTGCACAACAGACCAGCAGAGAACTGAAGGTGTCCATCTCAGAGCTGCAGATGGATGGGTGTAATCGTTCTTTTTCCAACCTCAGGCTAAGAAAGCATCGCATGACAAAATGCATGGCCCATTGCTTTACGTCAACCATTGTGGGGGTTTCTTTGCCCGATATGATGATATGGTATCATGATATTTCACACAATATTTAATCAAAATTCAGAAACAAAAAAAATGTTTATATGTATTTATAAATGTAAGACCGACACACACATCACAGAGTTATCGGACCAGTTGCACAGAAATGCAAATACAGATAATTAAATTTAAATAAGTACGCATGGCCATCTCTGTGGATTTGACCTACTTGTCTTGTATTCCTGGCAGGAAATAAGCTTTATTTTGTTGAGATTGGTCTAATCGCTCCTTTAGCTATCAAGACGAGGTCGGAGAAATATGGTTTAATTAAAAAATCAATTTCCTTCAAATCAATAATAATGTGGTAGGAGCTGCAAGTCATCTGTGATCAGGATTGTGAATGGACATAAGCTCTAAAAGTGACCGACGAATTTACACTCATCAGTTGACGACAGGCCATCCTAATGAATATTGATGATAACACATCACAATAACTAGAACAATAGATTTGATCGGTTATTAACACTGAACGATAACTTGGCCGATTAACAGAAGTGCTAGTTTCAAAATGTACTGGCATCTTGAGTCAATAGTGTGCAAAACTAACACTTGATTTCAGCAATTTTGTGCATACGCTTTAAAAAATGTTGGGTTAAAAACAACCCAAGGTGGGTTGAAAATGGACTAACCCAGCAACTGGGTTGTTTTAACCCAGCGGTTGGGTTAAATGTTTGCTTAAAACAAACAAATCGCTGGGTTTGTCCATTTTCAACCCCGCATTTTTTAGAGTGTATCTGAATTGCAGTATCTGTTATTAAATTGCATTATGTGCACATCAGCCACACTGCACTCTTGATGTCAGTGTTTGCATCGCCCATTTCGATCGATATGAGATATAAAGTGTAGACTAATCTATGAAACTTTTATTTGCACTCTCATCTGAGCCAATATTCCCAAATATCTCACTGGGATTTACAGTAAGCTTTGATCCTGTAGAACAAAGGGAGTCCCATATGCTCGATGGCATGTATTTAATGCATGCATGATGGAATATTTGATATTATTTGTGCATATGAAGCATTGCGAGTTCAATAAAACGCACGTTTATACATACCAACGAGGAAGTCTGATATAGCCAAATTAAGGAAGAAGTAATTGCATTGATTTCTGAGGCTCTTGTCCACGACGAAGGCGAGAATAACCAACGCGTTCCCGACCACCACCACGACCACCAGGATGGTCATCAGGATCGCCAGGATGACCATCGTGTACCCGGGGAACGGAGCCACATCCGAGCTGACGGTCGTGCTGTTGGCGCTGGAAGAATTGAAGCAGGTAACCATTGTCAGATCGAGGACATTTGGAGAACCAGCAACAGGTCTGAAGTCATCATGTGAAGCTTTTCCCGCTGACGATGACAAGTGAGTTTTCATCCCTTTAGGGTCGCGTTAACTCCAGCGCGCGGCGGAATAACCTCCCCACTGGAGTCTCCAAACGCCGGAGGAGTGCGCTCATCTTCGAAGCTTCCCGTGCAATGCCTGAAACGCGTGACATGAAACGACTCCTTCCTGTGGGGAACTCCATGAAGACGTTAAGTCAAGTCCTCGCACTGAGACTGAGCGCAGAGTTTCTGCTCGGTGACTTTCCAACCGAACAGCGCGTCCCCGTCAGGCGCGCTCGTCAACTGTTGCGCACTCCCGTTGGATACAGATACAACTTTGCAACTTACCTGTGAAGTATGATATCAACAACTGCATACATCGTGCATCTGTAAAAGCACTAACCATTGGCATTTGCTCAAGAAGCAAAACTGCATACAGTATAATTACTTGTTTTCAGAGAAGTATTTTTGGTTCCATAGGCAGGTTTTTTATGCGTAAAAATTAATTTGGCTTCCTTTTGCAAATTATCCTGTTTTAAGAATGTTTAGACATTTTCAACAGAAAAAAAAAAGACATTAAAGTCATTATTTACTAATTATGTTGCTGCATATCTGTCTTTGGAACATCTTTGGGCTAATTTTGCCCTTCATGACGACTGTGAGGGGGGTGAATTATTTAATAACTCATTCGTTTACATTATATAAAGCCTTAAAGTTCTGCATAATTAAGGGGCGTGGCCACTTTGAGTGACAGGTGGATTGCCGTTTGTCTGCTGTCTGTTAGTCATCACGTCACCTCAGCTCCACCCACATCCTGCCTCTTTGACAATTTTCTGTTATCCGGGCGTGACACGCTGCCAAGACGGACCCTACTTTACGCTTCAGAACTGCTCTTCAGAATCCTACGGGTGACGTCACAGACACTACGTCCATATTTGTTTACAGTCTATGGTTTGTGCCAATGGGATCCAATGTCGTCTGGACCCCAAAAACTTATCTTGTGTTCTGCAGATTAAGTCACTCTGTTCTAAAAGATCTAGTTTTTGTGTTATACTATGAGTACTTTCTCATCAGTATTCTTTAGGACTTGCTTTGAATGATGAATTTCTGCGGGAATCCTGTTGACATTTCTTGACTAGTGTATGTGCACTTGTTCTGTGTTCAGCACCATGGACAGCTACTACTGCCATCCACTCTAGGCAAAGCTCAAGTGGGTTATTGTCTTCAAAACATTCCTACCCTACCCAGTGGCTGTGCTAATCTATATGCATTACATACTACGTCTCCTTTTATGAGGCGTGATTTTGTAGTTTAAAAAAGAAAGTTAATTTTAAAGGGGGCTCTAATGCTATTTCATGCATTCTGACTGATTTACACTGTTAAAAGAGTTGATTCTCATGCTAGACATGGCCAAAATTATCAAAAAATGTATTAGTTGGACATATGACACTCCTTCAATACACTCCTTCAAGATTCAAATGAGTTTCGGAAAGTTTTTTCTCAAGTATAGCCCTGTATTACGTCATAAAGGGTGGAATTTCTTGTATGGGCACTTCTTCCGGATGAGCGCATGCACGCACACACACACAACACACACACACACACACACACACACACACACACACACACACACACACACACACACACACCAACTATGGTCACAAGTTCCGTTGTTATCAACATAGTTCAACCAGTCGGTATTTCCCGAAACCATAGTTCCAACAAACATACAATCTATGTTTTTTTTATTTCGAATGCATACAAATTTCATTTATGTCTTAGTTTGTCAAGAGATTTAAAGCACCTTTTTTGAAGAGTGCGCATGTGCGGACGTGCTCTATAAGAACGAGCCTGTGATTGAATCTGGAAATAAATAAGAATTAGTCCTCGGGTGCCATGTCCATAATTTATAGCTAAAAATCTAGCATGAATTCGATCTCAAAATAATTCATTAAAAGCATTAACCAATCATTACCCAACGTGGCTGAACGACAGATTTGCGTCAATACAGTTTCGGGAAACAGTTGTGAGTAGCTAGTTGATTTCTTCAACAATGCAACGTACTATGGTAGTTAAGCAGAGAGTTACGTCGTTGACCGGGAAACACACCCCAGAGCGAGAGCAAGAGCGCGTCCATCAACGAGCTTCGTTCGGGTTACAGGAGCTGTCAGCGGCGCTGGCACTGTGTTTTTAGACCACGAACAATGTCACTAAAGAAGTGTGTTTCTGGTGTGAGGGAAAGATCACCGTGTTCAGCTTCCCAAATAACCCAGCGTTAAGGGAAAAGTAGATGCAGTTTGTTTTCCCAGAGTTCTGCAAGTGTGTGTGTTTGTTCCCGGTCATGAGTAGAAACCACAGGCGGTGAGTGAAACCGCATCAAATGTGTGTTTTGTTGGCAATCGGAGCGTAAGTGCATATAATGTGAACAACACCAACGTATAGTGAATCGAGAGTTATCCAGGGATAATGCTGTGTGTGTGTGTGTGTGTGCGCTCGTGACTCTTTAGCTCCGCCCACCGCACGAGTTCGGCTGTTTTCAGAAAGAATCAGTACAGTGTATCTGTCTTTTATAACTGTAATAAAACTAAAGTCTCTTTGGAGATATGAAGGATCAACACTACTCTATAGACACTCAAGATTAACATGAGACTGGCACAAACTGTGTGTGTTATGACCCCTTTAAGCATTTAAGGAAAAAAGAAAAATACGAATGCCTCTAATCTATCAGCCAAGAACATGACGTTAAAGGCATTACAAATAAACACCCTAATTACAGTACAGTTTTTAAATACACATCATGTACAGTACGCCTCCTCTCCCCAAACACACGCACCAAGTCCGCTTTAGGTTAGAAAAAATTCTTAATTACACTCGCTGTCAGAGATGTGGTCTTCTTTTCCTGCGTGAGTCATTTCCCTACTGACACAAAAGACCAACTTTAGCCCCGTGAGCACTTTCTCAGCTGTGCACCAGAGCAGTCACTTTGCCCCTGCGTTTCACACACACATGCATGACATTGATACTGAAATAATGGTGCATCTGTGAAATCCAATTTAGCGGCACTACATGGCGCAGCTCCTTTAGCTTCCATTAGTTCCAGCAGTTGTGCAGTTAAATTCCTCTAAAAACCCTTTTAAATGTGCCATTCGGCTTTAATTATGAAGTGCAAATTAACCCCTGCGCTCTTAACCCGGGATTTCTTGTCTAGGCCACGCCAGCGATACCAATCCAAAGAGGGTTACTTGAGAGGCGGGGGAGCGATTTGATTAGCATAAGTGTGGCTTTAAAATGGAAAACAAGCGCTATAAAAGTGCAGTGAAACAAATGTATAAATCATGTAAATGGATCTCATTAATGGAAGACCTCTCTGTCGAACCTGATACAAGCATCCAATTGTTTTTTAACTCTTTCCCCGCCACCTTTGTTTTAGATTTTCTTTTAAGTTGCCAGCCTATTTAATAATTTCCCCAAATTTTCATGACACCCACAATATTTTGTTGTATGAATATCTGAACATGTAGCCTGGATGCCAGCCAAATTTAGCCCCGCCCACAACATTTGAGTTCGGGAAATTCGGTCTGTTGTGGAGTAACTATGCTCGAACAGGAGCTGTTCGGACCAATCAAATCGTCAGGGCGGGCTTTATATGATGATGGACAGATGATCAACAGTAACATAATCATCACGTCACCAAAGAGCGCTTGGGGTGAATTTGTTCTAATCCTAAACGGAGAACTTGTTCGTATATGCATTCACCTTTACTATTTCTCTCAGAAATGATGATCGTGTTGGTAAGTACTCCGTGTATCCTTAAATTCTTTTACAACACCGGCAAAGATCGCTTACACTCATCTACTTCTTCTACAGTTGAGTTCTGTTGACAACTATGCGTCGCTCGTCACTTACTCCGTTGCTCTGATTGGTTGCAGGTCTATCCAATTGAGTGCAGAGGCATTGTCTTTCCTGGTTCGTTTGAAACACACCCCATAATCACAGCCCAATGGAGCAGCATCAGACTCATATTCTGACTAGAATTGAGTATGACGACATCAGGCTGAACACGCATTATATCAAAAGAAAGAACAGACCATCTGCTTTTAAATAAAAAAAAACATGTTTATTCTAACTAAATGCATTCCTTTTGCATTGATTCCTTTATATCAACACTTGATTGTGGGTAAGTTTCATAAAACCTTCATCTTTCTCCGCCGCCATTACTGAACTACAACTCAAACTAGCGCACAACATCAATGTCATCGTTCTCAGCCACTCCCTCTGTTCGCTGATTGGACCAGTTAAAAAGTTGGCCGGAGAAAACCAGCGAATATACTGCAAACCCAGACGACTACATCTGGATCAGATTCAGATCAAAACACAGATGGAGTAGATGGAGTCCATCAACACCCCCAAAGCTTCACAGTCCTAGAGCTCGACCTGGGTCGTCATTTCATTTAGTAACATTAGGTAGTTTTGATTTATATGCCGTTTAATGTTGATGATCACGTTATTTTACATATGCATATGATTACTTGTGCTATCACTTGTTTCTGCTTCTTCTTCGCATGTTTTTGGACCTGGAGATTCAGTACTTTCTCAGAAGATCTGTAATAGAGCTCCCCTACCGTATAACAGAGGAAACACAGGAATTTACTCACCATCACGTCATTCCAAAACGGTTTCTGTTGAACATAAAAATGAAAGTCAATGACATCGTTTGGTTACCAACATTCTTCAAAATAAAGCATAGGAACCACGTCCAACAACCATGTTAATACCTCAACCCACACCTGAGTGAAAGGGCTAAAGCCTCTTGTTTCGGGTTGTCATGTTTCATGTTGCTAATGAGCAAGGATTTCAAACATTAAAGCATTTGTACTTGCAGCACAGAGGCAGGTGTCAGAAGAAGATAACGTGGAAAGGCGGCTAAGTGCCTTTTTTAGCAATCAAGTTCTTTGTTGCTTTACTCTTGCAGCGGAAGATGTATTCCGCGTCTTCCTAAGGCCCAGAGCGAGAGCTACAACTCGTTTCAATGGGGATCTGCTCTCTCACCTTCTAAAGAAGTAGGAGACTCTTATGAAACAAGGCTGCACCCTTCTGATGTTTGATCCCCAGAGATGAAGAGCCCTGACCCTCATTTGAACAAACAACAACGGCCATCTCCCAAAGCCACTTCAGACGATAAAACAACATGAATTACCATTCTGCTCTGGTCTTCTTACTCCTCAGGGCCTCGACGGAGAACAGCTAATGTGCTGATTTGATTTCTCCCACGATTAATATTATTCACTGATACTGTTGTCAGCTAGTATACAAAAGGAAAGGGTTTCTTATACTCCATGCAAATTAGCCACTTTCATGCAATGCTAATGGCTCTCTCTTGGTGTCTATGTTTGGAGGGATATTATCGAGTTGCAAAGTTCAATATAGCATTTACTCTCACAGTTGGTTGCATCAAATGGATGATTAGCGTGCCGGAGATTTGGCTTATATAGGCAACAAGTACCAGAACAAAGGATGGTATTTGCTAATGTTCTTTAAAGTTATTTGTTGCTTGAGATGTTATAAGCCGTAATGTGATATAGTTGAACCATTCTTACAGTGGAGAACATAAGACATTGGTGATTTGGAGCACTGATTGGAAGCTTTGCCCAGTCAAATCTGCCAAAAAAAAGCATTGCATTTTCAAGCGTGCTGTGCATCCTGAAAGTCGAATTAATCCTTCCATGTCACCATAACAGTTTTCTACATCGTATTGGCAATTAGCATGTCACAGATCTGTGCCAAAGCACAGCATGGTGTTGCTTGATGTATCATGGATTTATTTCTAGCCAAATATAGTGCGGTTCCTCACTAGATGTCAAATGTGGCCCAAAATAAAAGATCTCTTGGTTAGAATACAGATGAGACGCCTGAGCAAGTTTTGTTCACACAGCAAGTCGCTTTAGTCAATTTAAGAAGTATCAAAGCACATCATGGTGTTTTCTTGCAGCTATTTGGAGAGAAGCTTGCTTCCTTGCCAGAAACTGAGTTGTCCTTTGGGGAAACAGTTTTCACATTTGCTGCAGTGATTCTGTGGACCAAATAAAAGGCCTCCGTTAATCTGGGCAAAGATGAGCTGCCAAACAGGCCCTGAGCAAGTTCTGCATTCAAGGCTGATTTATCCGTATACATAGAAAACATGTCACAGCAAAAGCCCACCAAAGCATTTAGCAATGCCCCTCGAGTCCAAGCAAGCAATTGAATCTGAAAGGGTAGGTGCTGACAGTCAAAAGGTGCATTAATATTCATTGAAAGGAAATAGTGGAACACAGGGAGAGAGAGAGATAGAGAGAGAGGCAGGCATGAAAGAATAGTCCAGAGAAAAGGGAATAGATGCATGCAGGGAGGATGAAAGTGAGAAGACTACGACTTGTGCTGGAGAGAGGAAAGAGGCCGGGATGTCAAAACCCAGAGGTATTTAAGAGGGAAGACAGCAGCGATATGTGCGCGCCATAGAGAAAGAGCGGAACTAAGGCAAGACCTCAAAAATCACTTGAGTACCTTTTCTGGATGACTCATTACCACAGAAGACATCACCGGTGGCAAACCACTGTGAGGTTCACAGGCTGAGCCAAGACTGGAAATCAATCAGAGATGCTAGAACGCTCGGAAAGTTGCTTTCCGAGACACGCCACCAAACCATCATCATGCAAGAGCCTCCAATTCCAACTTAGTATTCATATGGTTCTCCCATGACCTAGCATCTGTTTATTAGGACGCGGCACGCCAAAACGATCAAGTTATTCTCACATGAGCTCATTAAGGACAATTAGCATGCAAGTCATAGCAAACTCACCAGGTGGCGGTGGACTCTGGCCCTGCAAAGTTTGATTCGTAAAGCATTCAATACTCAAAAGGTTAAGTATGAGTGAAAGCGCAATATTGGAGAGCGTCAAGGGATTAAATAGACGGGCGTAATGGACGTTTGACAATCAAAGCACTTTCAGGGGCTGTTGTGCTTTGACATTTGCCGTAAAAAAAAAGTTTAGTCAATCTAAAACAGACATGCCGGTGTTACACTCATGGAAAAGCTTAAATTGCTTTTGTCAGGCTTTATCAAATTACATTATTAGAGCATCATTAAACTGGAGAAAGGATCAAAGGTCGCTGATGAATGTCAGGGGTATTTATTACCCGTTTCACACTCATTTGTCCTTGTGACTTCAGGCAAGCCTCAAACTCTCATTTGCAAATCAATTTGTGATTCATAAAAATCTTTATTCATAAGACAAAGCACTTAGTGTGACGATATGTAGCAACAGAGCATTAAACCCAAAGGCATACACAAACCATTTTAGGACTCCCAAGCTGGTTAATCCTCATCACTTCAAACGCTTTACCATTACACATCACTGTTATAGGAATTTTTCATGTATTTTATTAGTCCGAAACCAGTTGCCAGTCCTCATGTGTTCCAGGTGGGTGGTGTTCTGGGCTTTTTTTTCACTTTGCCTTCTTGCCCTTCGATCTTTTGTTCTTCCCTCCAGCTTTGGATGTTTCCTCCTGAAAGAGAAAAAGAAAACATGCGTGAAAAAGAAAGCCGAAACGGAGGGCTTCCCAGCCGGAAACTCTATAACATTATAAATAATATAATAACGTCAAAAATGTTCAGCATGAGCTTGTGTTGAGCTATAATGCGGAACAATGTTTTTTTTCTATAGTTTATTTTTGTGGCAAAAAATTAGCATTTTTTTATTTATTAGTAATTTAATTTCATATTGTTTATATATTGTCATATGGGCAAGTAGATATCAAGTACCTGAGATTAGTTATTGTTTCCGAAGCGAGTCTTGATGAACATCTATTTGATTAAATAATACATAAATCATATAATCAAAAACAATTATACAATCAAACATTCATGCTAAGAATTTACTTGATTAAACTGAAGGGTCTGACAAAACGTGAAAGTGTTTTAATATGGAAACCCTTTAAAATGCCTTCACAAAAAGTAAAAATGCCCATTTCCACCCCTTCATTAGGTCCTGTGAACAACTGCCTGTTTCTCGCATGATTTTTCAAATTCATTCAAGGTATACATTTTGCTAGTATGAGGATGGGAGTTGAAACCCGAAATTTAGCTTTGCTGACGCAATATAAAGCAACTGTGCCACAAATAATGCCATTGTCATTTCTACCAGCTCGTCCTCAACATGCAGGAGAAGGCTTGTTAACTTGCTAAGACAGTTTCTTTTATTTAAACTGTGTCTCTAGGGACCCAATAGTGTCCAAATGAATGTTTTGAATGGAGTCTATTTTTATGATTCCACACGTGACGTCCCCTGCTACTCTGCTCGGCGGTAGTCGTTATTATGCATTGTATGTTAATTGCTCTTGAGCCTCAGTGGACAGAGTGCGAACACAATGAGTCAGGCGGCTCAAACTGCGAAGATAACACAACATTCATCATCACCCTGAAAGAACAGCGTGATGTATCTGAGACATGCACAGCGTCAGAAAATCAATGACGTTTGCAATCAGATGTGTATAACTTAGGCTACAAATTTCAATGTGCAATTTTCCACGGATTCTTGCATTCTTGAAGACAAAATGTGTACTGCATTAATGCATTCACTACAGCTAGTGTTGCATGGACAATTGCTCTCTTGGCTAATGCATTTAAGCAGTGGCTTGACTCTACATTCACTTACTGTTATAGGTCTGGAGTGGAATAACAAAACTAATTAGCGAAAAGCTCAAATTACAGTAATTACAACTTTTACAAAAGACACACTAGTCTTTAATAGGCAGGTTGGCGTAATGGGCTCTTTGGTGGTGCGAGGCGTTCAACTAAACAACTTCTGAGGCTGTCGAGTCCGGAAAGAAACTCATCCAGTCCGCAATCAAAGGAATTACAGAAATCCACGGCTTAAAATAGAAGCGGAAGAAGAGACGTGTGCTTTTAACGCCAATCACCGTAACGATGTGTGCCACGACGGATGCCGTTTTCATAACATGCCGCAAAATGGGATCTGAGGGCCTGCGTTCGCTCTCATGAAAGGTGACAGCTTTGGTATCAGGCCGCAGAGAAAGCGTTCTGCGCTTGTTTTTTCCGCAGCCGTGTCATGCTGCTTTAATTGAGTCAAGGTTTTTGAAATGAATTCTAGCAAAATCTTAAACAATCATATCACACATGCGTGTAATTGTATGTCTGTGTATAAACCGATGCGCCCCTATTATCCGGGTAACCATAGCAGCCCTGCAGCTGTGCACGAGTCCTCATTTGCACAGAAATGAAAGAAAACAACAAACAGATGAATCCTCAGAAGAAGTCGGGCGCATGCCGGCAAATCTCCTCAGAACTTGTCTTCGTGTGACCTTATCACTGTGATTGTTGAACGAGTAAGTGGTGGACACTCAAGAGGAGAGCTTCTCTTCACACAAATTCACAGAAGTAACCGAAAAATTGAATATTGAACATTTAGTAATCAAAAACGGCATAGAGACAAATGCGTCAACAGAAAACCTTTGCATGGTGGCAGAACTGTTTACATAAAACAAAAACTAGAACCAAATGATTTTCATGACGATGTTTTCTGTTGTGTCAACTCTCGGCGTGTTTGGCATGGTAATGGGTATGTTGATGTGTTTGGTCTAGGCGGAAGAGATCTGCTACGCTGCTCTTATTGCTGCTCATGTAAATAGCAGTGGCTGTCCTGAGGACAGCTCAAATGTGGGCTGCTCAAAAATGTGTCAATGAGAGCTAGGGACGGAGCACAAGCGCAATCCAGTGAAAGGTGGTAAAGAGTGCAGTGCGTATCAGTAAAAGAAAGCTCTGAGGGCGCGAATGATGGCGCACAGTTGGGTTTTTGAGTCAGCTGATCTCCGGGTCTGGCGGTAGCACTTTTAGCATAGCTTAGCATACATCACTGATTCTGATTAGACCGTTAGCATATCGCTCAAAAAATGAACAAAGAGTTTCGCTATTTTTCCTATTTAAAAACTTGACTCTTCTAGAGTTACATCGTGTACTAAGACCAACGGAAAATGAAAAGTTGTGATTTTCTAGACCGATATGGCTAGGGACTATACTCTCATTCCTGCGTAATAATCAAGGAACTTTGCTGCCGTACCATAGGTGCAGCAGCGTAATAATATTACGCAGCACCTGAAAATGGGCTAACTTCCGTCAACATGACCAACGTGACAACCTGCTTGCACAGGGAGTGTGCTGGGGACTATTTTCAGGCGCTGCGTAATATCATTTCGCCGCTGCACCCATGGTACGGCAAAAAGTTCCTTGATTTTTACCATGGACTGTAAAAAAATATTGACGTAGTGTCCGTGACGTCACCCATTGGATTCTGAAGAGCAGTTCTGAACACGCATCACTCCTGGATAACAGAAAATGGGCAAAGAGGCGGGATGTGGGTGGAGCTGAGGTGACGTGATGACTAACAGACAGCAGACAAACGGCAATCCACCTGCCACTCAAAGTGGCCACGCTCTTAATTATGCAGAACTTTAAGGCTTTATATAATGTAAACAAATGAGTTATAAAATAATTCACCCCCCTCACAGTTGTCATGAAGAGCAAAATTAGCCGTATGCACCAAAACCACAATTTGTCCCAGGCTGTAAACATGTTTTTTTCTGCTGTAAAGTTGGGCATTTTAACATGGAGCTCAATGAGATTCTGCTCCCTTCTGGAGTCTGTCTCTAGCGGCCAGTCAATGAACTGCAGTTTAAGTCACTTCCGTATTGGCTTCAAGAGAAACTGGGGGAGGTGACCGCTTGATCATTACGCAGGAATGAGAGACTAGTTCCTAGCCATATTGGTCTAGAAAATTGCAACTTTGTACTGTCTTTGTACACAATCTAACTACAGAAGTGTCAAGTTTTAAATAGGAAAAATATCAAAACTCTTTGGTCCTTTTTTTGAGCGAGATGCTAATGGTCTAATCAGATTCAATGAATTATGCTAAGCTATGCTAAAAGTGCTACCACCAGACCCGGAGATCAGCTGAATGGATTCGAAAACGTTAAAACTCAACTGTTCAACTCTAGGGGAGATGGAAAATGAGCCTATTTTAAAAAAAAAGTGGAGTGTTCCTTTAAACGTTATCGAATCGTGATTAATTTGATTCTTAGCATTTTAAATCGATTATTGACCGAATTCATGATTCAAAAATATGTTTCAAGATCGATGCATATGCATCGTCAGGATTTGCAATCGATGCATTGAGAAAATGAATGAATCGTTACACCCCTAGTGTCTACACTGCTAAGGCAAATGCTACCAAGTATTTGAAGGTTGAGGACACAAGCTCATTGGCTACTGATACAGCAGGAACCAATCAGCTGTGCCCTATAGAGAATGATGTGAGTGCAAACAGGTTGAGTTAAGGACCTATCAGCCTGCGCCATCTAGAGTTTCATGACAGAACTTTGTTCTTACTGAGGTGTCCGTGTAGCCCTCTTGAATGAGGATGTTCCTGGCGCAGTTGTTGATGTGTTTGAAGCGGTCGGGGCCCAGCAGAATCCCACCGTACCATCGAGAGACCACCACCAGCACGTTACGCACATCCAGGATCTGAGAGACAGAATCGACAGGAAACCGTTTTTAACATGAAACAAACGTGTGCAGTGTTTGCCACGGGATTACGATGTTGACAGTGTGTTGCTCATACAACCCGTCCACAACATTTTGGATCTAAAATGTTAATCCTTAGTTTTCTACACAACTTTTGCATGCAGAAATGTTAGATGTTGATAGATCAAATTCAATCCTGGCATTGATTAAAGTGGAAAACCTAAACCCTGTTGCATGTCAGCATCTAGTCAGCACCGGTGCATCTGAGTCAAAGCTGTGTCAATGCATTTTATGAATTTATTTGAAAAGTAAACAAATAAAATTCAATGACTGATGCACAGATTCACACGTTTCCTTCATGCCACATTTTCCCCAAGACGGCACGTAGCCTGTCAGTCCCTGTTTGGCAAAGGAGTCGCTTCAAATGCTCAGAGAATAGACAAAATATGGCCTTTGTGAAGAATGATAGCTCTCAAGTGCTTTTACAGTCCTCGCTTGTTTTATTTTTTCCCACAGTGCCGCGGGGATGTAGCTGGATGCCCGCCGGAGGGGAGGGGAAATCACAGCCATCTGCACATGCCACCTCTATTAATAGTCGTTTCTCTTTCAAACATGCGTCGCATTCGGGAAACAGGAAATAGTGGGATGAACTCCAAAAGGCTAAATGATCGCATGTGAACGGCTGTTTTCATTTATGGACCAAGAAAGAGGTCAACAAAGCTCTCAAACATGTTCTATATTTTTTTCCCCGTCAAATCCTTTCAAAATTTGACGAGTCCAGTTAATTAGCAGTTATTTCACATATAACCAGGGCCTGACATTAACTTTTATGCTCAGCACCCACTGTAGCTAGTGGTTTTCCAAAGTTACTAGCCACTCTAGCAATTTTCACTGGCCAGAATTATGGCATCGATACCATGGGGGAAAAACTGCCATATAGATATCTGTAATATCTCAAAATTTGGCAGCAGGTTTATTAGGCTGCTGTCACTTTAAAGGTGCCTTCACACCAGACGCGAATGAAGTGTTAAGCACGAGTGATTTACATGTTAAGTCAATGCAAAGACGTGAATAGACATTCGGTGGTGCGATTCGTGTGAATGACGCAGCGTGATTTGGGCATTTCGAGTTGAAAAATCGAAACTTTCGCGCCGCATTAACCAATCAGGAGCTTACTCTAGTAGTGACGTGATTACGAGCAGAGGCAGAAATCCAAACAACAATGGAGGACAAAATTATCACTGCTGTATGTGGATACCCGGAGCAGTGCGATACATCTTCGTATTATTATAGAAACAGGAATAATAAGGATCTTGCTTGGAAGAAAGTGAGTGAGGAGGTCGGACAATCTGGTAAGTTGTAATATTTGAGCTATATATACATACATATTGAGACTACAAGCTAGCTAAAGCCGGCAAATTGAGCGTATTCGCCGTATTTTACAACTACTTTCCCGCTGACGAGTTGATGTGCTTATTCAGAGGAAGCAGAAGCCCCTCCCATGACACGAATTTGCGTCTGTTGTGAAGTGCATTTCACATGCGAATGAAGCGAGTAAACAAGCGTCCAACTATGTGCGAATAGTGCAATTTATTTGGCCTGGTGTGAACGCACATTAAGACCTAAGGCACGGATCCATTACAGTTACACATGCGTTTTCTTCCTCAACTGTTTACGTTCACTTAAAACAGAACTGACTGTGTTCACGGGAATACTCGCCAAGACCGGCATTTTGACTTCTGTGTGTGTGTTTGACTGTTTAGGCGCAATAAGCAGCAAAAAAGAGCTCCATTTATTACTGAGATAAGGCTTTATGTGCGCAAAATCTGCGGGAATGAGTAAAATTATGCACTGAAATTCAAGCCCTGTAACAGCAACAATACTCATCCAGAGCAAATGAAGCGAGTGAGTGAGGGGAGGCGAAAAATCTTTATTTTTGACAACACTACATTGCACTTAGATGCTTTTTTAAAAGACTACAATGAAAAAATATGCTGAAATCCACCCGCATCTGGGGGGTGTTAATGTCAAGCCCTGCATATAACGCATAAAACATCAATCGTTTCACTTGGATGGGAAAAATAAAGGCGCTGAAGTAGCTGTCGAAACTCATGCCCGCACTGCAACTGCGATGCTTCATAATACATGATGCTCCCATCAAAACTAAATCACACCTCACTGAAGATCATCTGAAACACACCACCACAGGTGCTCCGTTTCCTGATAAATTTAACGAACGTCACGGCAGACCGCAAGCTTGTTTTATTGACGGAAATGTATCGTTTTCCTTTTTAAAGTGGGTTGAGATTACAGTGTCATGTCGTATTTTACACTGCAGGGTGTTGATGCGCCGCTCGTGGGGCTTTAATCAGAGAATGGTAGATAAGAGGAAAGATTATGGATGAATGACACATCCGTTTGCAAATATCTGACATAGCAAGAATGGAATTGGGATCAAGACAGGAGGAGTGGATGGATAATCCCAGCAGCATATCAACCAGCCTGCTAAAATGATCCACTGACGTTTAATACGTGCACAGAAAGCAGAAAGCTTCGAGTTCAGGTGCATTAGAGCAATGATGCCTTTACTGAGTCCTGCTCGCACATATTTGATCAGATAAATACATTGGTGAGACACACTACTGGTCAAAAGTTTACTTTACTTTTGAGAGAAGACTCTCCTGCTCACCAAGGCTGCATTTATTTGATTGGTAAAAATGGTGAGATGTTATATTTTGAGACTTTTCTATGTGAATACATAGCAAACTATTTATTCCTGTGATCAAAGCTGAATTTTCAGCATCATTACTCCAGTGTCACATGATCAGAAATCATTCTGATATGCTGATTCATTCCTGTGATGCAAAGCTGAAAATTCATCTTTTAATCACATGAATAAATTACATTTTCCAATATATTAAAATAGAAAACCACTCTTTTAAATGGTAAAAATATTTCACAATATTACTGTATTTTTCACCAAATAAATGCAGCATTGGTGAGCATTTTATATATTATAAAATGTACGTCTGAACTGGACATTTCACCTTCTTTGGTTGTATGGAAAAGCCGCTTGAACATTGTTTAAACATTCTCCTTTTGAAAGACTTTTTGGATGACTCTGTTACAGAAACGAATACAGAAACCCAACAGATCCCATAATCCAAATATATGGAAATCATCATATATGGTGAATAACATCCACCTTGACACAAACACACATTTACCTGCAAAAGATGCAGCAATCGGCCACCCGCAGCAGTTTCCCCATCATCCTCGCAGTCCTGCAGGAAAGAGTTTTTATCCTCCAAGTAGATCCTAATGAAAACATGAAGGGATTGCTAAATAAATGTCCAAAAAAAACTTGGCAGGAATCATAGCTCTTTGCTCTGTGAAACCACAAAACAGCCCGCAGTTGCGGCGGTGACTTGCGCTCGCATTATGCCGTGTTTGCGAGGCGTCTGGGGTTTTGTAGTTGTGGGTGTATTTCAGAACGAAATTGGAAGAGGATTTGGATGAGGCATAATATCAGGCACAGGGAGGAGTGTGGGAAATTAGGACACCCCGCTGTGTTTTTTTCGGCTTGACATAGTCGCGAGAGTGTTGAGACCACAAGGTCCATCATTTGGGGAATAGCTGTTCGGAGTGAAAGACACCCAACAGATGCTGGCAGCAGATGAGCACAGTGCTGATAGTCAGTTCGCTAACAGCCAAGAGACACATCACTGTCCAAAGAGACCTTTCACCACATATGGCTCATCATAGATGGTTGCTCTTTTACGTATTGGTGTTATCATTCAAGGCCAAAGCACAAACGATGCAGTCTCACTGCTGGTACTGAACCTTCGTTTTTTTAAGGGGTGACAATTTAAGGCAAGACACCACAGGTGTCCCAGGTGACTTTCCCAGTTGATGGCTTAGATTGAGAAAAGCAAAAAAAAAAAAAAAAAAAAAAAAAAAAAAATTCTGAAATGTTATGTTTATTATGCAAACAGGGCATTATCTAATTATGGGCTCATTTGCATCATTTCCAGAACAGAAATCTGAACACTGGATAAGATCCGGTTCAAAAGTCTTGTTTTGTTTTGTTGGTGTATTAAGGCCCGTTCACAACAAAAAACGATAACTATGACACTGTATTGGTGCCCACACCAGTGGACGATATCGTTCTGTTAAGCGCGCACTGCACTTTTGACGTCTGTGGCTTTAAATGCTCGAGCTCGAGCTCTTTATTATTATCGTTCATCAGTTGGAAAAAATTGAGATTCCAACAACATCGTTTCTCTGTGTTGTTATCGTTATGGTTTTGGTGTGCACGATTCTGGATAAATTAAGAATCACAAAAAATTTTTTGTTTCAATAGAGATCACGATTCTCCCATGATTCTGAACAGACAACTAAAGAAAATAAATTCACAAAATTTTGAATGAATGATTCAATGACTCACTCATAAATAATTCTTTTGTTTCATTACTGGATGAATCAGTGTTTTTGAATGAATCTCTTGAATGAATGATTCAATGACTCGCTCAAATATTTAACTTGTTTCATTACTGGATGAATCAGCGTTTTTGAATGAATCTCTTGAATGAATGATTCAATGACTCGCTCAAATATTTAACTTGTTTCATTACTGGATAAATCAGTGTTTTTAAACAAATCTCTAGAATGAATGATTCAATGACTCACTGATTCAATGACTTCATGAATCAGCATTTTTGAACGAATCTCTTGAATGAATGATTCAATGACTCACTCATAAATACTTCACTCGTTTCCTTGCTGGATGAATCAGTGTTTTTTTTCATGAATCTCTTGAATGTATGATCCAGTGACAAATACATTTTGTAACAGTCATTTGTCACCACCTAACACCACTGCAATCTTTATTTGAAGCACCAAGTTACTTTCAAAAGGTGATTTGCTCTATTTTGAACGCTTTTGTTGACATCAGTATTTATATCCAAACTGTGAACTTTGATCCCAGTACTTCTGTGATAATCTGACAAGCGTAAGGATTTGAGCGAGTTTGACAAGGGCCAGATTGTGATGGCTAGACGACTGGGTCAGAGCATCTCCAGAACTGCAGCTCTTGTGGGGTGTTCCCGGTCTGCAGTGGTCAGGATCTATCAAAAGTGCTCCAAGGAAGGAACAGTGGAGAACCGGACACAGGGTCATGGGCGGCCAAGGCTCATTGATGCACGTGGGGAGCGAAGGCTGGCCCGTGTGGTCCGATCAAACAGACGAGCTACTGGAGCTCAAACTGCTCAAGAAGTTAATGCTGGTTCTGATAGAAAGGTGTCAGAATACACAGAGCATCTCAGTTTGTTGCGTATGGGGCGGCATAGCCGCTGACCAGTCAGGGTGCCCATGCTGACCCCTGTCCACCGCCGAAAGCATTTACTTGACCATTTTTGTGAGATTCACCTGTTACAGCAAATTTAGCTAAAGAATGTCTGACTTTATGTGGTCTCAAGCCATTCATAAAGAACAATCCAGTCTTTCTAAAGTTAATGACATACAGCAGTCAATATTTAATCAAAAACGATCTTGTAACTTCTAATTAAAACATCAGCTTTACTTTGAGGTTTAAAGTGGCTGCAGGCTTCACCTTATCAAACAGGGTTGTGAATGGAAAACCACTGGCTCCTCATACGCCGCCCGGGGGCTTCGGGAACATGCTGAATGTCAATATCACCTACGGTTTAATCTCGTCCAAATGACTCCCACTCCTCCCCTACTGTATGTCACTAATCATGTCCCGAAGAACCGCCCGGGGCTACGCTCGCGTAGAAACACACACATCACGCACGAACAGTACGTTTCTTATCTCATCAATGCATAACTCTAAATGCATAAATAATTGAAATACTGGCTGCAGTTTAATAACAAACTAAGAAAAGAAAAACATCTGCAGTAAATCTGATGTGAGCTGAAGAGGCAAAATCCTCAAAACAAGATACATTTACTTGATTAGCCAAATCGCATTGCAAGATATTCAAATATTCCAATCATTTTTCTTATCGCATTGGAATTTTTTGAAACCTCACAATTTACAACATACAAAAATATATGCTTTGACACTTCTATTAATATGCAAATATTACAATGAGCATTTTATAAATGCAAGATCTTAAAAAGTAGCTTTAAAAAAGGAAAAAATATGAAAAGAGCAATGCACATCTAAGGCAGGAATTATGTACATCAAACTGTGTACAAATGTAAAGTTAAAAATAAATGTTTGCTTAGCAACTGCACATGATCTTTAATGAACTAAAAACAGAAATACCTGTATGCATAGATATTGTGAGTGGCACTTGCAATCTTCTTGTTTTCATATAAATTATTCAGAATCCTCTGAACCTGTAGGAAAATAAATAAATATAAAAACATGTCCACAAACATATGTGCATACCAAACCAGACATTGTTCCAACATAACCGGAGTCAGAATATGAAAATATTCACACGTTGACGTCTGGAAAGAGGCTGCAAGCAACAGAACATTTCACAGTGATGCAACACCGACCGCCGATACAAAGCTCCAGCGTGAACACACACACACGCACACACACGCACACACATTCACCTGCACAGGCTTATTTCCCAGCCCCGGCTCATCTTTAAAAGACTGCAGGGCTGTGTCACAAACAGGAGGTGAATTTATGACAAGAATGTATGTGTTAGATGGGTGTGTGCATAACATATTGACGGTAATAAAACACCATTTCAAAAGACACGAGCGGACTTGAAGCGCAACTTATTACTGCATCGCCCACCAATTCCTGCCGCGACAGGTCTGCCGTCTGGCTGAATCTGAGCATATGGCACGACTACGAAATATTCAATTAAATATAGCAGCGTAAAGCAAACTCACAACCTAGGGTTTATTAGATACAAGAGTGTTTCAATAAGCAGGATAACCAAGACATTTATTCACAGTCACAGATGGGTATGAGAGCAAGATGCAAAACTGCTCAATGTTTGGCAGTGTTGGGGGTAACGCCAATGTAATCAGATTACTTTTCAAGTAACTAGTGAAGTACTTTTTCAAATAAGTAAAGCAAGATACTTTGTTTTCCCATTCAGCCTGAGGCATATTACATTTTGGCCTGAAAGGGCCTTTAAATTGGCCAAAAAATAAATAAAAAAATGTGTTATTAAGAAACAAACAAGCACAGCCCAAGTGAGAAAAAGTAACTTTACACATTACATTCTATAAAAACTAACTGAGTAACACAATTAGTTACTTTTGAGGTAGTAACGCAATATTGTAACACATTACTTTTAAAAGTATCTTTCCCCAAACACCCCAAAAATCCAGCTGATATTATACTGATATTGGATGTTATAATCACTAATTATTGCAAATCAATACACAAATATACTTCATATGAGAAGTCATTACCTTACTAGTTGAAATGCCATAGAATATTTGCTAATATGTGTCCTACACTGCAAAAAATGCTTTTCTTGCTTAGTATTTTTGTCTTATTTCTATTCCAAACATCTAAAAATTCTTAAAACAAGAAGCATTTACTAAACAAGCAAAAGTTATTGTCTTGTTTCGGGGAAAATAACTCAAAATTAAGTGGGTTTTTGCTTAAAATAAGCAAAATAATCTTGTTAAGATCTTGCTTGTCTAGTAAATGCTTCCTAAATGTAAGAATTTTTAGATATTTGGACTTAAAACAATAAAAAATACTAAGTAAGAAAAGCATTTTTTGCAGTGTACGCAACAAATTAGTAGGCGTACTCAACTACTTTGCACTAAAGCCTGATTTCTTTTTATTGTAGCATTGTGCCGAGTGGCCCCGCCACAGTGAAACCTGATTGGTCCGAAGTCAAGCTGCTCATTTATCTTTAAAATCAAACATGGATGAGGAGAGATTGACTGCAGAAAATGAAAAACATCAAACAGCACATATTCCATAAAAGGCCATAAATAGGACGCCGTCTGCAGAAGCGTCGCATATGATATTACAGCATGCATTTAATTTTTTTGTTTTACGCAGTGTAAAAAATATTTGACAAAGATCACTGTAGTCTTTCTACTTCAGAAAATATCATGCTTAATTCAGTGTGTTACTTGCCATTTCTTTGTGATCATGGTGAAATTTTTAATCTTTTGTCAAAATCAACTTAGATATTTAATGTGGTTCAGACAGGGGTGCCGCTAAGGGGGGGGAAGTTAGAACAATTCTAAGGGCCCACACACTTTTGGGGCCCCCAGAGATTGGATTTTCTTAGTAGTAACAGTACTAGTAGTAATGTAATAGAAATTATAAATGTATAATCTACTAAAGAGTTACAAATAAAACAAGATTATGGTTTATTTCTGCATTTCCGACAAAATCCAGCAAAACGCTCCACTCATGAACCGCGCACGCTCACCGGTAAAACTACGTTCGCTCAAATCCCACTCCGACATGAAATTTCTCTGTATTGTAGGCTACTATACTTTACCATTAAAAAAGGTACTTCGTATCATATGTATGTTTAAATGCATTATAATGGTATATTTTAATTTCATCTATGTTGATTATGAAAAGTGAACAGCATGAGTAAGACAGGACACGTCATAAGATTCACAATGTCGGAAGACATGGAGTGGGTCAGAAATAATATTGACCACTTCATTAAGTTATAGTTTGTAGAAAATGAATTTTGTTTTGTATAAATTGTATCTTAATTTTAATCAATGTTTCATCAATCAATTGCCTGGATTTAATAAATAATAAGAAAATATATCAGACAATATAATCATGACGTGGAGGCGCCGGTGCGATCACTTGCATTGTGCGTGAACTGGAGCGCTTCTCATAAATGAACCAAAACTCAGTGTACAGGCTATTTGCCTCACAGACATGAGAAATATTTCTATAGAAAGCTTGAAATGTCTACTTTTAAACGAAACAATTAAAAAAGAAATAGGCTAGGCTACACTCTGATTATCTAAATCCATATGAAATGGTCATTTCTCTCTTGGCACGTCCACTACTGTGGAGATGACGAGTCAGCATCGTCAACTTCATCTTTGCAGCCGACACTGACACAGAAAACACTAGTTTATTAATAAACAATTCAAATGTCTCCTTGCTATTTTTGACACATTCATAATCATTACTTTTGCCGGTTCTTTGTGGCAAGCTTTATGCGTTCGCTTGAGTGGGGAATAGGCTAATATATTACATAAACGCTCATTAGGCTATGGTTTAGAATTCTCTCCAGCATATATATTTATGTAATTAAATTAATAAAAGTGCTTGGTCGACTAATGGCTTAAATTAACAACTAAAGTCGAGTAGAAAAAAACGTATTTAACATTTTCGAACCAGCATGTCACAAAGGTTGAGCGAGCGGCGCGTAATAGGTCAGTATTATTAAATCGCAGACAAAGATTTTGGATAGCTAGGTTGGCTTGTATGTTTGGTGCGGAATAGGTGCGGTAGGGAGCCCGACCTCATATTCTTTTATAGGGCCCAAAATTGCTAGCAGCGCCCCTGGGTTCAGATAACATAATATTTTGAGTTTCTATCTACTTCGTTGTATTAACTACATTTTTTAATTTCAATGAATTCAACATTTTAAGGGAACTTACTTTTTTAAGTTAAACCAACAATTTTTAATTTTTCTTTTACAGTGTAGAAATTTCTGAGTAAAAATGTTTTTTACACCAATTTCCCAGTGTGCACCCTGTTCTCTTTGGCGGTGATTTTGACCTTCTAGTGTGAACAGGGAAAAACTGGAATATTGTCACGTCTGAATAAAACAAATCCCCCACAAAGCGCTCCTTAAATCTAACACCATACCAAGCGGCGAGTCGAACAAGTAAAGAGAATTAAATTCATTGTATGTCAGGTGCCTGTACAACAACTTTGCTTATAAATCTCAGTGCCAGAGATGGACAGATCTGGGGGCTTAGGAACGAAGCAACACATCCCTGACGCAAAAGCACATGCGTGACATTCACTGTGGACTTTTAATGGATTTACAGGCAATATCTGGCTTTGCTAAAAGAACCAGCTGGGCGAGAGCGACTAGATATTGAGTGTAAATCTGTTTTGTACACAGCACCAAGGACTTCAAATATTGCTGTAAGACCCTTGGGAAGGACTCCGGCGGTTGTTTCTGTCCATCAAAATGGGTTTCAGCTTATTTGTGCTGAGAGTCCCTCCATTATTTACCAAGAAAGAGAGTCAAAAATGATCCGGAGTGCTTTTCCGTACTGAAGCCACAGAACAACCACGACCGTCATGACAGCGGTTTCATTCACAAATCAAGAAAACACCAAGCCCAATGCTAATGAATACTTAAGACGCCGCACTTCCCCAAAGAAAAACTCTTGAGGAATTGAAGCCCCTATCAGCAGGATTCATCTGAAAGCGGCTGTTTTCTCTCAGGCTAATACTCTCTCCGTGAACACCTGTGTCAGGCTGAGGCTAATGATGAGATGTCCTTTGAATGCCGTGTGCAAATGTTGCCTTTTTATCAGCGCTGATCTAAACCAAATAGCAGGAAACACAAAGCGACATCCTTTTAAAAAGTAAAAACCCCATTGAAAGCTCCTCTGAGGTTTGTACGCCCATTGTGGAAACGTCTTTCTGTGGAACGGAAATCTAATTAAATGTTTTGAGATGTATAGCTTGAACAAACAGGTGCGTGTTCCCGGCAGAGCCCTGGCGTCTTCGTCTCACAGACAAAACTCATTTACAAACTTCTGTCAACAATAACCTTTTATGAAAATTAGAGCACAGCCAAACTTTGAAGTTCCTGCTGATAACACAATATCAAGCAAGCAAAGATCAAAAAGCATCAAAATGGCCCCTCTCAAATCCCAATAGAACTACAAAGTGAGTAAGAGATGTGTCCGCGAATGCTTCCCCCAGTTTTTCCGTGGCCTTGTTTGTATGGAACAAGTGCGTCTAATGCACTCAGACAGACTCTCTCAGCTTTTCGGCTGAACTAAACATATCCATTGATTTTATATCAACCTTGTCTAGCTAATTTCGGACTGATAAGGTTGTTCGGTCCGCTTCATGGCGTCTGAATAGCACTGTAGGTGCAATGCACCATAACACTGTTGATTGTCAACCAAGAATCCATAGGACTCGTACAGTAAAAAGATGACAAACTATACTTTTGCATGTTCTCTCATGTGAAAAGAGCGCCGTCTCTGTGATCTTCTGCTCACCAGTTTCAGCAGGTGAAAATTGTAAGGCTGATCACTTCGTGAAGTTACGGCATGGATAAAATCACAGTTAAAGCTACCAACACATCTGGCCCCCTGGGGGGGGCTAATCAGAAAAAGACAATGAGGAAATAAAAAAAATTAAGAAAAGGAAAGATAACAAGGAATACTAAGTCTTCTTTCCAAACGGATTATAAAGAGTAAACACATCTACAGCAGATGACGTTAATCAAGCACTCGGTCTGTCTGAAACATCCTCCACCATCTAATTTCACAAAAAGAACTGTAATTTAATTCCTCACTTGTCTGGGGGATTTCAAACGAGTTTTTATAAAGCTCCTCATTTGCATTTAGCAGTATTATACTGAAAAATCATCTCGGGTTCGGAACTGCAAATGCTTTAAACACACCTGCGCATAAAAACGCAGCATTAAAGAAGAGAACAAGATTCGGCGCTCGCCACACTTACAATGTGAACAAAACACGGCGTGACAGATCAACTTGATTTTGAGACATAATTATGCCTCATGCCACTCAAAAATATACTTTCAGGAACTGTTAGGTACATTTCATCTCCATCTTAAAGGGGGATATGTGTTTTTCTATGTTAAAGTACTTTATGCAGTAAGCTTTGAAAAGTGTAAAAAAATTTAACTTTTATTAATCACCTAAAACATTAGACCAAAAATATTAATTACTGATAAAAAAGTATTCATTATTATTATCTAAGCAAAGTTGTTTTGAGATCTAAATGCAAGAATGGAGTGAGTTAAAAAGTGTGAATATTGGTAAAAAGAAAACACTTGACTAGCTAAATTGAGGGATTGGCAGGGAAATATGAAGGTATTTACGGTGCGAAACAACTGAACACGTGTGCGAGTTTGTAGCTGTAGAGCACATTCACACGTGTGTATCAATACATCTGAAGTGAAAAATCTTTTAGGAGTTGTAAACTTTGATTTTTTTTCTCTCCTACAAACACAACACAACAGTTACAGCTCACACATTCTTCGCTGCAGGTGCACGAATCCTATTCTACGCTCTCATTTGTGCTACAGGTGCTGCAGTGAATATGCTGCAAAACGCATTCACACAGCCGCATCAGAAATGTGAAGTCACGGACAGATTTTGCACATCCGCAAATTAATATGTGAATCCATGAGAGCTGCACACTTGTAGAATATCTGGTCACAAATGCATTACTTTTCTTGGATATGTTTCTAACACATTCACAAGTCCAGTCACTACAACTGCTTGAATCTGCTGCTACGAGTCTCACGCGCAGTTCTTTCGCCTTCAGATGACAAGCTCCTCGCGCGCTCACTTCTGCACCATATACTGCGTGAAATGTGGAGCAAAAGTGATTTGTGCATCTGTGAGGCAGTGGCAGGCCCTGTTCAGAGAGCAGAGCATTTCGGCCAATCAGAAGAGCATTTGCATAGCTCCACCCCTCAGTGAGCTGTACACAGTCCGCCATTTAACAGCAGCATTGATGTAAGACATGTATTCTTATTAAAGCTACTTAAAGCTACTTGACAGTTAAAGCGCAATAAGACGTGAAAGAGAACTTAGTTTAATACTCACAGGACGCTCCGTCTGACACACAGCTTTCTGTGCACGTGCTCCGGGTGTGTGTGCGTGCACTCAGAAAACCATATATCAGAAGTTTAGACTGATACGGCTTTAAAACGCATGCAGATCATAAACTCTCATGATGATGAAGAACTGAACGTCACGTGAGCGCGATAGAGATAATCATCAAAACAGCAGAGTATCAAAGGCATGAGCTGTAAAGGCTCCGCCCCCTTCTCCAGAAGAGGGCGGAGCCGTCCTGTGAGCAGCAGCTCATTTGCATTTAAAGATACATGCACTCAAAAATGGACTGAAGTATTTTGAGCTAAAAATTCACAGACACATTCTGTGACACAAAACAGGCATAATAGGTCCCCTTTAAGTAAACATCAGATAGAAAGTTATCAATGCATCGTTTGTGCTATGACCATGAATAAAACCTCAAATACTGCAGCTCACGGAGACGCTACAGCATCTTAAAATCACCCATTGAGTGCTTCATGAATGCAGGGCCGAAAATAGTCAGCGTTTGGCTTCAAGCTGTCAATCACGTGAAGGAAATCGGTTTATGTATGAACAAGTGGAGGAAATGTCAACGTCTTGCTTAAGGGCAGGGTGTCATTCACTACAGCTGCTCTTCTACTCGATATCAAGCGCACTGTAACGTCCCCCGGGCTGACACAATGCCAACACCTGTGCAGTCAATTTCTGACTGTGTCAAGATCTCACATGAGCGTGGACGTAAAAGACAATAATGTTTGCAGGGGGTTTATGTGCAGCCTGTAATAATGCGGCAAGAGCTGTCGTGTCAGGGGCAGGTGTGTGTGAGTCATGCGCCATCCATCCAGCTGGGCACAGTGAACGCTGGCGCTTCTGACGCCGTCAAGCGTCTGTTTGCACTGACACGGGGGAGTGAGTAGGGAGGGCTTCGACAGTGAATTCCAGAAGTTTAAAAGAACTGAAGACACTAGAGACCGGGCTGATAGGCTTTTCAAACACAGTGTCAAACGCTGATATCTGCTTCCACACGAGACGGCTGTTATCAAACACAGATTCTACAGGCCTGATATCTTTGGCAAGAGAAAAGTTTATTTGGAGTGTATAGTCTGATAAAATGGGCAATGAGTTGCACCTGTTTAGGAGTCACCACTGCGGCTAAGTGAGGCTGGAACGTGCTCCGTCTATCCGTGATTGTCTCTCCGTGTTTAATCAGCGGCAGCTCTTCATCTACAACAAATCAAACAGCAAAAAACAAATAAAATCAGTCCTTTGAATGACTGGTCAGACGCTAATTACTAATTAACTGGGATCACTTCGTGTCAGCAGTGCTTTGAAGGGACTTTGAAAGTCAAAACAACCCTATTTTCTTTATCAAAGCATGCAGAATTTCCCACTTTTCATGATCTAATCAATTCACTAACATACTAAAATCCATTCTAAATTTATGAAAAAATGTAGGGACTAATGACACCACATGTGTGAGCTGCATGATTAATTGGTAAAAGAACACAATCTCATTCCTAAATGACATTTCGCCTTTGTCTATTAAACCTCAAAATCACACCGGAAAAATCCGATCTCCGTTGTCATGCATGAAACAGCTAAACAGACATCTTTTCAACGACACCGTATCATTATTCATTATATTCAAATGACCACAGAAGTACTGGGATACAAGTTTAAGTTTATAGTTTGGACTAACACTGATGTCTACGGTAGCAATCAAAATGGAGTAAATCATCGTGGCGCTTCGAATAACGATTGTATTGATGACAAGTGACTGTTAAAAAAATTATTTCCATTGAATCATTCACTCAAGAGATTCGTTCAAAAACGCTGATTCATCCAGTAATTAAACAAGTGAAGTCTTTATGAGTGAGTCATTGAATCAATCATTCAAGAGATTTGTTCAAAAACACTGAATCATCCAGTAATGAAACAAGTGAAGTATTTTTGAGTCATTGAATCATTAATTCAAGAGATTCGTTCAAAAACACTGATTCATCCAGTAATGAAATGAGTGAAGTATTTATGAGTGAGTCATTGAATCATTTACTCAAGAGATTCATTCATAAATGCTGATTCATCCAGTAATGGAACAAGTGAAGTGTTTATGAGTGAGTCATTGAATCATTCATTCAAAAGATTCATTCAAAAACACTGATTTATCCAGTAATGAAACAAGTGAAGTGTTTATGAGTGAGTCATTGAATCATCCTGTGGCGAGGTAGACGAGCGAGAGACATGGGAGGAGCGAGTGAGACCGGTGTGTGATTGAGAACGAGCATCACCTGCGAGTCACAAGTCCTCTCATGAGGGAGCCCGGAGGCATACAAGGACACCAGTGAAGGACGAGAGAGGACCAGGCCTGGACTTTATGTTGCGTTTATGTTTTATTATGTGTGTGCGTGGCAGTCGTCCATGAGGGGCTGCCCGCAATTTACTTTCATTTTGTTTTGGTTGTTTATTAAAGTCTTTTAAATGTTCACCGGTTCCCGCCTCCTTCTTCCCATACAAACTACAGTACGTTACACATTCATTCAAGAGATTTGTTCAAATACAAGATTCAAGATTCAAGAGTTTTATTTGTCACATACACAGTTATATACAGAATATACAACCGGCAGTGAAATGTAAACACTGATTCATCCAGTAATGAAATGAGTGAAGTATTTATGAGTGAGTCATTGAATCATTCATTCAAATAGAGTTTTTTTTTTTTTTTTTTTTTTTTTATAATTCAGATTCTTTAAAGATGTTAAATAGACTGAAGCAATTTAAATTTTGTCAGAACTTCAAGTGAGTTTCATGTAATTTTGTCTGTTCAGAATCGTGGGCGAATCGTAATTCTGAATTTATCCAGAATCGTGCAGCTCTACCACTGTGAGTGGCCACAAACGTGCATTAAGAGATATTTAATCTTAAATATATTTCACCATTAAGACAAGCTGCTTTATAGCTCGATCTGCAAGGTTTCTCTGTATAATACAAGAGCTCTGTAACTGTTTGAACAGGTTTTGAGGATGGCACACTTGGCATTGATCAAGGATTTTGTTGGTTGTCTTTAGAGAGAGTCATATGTTTGCTGAGACGAAAGTCTGTAAAGGAAAGGCTGTTTGGAAAGTCTTTATAGCATGTTCTCAAAAGACTAACCTTGGTCATGCAGTCACTCATTACTAATACTCACATTCAATAAAATCAGAACAAGGAACAAGTTCATGTGCATATGCACGCGTTGGAAATTAGGCAGACAATTATTAGTGACTGAGTGTTCAATGGCAAATCTCGTAAAGGAATTCCATTGGAATGGAACAGTGGAATACTGGGACGCACCGTCCGAAGCGCCGGAGAGGAGCTGAGCTGACCGGTTGGCGAGTTTTACACTGTAGTCTGGAAGATCGTCCTCATCATACTCATGACCTTCTTCCTCCGTCGTCATCGTCTTGCCCGTTTCCGGTCCTTCTAAAAACAGAGACAAGCGCAGACGGATGAAGAGCGGCGTAACAATTAACAAACCATTGCACATTTCATTAAATTCCACAAGGACTGCAGCATGCAAGACATTTTAGTCTAAGAAAATGATTCAAATAGAGATGCTTTGAGATGAGTGTTCAAGATGTAAATCAAGAAGGGTCAGTGACATCCCTCCACAAGTTTCCTTAATTAATCAGCAAAACATACTCGAATGAAAACAGCCCTTAATGTCTTTTTTGATACAGGACGTACTAGCACATTATCACCCCTTAGAAGAATCTGAAGGGTTAAAGGGCATGTTCAAATGCTTCCATCAAGGGCAAAAGAGCTAATAACATAAATATTGCATGGAGACATCCCAGTGAGCCTCATTCATGAAACATTAGCAGAATTTTTGTGTACGTTGAACATAAATGCTTAAAGGGGTCATAACAGTTTCTGGCAGTCTCATGTTAATCTTGAGTATCTATAGAGTAATGTTGATCCTTCATATCTCCCAAAGGTCTTTAGTTTGATCAAATTTATAAAAGACAGAGTCAGAGGCAGAGTCCTCGTGGAGGCGTGCAGTGGGCGGAGCCCACACACACACACACACACACACACACACACACACACACACACACACACACACACACACACTATAACTTTTGATTCTCTATACGTTTGTGTTGTTCACATTATATGCACGCGCTGATTGCCAACAAAACACACACATCTGATGTAGTTTCACTCACTGTGGTTTCCACTCATGACCGGGAACAAACAAATAAGAGATCTACATGGAGCACCCGAGACCCATGGACCCTGGACCTGTAAAGGTTTCGGGTCTATATTTTAAATGGTCAGTCGGGTGCCAATCTATTACTTCGGGTCCCGGGTCTGTTTAACATTATGTGTGTAACACCCGAGTCGATTGGACTCGGAGAACACCTGGCCGTGATCAGAGTCAGTTGCAACTTGTAAAATTAGGATAAGAAAAGTGTGAGCCGGGAAAGAAGGTTTTTTAAAAAAACAAAAAAACACAAGCGACCTCTCTCTCTCTCTCTCAGCCGTTAGAAGCAAAAGCGGGCTGAGTTAATGCAAGCGCACGGTAATAATGGATACCTTCATAAGCGATGTGCGGAAAAAGCTCAAAAACAAAGGGTATAAAGAGGTTAAACCTACGGGCACCTCTTCTGTCTGGGCATCCTTCATGCATGTTGTGGACAAACATGAGAAAAAAAGTGCGTGCAGTTAAGTGTAATACGTGTGACGCACTGTTGAAGTTTGAGGAGGATTGTAATGCCTCAGTCAGGTACAAGGAAGGGAGACAACGGCTGTAAACTTAGGTAAGACAAAAAGTTTTATTTTTTTACAACTTGTTTATTGAATTGTTAATAGCAATTTATTGTGGAATATGTAACAATCGGGTCCAGACGGGGCTGTGTCTTCCCGCCGGGTTCGGGTCCAGCTTTCAAATAATAGATGGGTTCAGGTCGGTTCAGGGTACTACATTTTTGTCATTTCTCAGATCTGCACAGGTCGGTTCCGTGCAGCATATTACACATTTTTGGACCCGTGTAGACCTCTACAAACAAACACACTCCAGAAAAACAAACTGCATCCACTGTTTCCTTAATGCTGGGTTATTTGGGAAGCTGAACAAGGTTATCTTTCCCTCACAACTAGAAACACACTGTGTGTGTGTGTGTGTGTGTGTGTGTGTGTGCGCGCGTGCACTCATCCAGGAGAAGTGCCCATACAAGGAATTCCGCCCTTTATGATGTCATACAACTCTTTAACAGTGTAAATAATTCAGAATGGATGAAATGGCATTAGAACAGCCATAGAACTGCAGCACAAGCCTGTCATTTTCCATTTTAAAAACAAAAATATGTGAACAAGATGAACAAGGCGAGTAGATGAGCCAAGAACATGAATGCAACGCATCTTCTTTATAATGGGTTTTGATGGGAAAACACTTAACGAGAAACTTGCGTTGCAGTAATATTCTGTGTTCATTTGTTTTCCTGTACAAAGTATGCAAAATTTTTACTATCACTGTCTTACTACATTAAAACTTACTACAAACCTAGTAAAAATGACTGGTGGGCAATGGAGGAATGTGTGATGTCACGTGAAAATGATGAATAGTCAAAAAACGTATAAAAATTTGGGAGCACAGAGTTAAATTTGGTCTCATTTTAAAGAAGACCAATGGCAAATTATTGTTGAAGTAAAAAAAAAATAAAAAATGAAACCACATTATTTCACATAAAATATACATTTTATGAAACATTGAACTCTAAAACTGCTAGAAAATCAAAGCCATACATCTAAACAAGTTGTGTTCCAAATTTGAGGTTGATATATCAAAAAATGAGCTTTCAGTCAGATTTTGTTTGGGTGCAGTGCCAAATTGTCCTCATTAGATTCCAGCGAAACTCCACTGGTCACACAGTGGTTGGATTTGAGATTTGCAGTTAAGTTTCTCTCAAATATTACAAGCACACACACACACACACACAATTTTATTATACGCATACACACCACACTCTGACATCCATACCAACACAGTTATAGCTGCATAATTTATCTAATTGGCTTTATAATATGCATAAGCAGAAAACAGGAATAAAGTGAGCATTTGCTTTATAGGCCAAACCTGAGAAAATGTCCCCGTCTGGTAAAAAAAAAAAAAAAAATAGTACAAATTTTAATTTTGAAGCATTGCCAACAGAATGAAAGCCTATTAACAAAGATTGCATCATTTTATAGTTAAATGGCCCTGGGATTCAATTTTTTTTGTCCAAAAGGTCCTGAGAGGAACTATTTAGTGAAAAATAGACTTTTTAAAGGAAATGGGGGTTAAATAGTAAAATTCTAATAAAAATACACACCTGTGCCGAAATGTATGCAGTTGGCATTAACACAGGCAAAAAAAAAAAAAAAAAAAAAAAATGTCCACAAGGGTTAAAAATAAAGCCCAAACCTAGAAAACAACATTTTCTAAAACATTTGACATTTAAAAATGGGACACCGGTCGGAAATTAGCCAGGACTGTCGGGTCTAAGTTTGTTTTTTCAGGATGTCTGGAAATGTGCCAGTGTGTATTTACAATCTGAAGTACACTAGGTCCAGTGATATCACTGAGGACTGAAACACACACACACACATCCTTCACACAGTCTTCCATGACATCAGTTTTGGAACTTTTATTCTTAAAGGGTTAGTTCACCCAAAAATGAACGTTCTGTCATTAATTATTCACGCTCATGTCGTTCCAAACCCGTAAGACCTTGTTCATCTTCAGAACACAAATGAAGATATTTCTGATTAAATCTGAGAGTTTTCTGACCCCACATTAGAGTGCAACACAACTACCACTTTCAAGGTACAGAAAGGTAGTAAAGACATCGTTAAAATAGTCCATGTGACTCCAGTAGTTCAACCTTAAATTTTTATAAAGCAACGAGAATACTTTTCGTGCACAAAAAACAACAATTAAAGCTGCAAGCAGCAATGAAAGGGCCCTCGCACCTTGCATTAGCACTTAGCCAAGTGTTGTATGATTTAATGTGTTTCTAGCATGTTTGGTACTTCATGGCATATTTAAATGTGTCTCTGGGAGTGAATTACAGTGTAAAGCATGCCATTTCCTGTTGCCAGCAGGTGGCGCTATGATTAACTGAACATTGGCATGTATGATGTCTTCAGGCCAGGTCTCTAATAAAACATGTGAAGTTTGGGGCAGATCGGACATTGTATGCCTGACTCAACTTCCTGTTTCATGGCGAAACATCGAACTTTGTGAGGCCGCCACGGACACGTCCTTCAGGGAAAACTCAAGATCTTCCCAATTTAACATCGCAAAGGTTTTAAGATTACACCTGCCAAATATGATGTTGATCTGATTAAATCTATAGGAGGAGTTAGTTAAAGTACAACGTCTGGAAATGCCAAAAAATGCTTAAATTTTGCAGAGAAAATTCTAAATATGATTTTTCCTGTTGGGTTTTTTAGATTTTGCTCCCAGGGTCTTGTTTGTAGGTATTGGGCTTTTACATGTGTGTACCGAATTTAATACTCGTACGTGAAACGTAGTGCGAACGGTGCTTAATTGAAATTTTGTAGGTAGCGCTATCGAGCCATTTTGCCATGCTTAATTCTGAAACCCATATCAGACATAAATTTCCACCACTTCTGACGCGTGCGCAAAGTTTCAGGAGTTTTCGAGCATGTTCAGGCCCTCAAAAATATTAATTTTGGAGAAGAATAAATACAATAATGTCCTCAACACCATCGGTGCTCGGGCCCTAATAACGACTTTATTCAACAATCTCCTCCGTGACACTTTCTTACTTCTGAACGAAGGTCTTACGGGTTTGGACCGACATGAGGGTGAGCAATTAATGACAGAATTTAGATTTTTGGGCGAACTAACCCTTTAAAGTGTACAAAGAACAGACTAGTAAATCCACAGAACGAAACATTTCAGCTCAAATCACTGGCAGTCATTTTCCACGTGTCATTTGGAAACGAGAAACTAAATGAGAACTAAATGAAGAAGTCGCAATCAGCCGTTCCAGCTGTTCTGAAGTACAGCATTAAGATTCAGTGACAAAAACAGCTCTCCCACACATTTCGACCAAAGAATTTCCTTTATACAGGCTTATCCTGTTTCAAAATCCCTTTGTAGAGAGCGCTGGAGCAGATTTTAATTTGTATGCCCTGTCAGGTGTCAGGCCTTGGCATCAGGGGCGTTGGAACAATGCGAAATGTGGAAAGAAGACATTATAAATCTCATCAGCCTCTCTTCAGAAGCACGACATGGTTTTAAATACCTAGTTGACATTCATACAAGACACTATTTGACAGCTTAAACACTAAATAAGTTCAATGATTAGGGCTAAAGCTTTATGAATATAAAGAAGACTTTTCTTCACGTTTTCTGTCCTCGGGAAGTTTGTTCAGCGCACCAGATGTGCCTGGGATAATGAATATTAATCGCATTATGTGACGGTTGGCCGAGGTTTCTGCTTGATCATTGGCGTTTTACATCAAGCCAAGCCAACCTGTAATAAGTGGGAGGATGGGGAAGTTCAAGTGGTTGTGATTAAATGGCAACGTACAAATGTCAAAAATATCCTGAGATGTGAACGAATTCTAAAAGGGGGAAACAGTTTTCTGAGCTCCTGAGCACCTTGAAATTTACACTATTTTAAGGATTTCAATCTCTTTCAAGTGTCTGGAAATCACAAATGTAAAATTCCCTGATATTTTCTAGGATGACTGTGGAAACCTTGAAAAAAAAACAGGAAATTTTTAGGAAGAACTGGGGTGAAATCGAGCCAAATTAAGCACTTAAAGGATTAGTTCACTTCAAAATGAAAATTTCCTGATGATTTACTCACCCTCATCTCATCCAAAAATGATCATTTTGAGCTGCTCTGCGACGCACTACGGATTGCGTAATCATGTCGCAAAGGTCATGTTAGACGTAGGCGGAAGTACGCCCCTAGCGAACGTGCGAAGACTAATACAAACGTCCTTTAGCAAGTTGGAGATGGAGTGTTTTTTTGGTAAAGGGCATTTGTATTAGTCTTCGCACGTTCGCTAGGGGCGGTACTTGTGCCTATGTCTAGCGTGACCTTTCCGGCGTGATTACGCAATCTGTGGCGCGCCGCAGAGCAACGCAAGATTAGCAATTTAGGTCAAAAAGTATATACTTTTTTTTTTTTTTATGTTTAAATGACCGATGGTTTGTCTGGATCAGACCCTATTCCTCTGGGATCGTGCAGCGCCTCTGAAGCCCTTCCTCTGAAACTGCATTGATCTGGACCTTCAACCGTTGGTTCCCATTGAAGTCCATTATGTGGAGAAAAATCCTGGAATGCTTTCCTCAAAACGTAACTTCTTTTTTCGACTGAAGAAAGACACATCTTGGATGAGATGGGGGTGAGTAAATCATCAGGAAATTTTCATTTTGAAGTGACCTAATCCTTTAATGAATCAAAGCATGTGCACTTGGGTTGACATATCCTAGTCAACATGGCTAAGCACATATCCCCGCTTCTGACCAGCTCATCAGAAAATACCTCTGAAACTGCTGAGGTGCGCGCAGCTTTTCTTCTCCGTTTAGTTCAGGAAAACTGAGACAAATCAATTTGGGAATTTAATTATAGCTTGTCATAAAATTAAACTGGTTCCAAAGCTTCAACGACCTTTCCATTTCTCCGCAACCACCCCCACCTCTCAGTGTCAGACGTGAATATTCATGCCCCGCGGAAATATAAAAAAAAAACAACCTTTTGATCTCTCTGAGGGGCCTTCACCACACAACCTGCTGTAACTAGCATCTCATCTACATAATTACTGTAAAAACAGAGCTGATGTTTGCCGAGTGTGAAGGGAGGCGGCACTTTTCATGACACCGTCAAGTATTAGGCCTGTAATCATTTCGTTGATGAGGGAAGACGCTAATTACCTTCCCTCTGAAGTTTGATATTAGATTAAGTTACTTCTTCCTAAGTGACGTCACCAACAAGCACGAGAGCCGAGTGTATTTAGGCCTGTTTGTTTACCAAAACGTGTGGGGGGAACAAATTAGCATCGCTAATGTAATATTCGCACTACGAAAAAGAAACAACTGCACGCATACTGAGCACATCACAGCCAAACAATGGGGTTTCGGAATCGCACACAGAGTCGTCAAATCCAAAACGTTCATTTGGAAACAAAGGAAGTCAAGTTGGAACAAAACAGATGTTCAAAACAGGTAATCAAGGGCTTGATTTAACTTTGGCGTTCGTGTCTTCAAAACACTAATGAATCATTCAGAAGACAGACTCTCTGTAGGGCACGAGCAACCTGTCGAAGTCGTGATCCTGAGATTGAGAGTTAAACAAACGATGTAGTAAACAACACAAGGTGGCTGTCATCAATTGCTTCCAATTAGTCTGACAGACCTAATGCAGGTTCTTTGCCAAACCTTTTTATATCCGCACACACTGGTCACATCAGAACTTAATATCCTGCATAAAATCCCTTCCAAAGAACAGTTTAAACCAGCCTAAGGTATTCTTCTATGGTTTTAAAGGGGTTATGGGCACTTGTCAGCGGTTACTCTGGAAAACCAGCTAACCTAACTTAAAGGGATAGTTCACCCAAAAATGAAATTTAGCCCATGATTTACTCCCCCTCAGCTCATCCTAGGTGTGTATGACATTCTTCATTCAGACGAACACAATCAGAGTTATATTAAAAAAATAACCTGGCTCTTCCAAGCTTTATAATGGCAGTGAATGGCTGTTTCTGTTTTAAAGGCCATAAAAGTGCATCCGTCCATCATAAAAGTGCATCCGTCCATCATAAAAGTGCATCCGTCCATCATAAAAGTGCATCCGTCCATCATAAAAGTGCATCCGTCCATCATAAAAGTGCATCCGTCTGTCATAAAAGTGCATCCGTCCATCATAAAAGTGCATCCGTCTGTCATAAAAGTGCATCCGTCCGTCATAAAAGTGCATCCATACATCATAAAAGTGCATCCGTCCGTCATAAAAGTGCATCCGTCCATCATAAAAGTGCATGCATCCGTCCATCATAAAAGTGCATCCGTCCGTCATAAAAGTGCATCCGTCCGTCATAAAAGTGCATCCATACATCATAAAAGTGCATCCATACATCATAAAAGTGCATCCGTCCATCGTGCATCCATCATCATAAAAGTGCATCCGTCCATCATAAAAGTGCATCCGTCCATCGTGCATCTGTACATCATAAAAGTGCACCTATCATCATAAAAGTGCACCATCCATCATAAAAGTGCATCTGTACATCAAAAAAGTGCATCTATAATCATAAAAGTGCACCTATCATCATAAGTGCATCCATCCATCCGTCATAAAAGTGCATCTATCATCATAAAGGTGCATCCATCCATCATAAAAGTGCATCCATCCATCCATCCATCCATCCATCATAAAAGTGCATCTGTACATCATAAAAGTGCATCTGTACATCATAAAAGTGCATCCATCCATCATAAAAGTGCATCCATCCATCATAAAAGAGCATCCGTCCATCATAAAAGTGCATCCGTCCATCATAAAAGTGCATCTGTACATCATAAAAGTGCATCTATCATCATAAAAGTGCATCTGTCAATCCATCATAAAAGTGCATCTATCATCATAAAAGAGCATCTATCCATCATAAAAGTGCATCTATCCATCATAAAAGTGCATCTATCGTCATAAAAGTGCATCTATCATCATAAAAGTGCATCCATCCATCATAAAAGTGCATCTATCATCATAAAAGTGCATCTATCATAAAAGTTTATGATGGATAAAGCTTGGAAAAGTCAGGACATTTTAACATATCTCTGATTGTTTTCGTCTGAAAGAAGAATGTCATACACACCTAGGATGACTTGAGGAGGAGTAAATCATGGGATAATTTTCATTTTTGGGTGAACCAACCCTTTAAGCCTGGTTCATACTACTATTTTGCTGCCTGAGACAAACTTTGAAACCAATGACTCTTGTAACAAAAATTGTGTGTCGTGACGACTCCTAAACGGCCTAATAAAGAACCAAACGGAGAGTTGCAAATAATGATACATCTGAGAAACAGAATCTCATTATTTAGTGTTTCTCCTAAAATTTAAAGGGGCCGATGCCGCCGTTCACAATGGGCTCTTAATGAAACTTGACAATTTCTGAAATCTATGCAAAATATTGGTGCAACATACAAGAAAATGGAGAAAAAAGACTGTGGCATTCCCTTTTGCCACAAAATGTCAACACCCATAATGAACTTTTTTGGCACTGCCCCTCTGTTGAATCACACTGGGCGGGAATTAACAAAAGCCTTTTTGTTGAAAAAGGAGGGCACAAAATGACATGGGTTGCAGGTAACGTGGAGAAAGATGCGCGCCTCAACACAGGACATGATTGGATAACTGGACAACCATCTCAAATGTTGCTTTAATAATTCTGAAATGCCTGGAAAGTCTGTCATCAAAATGATTTGCTATAATTACCTCCCAGTCTCACATAACTGCGTTCCCAAACACCAGGTATCGGCCTTTGAACACAAGAAAACCTGACAGCGTTTGTTGCTGTGTTACGTCTGAGGCGCAAGTCAGAAAAAAAGCCACAGGCTTCCCCGGTTGAATCAACTTCCATTTATATTATTGATATTTTGCACCAGTTTCCCAGGAAGTGACCATTTTGTTCTCTTGAACACATGGGATGGAAACGGTTCATGCGCAAATGTTTTATGTGATATTCTAATTTTCCACAGCTTTGGATGGAAACATGGCTATTGTAACAAACCGGCAAATTTACTCTTTAAACTACAACAAACTGCACAGGAAAAATGTCCTTAGACCAGCAAACCATCATACACTGCTTTCATACTTTCTGCCTGAGGTTTCTGTCCTGATGGTTTCTCATTGGCACTCATGCAGTGGATTACCGCCTGCACTGCACCTTCAGATTGATTTTGCCAGCAGGGAAGTGTCTTGTTGGTGTAGGTGTCCTGATAGGGTGTCAAGGCTCAACATGCAGAACGGTTACTGATGGGTGAAGGTCAAATCAGAAGGTGTATGTAGGCCCACTATCGCTGTGATTGCATCCTGATTACCATCCTTTAATTCTGTCACCTTGAACCATCGAGTACAGCTCAGACTGCACATCTTTTAAAACGCTGCTCCGAAGACTCACCAATCGAACTTCATCGTTCTTTCTACAAACATGCAATTTTCTTTCTATTAAAAGCTTCTGATACGTTCGCCAACCCACACGCCTGTAATTGAGTGTCCTTCTTTAACCACATCTGAGCTTATGGAGTGTGGCAGCTTACGAAGGACTCGTAAAATAATTAATGGGACTTGGCTAATGAACAAGACGGCTAGTCACGCGGCCATTTCCATTTTTTTCCCCGTACATTCAGTTTGGAGATCCATTTCCCTCTTGAGCGCGGCATTCATGCAAACGCATTTGCATATTGAAACCGCTGACATACATAATTCCAATCGCAATTATCACATTCAGCGAAAGGCGTGGGAGAGCTGCCCTTGAAAAACAATAGCTTTAAAGGATTTGTACGGCAGCGTTTGGAAGTGGACTATGGTCTGGCTGTTTAACTCGTGATAAGAGTAAATTACACACTGCTCGTACTAGTAAGGAACAAGTACTAATTAAAATTGATAAAAAAATTGACATTATTTGTAGATTGTAAGAATTGTTTTGCATCTACATATCACCGATGGGTAATTAGCTTCTATTGTAGCATGTTACCAGGAGACAGAACAACACATTTTGCAAATTTTGACTTAAACATTGCAATTATGGGCTTATTATGGGATTACGGGAAGTATATGATATATATGCCAGGCATACACAAAAAAAAAACAATTCTCCATTTGCTGACTTTTTGGCCTAACCTCTGCTTCCAAAACACGACAGCCAATCCTCAACATGCAAAAATGATTGACAGGCAGACACCGCCTCCACAATTTTTGATTGAGACAAGTGTGATTTCTCAGGACACCGTGTGATATCAAGTAATAGGGACATTTTAAGTGCCAAAAATGGCATTATGCAACCGATAAACAACCTCAGGAGTGCAAAAATATTATGCAAGCTAACGAAGCAAGACCAAGCAAATTCCCTCCGTTAAGAAGGTTTCAAAATAAGATTGTCTCCACCTTCTGAAAAGAGCTGAGAGAACGTGCTGAGTGTCAAAACCCATCAGGGTCCATTCTGGACTTGGCACGGACCTCACCTTTTAGAGCCCCGGTGGAAAAGATTAACAGGTTCTGTCAAGGCAGTGCAAGTCTTTTCATCGATTACGATTAGATCTCCCCAACGGCGAGGTCTGTGACAGCGAGGAAGAAGGAGCGCTCTTAAAAAACCATCTACCTCTGCCGCGGCAGCCTGCTCTGTTCATTTTACCCAAACAATTCGACTTTATCGAGATGGCTAGATCAAAGGAATGGATCCAATATCCGGCGTGCAATAATTTTGGCAAACATTATGTTCAAAGGCAAGAGAGATTTGAGGCGGATAATCAGGAGAAATTACTCCGGGAATGAGCAACTGGGCTACACTCATGTGAAAAGCATCCCAACATTTTGCCAGCGTGCAATGATTTGCAAGAATTTCAATATGTTGGAAAAAGAAACTAGTCATCCAGAGAGGATAGAGATCTGACTTGTAGGATATTATTAGCGGCCAAGCACCGAAGATGTGTAGTTATTCGCTGGTGTTATTATTATTCTTCAGCTCTTGAGTATATGGCAGCCCACAGAACCGCTTGCGGGAAAGTTATGAAATTTGGCACACAGATAGAGGGCAGTCTGAACTGTCAACATAGCAAATTTGGAGTCTCTAACTCAAGCCCTAGGGGTTGCATTCACATTTATGTTAACAACTTTTGAACCGTAAGGACCAGAAACAAAATTCACAAATTCCATTAGATCCGTCATTTTCCGCCATCTTGAATTTTCTCTTTTCGAACTCCTCCTAGGCCGTTGCTCAGATTTTCACGAAAATTGAACCAGATCCTCTTCAGACCATGGCACCAAAAAGTTGTGTCAATTGAATAGATTTGTAAAACTGTTCTCAAATAACGCACAAACAAATTCGAAGAGGAGCACGCCAAAATGGACGTGAGGATATATCCACAACACTTTAGAATATTCTGTTCAAACTTGGTTTGTGTTATGACAACCATGGGCCGA
The DNA here is from genome assembly GCA_018749465.1 of Paracanthobrama guichenoti. Classification (NCBI taxonomy): domain Eukaryota; kingdom Metazoa; phylum Chordata; class Actinopteri; order Cypriniformes; family Gobionidae; genus Paracanthobrama; species Paracanthobrama guichenoti. The sequence continues at coordinate 4,529,734 of CM031964.1, forward strand.
GGCAACCTACACAGTTTCGGCGCAGTGCCACCTGGTCCAGGGATATGAAAAATGGCTATTTTTGGTTATAACTTCTGTATGGTTTGGCCAAAATCACAGAACAGGTCTCTTTAGATTCAGTGCAACATGCCGAGCCGAACGATACCTAATTTCATGGCATGTCGGCCATATTGAATTTTGATGTAAAATGCTATATTTTACAAACAAATTGGGGTATTGTTACGAAATTGGGTATGTGTCTTCAGAATCATGCCCTGAAGGCACTCTCAAAGTTTGGGGCAGCGCCACCTTGTGATGAAAACTTATAATGAAATTTCCAAAAACGTACTAACTTTTGATTATACTGTGATGAAACTGGTCTTCATAGATTCCTTGGGTCATACCAAGTTGCCACAGTTGAACAAACTTCCTGTCCGCCATTTTTATTTCCTTTCAAAAACGACTTTTTCAAACTACTCTTAGACTGTTTGTCCGATCTTTACCAAATTCGCGTGAGATCATCTTCAGACTGTGCTAAGAAAAAGTTATGGATTTTGCGTTGATAGACAAAACTGTTTTCGTATTGCGCAGCAACAAAGTTGATGGCATGATGTCAAAATGACAATGCAATGCTTTGGCACATTGACACCAAACTTTGTATGTGTCATTATCGACTTACTCTGACCACACCACATCAATTTTGTAACATCGCCACCTATTGGTCAAAAGTGATACACCATTAAATCATATTACTAGTGACTGTTTTTATGATTTTTCAGCCATTTTGCCTAAAATCATTTTAATATGTCTTTAATTGTTCATTGCTGCAGTTGGTTTGATGCTCCCAGCCATAGTGCTTGGTCCCTTAATGGCTGCTTGCTGCTAAATTTATTATTAGGTATCATGTCAGGTGTGGACTGGAGGTCCTGTCAAACCGCCTACTCAGTATCTCCAGGGTTATTTTTATCAAGATTTCAGTGAACCTCACATCAGCACAGGTGTTACCCACAACCACTTTGGTTTAACATTCATAATTACCTTGTCATGTCTTTCTAAACTTGTATGACATTCTTCTGCTGAACATAAGAGATATTTTGTAGAGCACTGGGAACAGAACGACTTTCATTGTATACTGACGATGTCTTCTTTTGTGGCATATGACAAATAGGTTTGGATGTTCCTATTTTGAAGCTGCTTTTGATGAATGAATAAACCTCGCTCCAAATCTATAAAAGTTACTTCTGCGGAACACAAAAGAAGATATTTTGTAGAACGTTGGGAGCCGAAACGACTTTCACTGTATGGACGAAATAAACATTTTTCAAAATATCTTCCTTTGTGATGTATAAGTTGGAAGGAAATAGCTCCAATTTGGAAGCTGCTTTCGATAAAAGCACCAGCTAAATGAATAGCTGTAAATGTGTGATTATTTTCGCAATCCTATCCATGGCGTTTTTTTCCACAGCGCACCACAATCTCTTGACTCCGCCACCTTAATACTGAGTTTTTATAACTTCCTGGTCATTGAGATGCTTCTCTCCACCTACCAGTTTTGAACAATCAAAAGAGGCTGCTTTCCGCAAGCTGAAGGGTCTATTACTTCTAGGTTAATGACAGGCCGAGTACCTGATTGCCGGCAGGCCCCGTGCACCTGTTTCAATTGTGCCTCCTTCCTGTATATTTCCGCAGAGAGCGCCGTATGCCTCCTATTCTTTCCAAAGGGCTGATGAAACCACAGACCTGAACATTTGCTTGATTTCTCTACGACGAACACGTACTTCTGCGAGGCTTTTTTTCTGGATACAAAAATGATCATGTGCAATTTCCATCTGCCGGTGGAACGCTGTGTTCCTTAAAAGCAGGAGGGAATAAAGGACAGCGTGATACCCTTCCTGACTGTAATTCCCCCCATTCCAGAGTTCACTTTATACACAAACGACCGTGTTTCCAGCGAAGCCGCTCAAAACAAAAAGCCCAGGAAACACAACAAAACCCAAGTGGGGCTTTCACACAAGGGGCAATTAGTCCACAGGAGGAGCGTCTGGTGCCGAGGCAAAATCCAAAAGCTGAAACTCTCCAGTCTGCGCCTTTAATGGGCAGGCGGCTTGTAATGTCAGGAAAAAAGACATTCTGGCAAATGCACCATTTTCACTACTTACAACATATTCATCTAAATCAACACTTGGTTTACGAGACATGCATTTTGCATTTTGGTTCACCGCCAAATGCATTCACATACCACATTAAAAATTAAGAGCGTAGAGGAAGATTAACGACTTGCGTACATGTCGTATGAAGTGGAAGGCACTTGTTTAATAATATTCCTGACTTTACGGTCTAATTTCTAACCCAAGACATAGATCTAGTGGTACAGACTTTAGATATGCATCAATCTTGCATAATACAAAACATCCTTCAGATGAGACAAATGGTGTGGCCCTTTACTGCCCCCTAGTGTAAAACAACGTATCATCACAGACATGATACAATCAATCAGGCTCTTTCATCTCACAATCATGCGCACAGACTTTATACACATGGTACGGCGCGGGTGAGTTTAAATAAAGCAGACGGTTTATGTGTCAAGGCCTTGGACGCTACTCAATCCCACACTTCAGAAAAGCCACTTTGAATACTGAATGAATTAATATAATTAAAGTTATTTGTCAAGGCTAATTATTCAGCACAAAATACATCAAAGCATCGAGGTATTACCATCACTATACTCTGGAAAAGTGGTTTCTACAACCAAACAGTTTATATTAAAATATAAAGGCAACACTTTAGTCCAATTCTCACGATTAACCAGTTGATTTAACATGTATATTACTAGGATATTGGCTGTAATAGAGCACATATTGATGCCGTTTTCTGCTTACTAACTATTACTAAGCAGTAATTAGGAGCTTATTGAGACAAAAGTCGTAGTTAATAGTGAGAATTGGACCCTAAACTGAAGTGTGACCAATATTATATGAGAAACACGTTAAATTTTCCATTCAAAAGTTTCGGGTGTTAGTCATTAATACTTGCAGGGATGCATTAAATTTATCAAAAGTGAATTTTTTAGTGCTACAAAAGATTATATTTATAATAAATGCTGTTCTTTTGAGCTTTCTATTCCCCAAAGAATCCTGAAAAGTAAAACGAGTCACGGTTTCCACAAAAATATGGACTGTTTTCAACACTGTATAGTAGTCATAAATGTTTCTTGAGCAGCAAATCATCACATCAGAATGATTTCTGAAGGATCATGTGACACTGAAGACTGGAGGAATGATGATAAATTCAGCTCTGATCACGGGAATAAATTACACTTTACTGTATATTCACACAGAGAACAGCTGACTTGAATTATAATAATATTTCACAATTTTTACTGTATTTTTGATTAAATAAATGGTAAGCAAACAAGAAAAAATCTTACCAACCCAAACTTTTGAATGGTAATGTATATATTTCTGTAATTATATATATATATACACACACACACACACACCGATCAATAACATTATGACCTAATATTGTGTTGGTCCCCCATCGAGGCATGGACTCCACTAGACACCTGAAGGTGTGCTGTGGTATCTGGCACCAAGATGTTAGCAGCAGATCCTTTAAGTCCTGCAAGTTCCATGGATCGGACTTGTTTGTTCAGCACATCCCACAGATGCTCGATTGGATTGAGAGCTGGGAAATTTGGAGGCCAAGTCAACACCTCAAACTCGTTGTTGTGCTCCTCAAACCATTCCTGAAGCATTTGTGCTTTGTGTCAGGAGCATTATCCTGCTGGAAGAGCCACAGCCATCAGGGAATACCGTTTCCATGAAAGGGTGTACATGGTCTGCAACAATGCTTAGGTAGGTGGTACGTGTCAAAGTAACATCCACATGGATGGCAGGACCCAAGGTTTCCCAGCAGAACATTGCCCAAAGCATCACACTGCCTCCGCCGGCTTGCCTTCTTCCCATAATGCATCCTGGTGCCATGTGTTCCCCAGGTAAGTGCCCAGGTAAGAACACGTGATTCATCAGACCAGGCCACCTTCTTCCATTGCTCCGTGGTCCAGTTCTGATGCTCACGTGCCACTGTTGGTGCTTTCGGCGGTGGACAGGGGTCAGCATGGGCACCCTGACTGGTCAGCGGCTATGCCGCCCCATACGCAACAAACTGAGATCACTGTGTATTCTGACACCTTTCTATCAGAACCAGCATTAACTTCTTGAGCAGTTTGAGCTCCAGTAGCTCGTCTGTTTGATCGGACCACACGGGCCAGCCTTCGCTCCCCACGTGCATCAATGAGCCTTGGCCGCCCATGACCCTGTGGCCGGTTCTCCACTGTTCCTTCCTTGGAGCACTTTTGATAGATCCTGACCACTGCAGACCGGGAACACCCCACAAGAGCTGCAGTTTTGGAGATGCTCTGACCCAGTCGTCTAGCCATCACAATCTGGCCCTTGTCAAACTCACTCAAATCCTTACGCTCGCCCATTTTTCCTGCTTCTAACACATCAACTCTGAGGACAAAATGTTCACTTGCTGCCTAATATATCCCACCCACTAACAGGAGCCGTGATGAAGAGATAAGTCACAATGTTATGTCTGATCGGTGTATTCTCCAGTCTTACCTGCACTTTGTGATTTTTCTAGGAGGAATTCCCTTATTTTCTCCACCCAGAGGTACAGAATACTCTCCCCAGTATTCTCCCTAAACAAGAAAATCATATTTCATAACGCATGACTCCACATAGATTATGATGCGCTGACGGTGAAATGACACATACTCACACATACAGCTCCTCTAAACTATTGGCCAGAGTCATTCTGTCCGGTCCCCGGAGCCAGGCCGCGCTGTCGGGAGACAATCAACACCGATCACAGGAGATTCACTCACTTCTTATTTCTGTATACGGCTCTACACCGAAAGGAATCAGACATACTTGATTTGATATATTGGAGGCGCTGAGCTCGGGTAATCTGGAGGAAGTATGATCTTCAAACAAACATTCACATAGATTTAATATTCATGAGCGCGTTTAGCATATTCATGAGTTTGATCTATGGCTGGTATACCTGTAAACAGACCGTCCATTTGGGCTGATGGGTGTCATCTGATATTCTGATGCAGAAAACTCTTGAAGCTTCATCAATCACACACCATTCATCGCCATAGATGGAGGAAAGAGCCTCAATCTCCTCTATCTGCGCCATAAACATCAGCTCAGCTCAGCACGTCATCATAAGACAGACAAACACGTGTCATACCTGAGACTGCAGGTCAGCATCATTCTCCTCTGATGGGTCCATCGAAGTCAACACATGCCTGCAGAAAAGTTCCTGTTGCACACACATTTCACCGTTAAGGTCTGACTCATTAATAGGCATAATATGTATATTAATATAATGTAACGATCGATTGAGACAGTGAGGAGTTCATTCATATATATATATATATATATTAAAGTGACAGATAAAACGCACGTGATCTTGAAGTAGGAAAGTTTCAAAACAACGCACAGTGCTTCCGGGTTAGAGCATGGCGGTCACGTGGGCGCCTGAAAATTGTTATTTTATTACTGACATATGTATTTACATATTTGGATATGAAAAATACAGAATACAAGTTCCATATTATATTGAATAAATATTACGTTATTAATATTAATGATTTTATTTTAAATATGCTAATTATTAATGTTAACGTACATTCAGTTAATATGCTACATTAAAGTATCGATGCATTCTAAAAAATAAATAATTGATTTGATTATATATATATATTTGTATTTGATTATTAATATGATAGAATAAAAGGTCCATATTATATGGAATAAGTATTATATTCATAATTTATTTTAATAATGAAAACAAATTATTAAATACTTATGTTTTATATTTTATATTAAATTATATTTTATCACTTTTAATTTTTTTATTATTAATATTAATGTAAATTAATATTTTAAATATATTTTACTGCTATATTCAATTATTGATGTATTCTAAAAATGAAATTAATATTATATAATAATATATATATATATATAATATATGTATATTAGTATTTGATTATTAATATGATAGAATAAAACATCCATATTATATGGAATAAGTATTATATTTATTTTAAAATATTTGAATTATTATTAATATTAAGGTTTTTCATTTGAATTACTTTTTTATTTTAAGTTTTAATTAGTAATATTAATGTACATTAAATTAATATATTAAATATAATATTTAACTGGTCAATTAAATTATTGACATTCTAAAAATGTGTATTAATATTATATAATACAATATTATATATATACACGTTATTAATATGAAATACAAGTATTATATTAATAATAGTTATTTGATTAATGTATTATAATTATTAATATTAATGTTTTTATTGTAATTACTTTTTATTTTAAGTTTTAATTAGTAATATTAATGTACATTACATTAATATATGACGTTAAATTATAAAAAAGCGAATTCATATTTGATATATATTATTAATATGATAGAATAAAAGGTCCATATTATATGGAATAAGTATTATATTAATAATAATTAATTTAAAAGCTCTTATATTACTTATATAAATGTTTTATCACCATTCAATTAATATATTGATAGTATTATATGCCTCTATATTAAATCATTGAAAAGTAAATAAATAAATACTTTATATTTTTGCTAATTAATTTTATAGAATAAAATAGTATAATGTTTATTTTAATTACATATTTAAAATGTTATTACAATGAATTAATGTTTTAATTGCGTCTGTCTGTTATCTATGGGTTTATATCTACATCTGTGCGTAGACGGAGGGACGTCGAAAGAGCACTAATGAGCCAAGCCCCATCGCCATCCAATCAAATCACGGCATTCAAAAACGTCGCCTCTCAACCACTCACAGAGAGCTGCCTCATTAATTATTCATGACATGCCAATGTTGTTCCACCTCACGCGGGCTGGCGGAGGAGAAAAACATACTGGAAACGAGTGAAGATCGTCACCATGGCGACAGCGATTTATCTCGAACATTATCTCGACAGTGAGTATAATTCGTTTCCGAACAAATACGGCGGATTGAACGGTTTCCAGGCGGGATGAAGGTGTTTCGAGAGGTCCAGTTTGCGGATGTTTTGGTGGCTAATGTCAGATTAGCATTAGCTAGCTTCAGCTAGTTAGCCAACAGGTTGATTAGCTTCGTCTCTACAGTACAACGCTGAGTAAATCTGTTTCGGTTCTAATGTTTTTAGTTGGTTTAACTCATTCCATATACATCTATCGCGAAACCAAAGCAACTGCAAATGCATTACATAAAATAGTTAGTTAGCCAGCATGCTAACAACATGCTAAGTCAACAAAGTCAGGTTGTGTGACATTTTTTACGTGTGTATATGTGTTTGCAGCCTGTGTTTACCCGATGGTCGCAGACTCAATTTAGAACTTCCCTCTTGTATGTAAACCGTACTTGTTCGTAAATTGAGATGTTTTTATGACCCCAGGCATTGAAAACCTGCCCTGTGAGCTCCAGAGAAACTTCACACTCATGAGGGAACTCGACAACAGAGCGGAGGGTGAGATGACATCTTCAGTCATGCTGTGCATAGGGAGCATCTTTGGGGCATGAAATTGACGGATTTGTTTTTCCCCCTTTGCAGAAAAGAAATGCGAAATCGATAAGCTGGCAGAAGAGTACATCACTAACGTCCGAAATCTGGCGCCCGACCAGAGAGTGGAGCACCTGCAAAAGATCCAGAACGGATTCAGCAAATGCAAAGAATACAGCGACGACAAAGTGCAGCTCGCCATGCAGACGTACGAAATGGTCAGTGCCGGCGATCCCAGGGAATTTGACGTTTGGGATGTACATGGAAATTGTCAATTTGTTTTAATAATAATAAATATAATCGTGGCAGTTTGCAAACGCGTGGGAACCTCAAACATGCTTATTTTAATCTTTTTGCGTTATATTTACGCTCTGGTGCTCTTCGGCGTGTCGGTCAAAAATTACCAACATTTTTATTTTTTCTCATTTTAAATGAAATTAATGCACTATATTTTAGTTTGATAGTGTTTTTATATTTAATACATGTGACCCTGGACCACAAAACCAGTCATAAGGGTCAGTCTTTTGAAAATGAGATTTATACATCACCTGAAAGCTGGATAAATAAGCTTTCCATTGATGTGTGGTTTGTTGGGATAGGACAATATTGGAAAATCTGGAATCTGAGGGTGCAAAAAAAGTCTAAATATTGAGAAAATCGCCTTTAAAGTTGTCCAAATTAAGTCCTTAGCAACGCATATTACCACTAATAATACATTTATGATATCTTCATGGAACATGATCTTAATATCCTAATGATTTTTGGCATAAAAGAAAAATGTATTGTTGGCTATTGCCACAGATATACCCGTGAGACGCACGACTGGTTTTGTGCTCCAGGTTCACAGATTGTATTTTTAGGGGATTTTATGGTACTAAACTATATTTATGCAGTAGTTATAATCCATTTATTTACTTTTTTGAGCATAGACCTGAAAACTTAAACTGTGAGTAAATCTCCGGGTTTTTTTTTTTTTAAAGATGACACTTCAAAGTTCAAAATAGTGAAACGTTTTTACATTTATTGTTATGAAAAATGCACACAATTATATAGATTATATATTTTTCAAAACATGGCTCACTCTAAAACTATGGGAAAATCAAAGCCGTAAGTCGTGTTTCATGTTTGAGGTTGATATCGCAAAAAATTAGCTTTGTTTGGGTGTAGTACCAAACGCTTCCACTAGGAAGAAATTCGTTTTGACCGCGAACAATACAAGTGTGCTGGGGTTTTTTTTAAACCTTTTCGAATCATGTCCATGATTGTTTTGTGTGTGTGTTTACATAGCAAGTGCCAAAATCTTTACCAAGTTTCGTACCATTCAGATAAAGTAAAAAATAAATCAAACATATGTTCCCTCAAAAATGACCGAAGAGCACCAGAGGGTCTGCATGCATTTTTGTTTGATTATACTTTTAATATTTTTAATTTTATTTGTATGAAATGGTAATTTTTGTTATTAATTTTAGCTTATATTTGTTATATTGCTTATTTTTATTTCAGTGTTAGTTTTATAGTTAATTTTTAGCAGTTCAACTTATTTCAGTATAACATTTCTAATAACCACTTACTATATGTTTTCCAACTACCATTTATATTTGACTTTATTTCAGCTTTTTTTAAAATGAACAGTATTTTATTAGTAGTTTTAGTTAACGATAATAACCCTGTCCAGTCAATCACTGCTGTGCTGTTTTGGATAGTTTGATTTTTAAATACTGTTGTTTTTTTTTTTGTATTATTATTAAAGGGGTCATCGGATGCCCATTTTCCACGAGTCGGTATGATTCTTTAGGGTCTTCATGTAAAGTCTGTAACATACTTTGGTTAAAATTCCTCAATGTTTGTGTAAAACAACACCCTTTTACCTCCTCAAAAACGTCAGTTATCAGTGTGTCACTCGCGGATAACTGACAATGGGCAAAGAGGCGGGACGTGGGCGGAGCTGAGGTGACGTGATGACTAACAGACAGCAGACAAACGGCAATCCACCTGTCACTCAAAGTGGCCACGCCCCTAATTATGCAGAATTTTAAGGCTTTATATAATGTAAACGAATGAGTTGTTAAAAATTTGACCCCCCTCACAGTTGTCATGAAGGGCAAAATTAACTATATAGACCAAAACCACAATTTGTCCCAGGCTGTAAACGTGTGTTATTCTGCTGTAAAGTTGGGCATTTTAACATGGAGCTCAATGAGATTCTGCTCTCTTCTGGAGCCGGTCCCTAGTGGCCAGTCGATGAAGTGCAGTTTAAGTCACTTCCGTATTGGCTTCAAGGGGAACTTTGATATGGGCAGAAATATGCTAATATGGGACAATCTGTTGGTGGTCGTGGGCGGAGCATGAGCAATTTGCTCAGAAAATTAAAACGGCTTGATTATTGAGAGTGTTTAGGCTTTTTGAGGATTTAAAAAAAGGAGTGAATTAATTTTTATTATTGTAGGGTGGTTGTGTCCACACACCGCAAAGACACATTTATATGCAAACACCATATAAAAGTGAATTTTGTATCCAATGACCCCTTTAAAAATAACCCTTAGCTTCTTCTCACTAGGTGGACAAACACATCCGAAGGCTCGATGCTGACCTCGCTCGCTTCGAGAACGAGTTGAAGGAGAAGTTGGATGTCAGCGGCTACGAAAGTCCAGACAGCAGAACGCCCAAGAGTAAGACCGAACGTGGCTTGTTTTGTGGCTTGTTCATACTATACATGATAAAATAAATATGAACTGCTGTCCTCCGCAGAGGTAAGTGGTAGAGGAAGCCTGAAGGAAAAACGACGCCCTAAAGGAAGAGGACGGAAATCTTCAGACGACGACTCGCCACGGAAAAAGAAAGTGAAAAACAGGTTAGAGTCACAATGCGTGAATTTGAAGAAATGGTTCGCCCCAAAAACGATACGAGTAAGGTGCAGCATTAGATTTATTTTCATCCACCTATTTTTATGTGAATTTTGGGATATCCAAAATTCAACGCTGGATGGAAATGCCAACATGCGCATGCGCTTAATTGAGGCAAAGTTTTCTTGTTTGGATAATGGGACTAACCAGCGGACCAATCACATCGCAGCATCTCAAATGGTGGTTTGGTGGCTCTGAAACGCCCAAGTCAAAGTCTGATCAGAATGATTTGGTTAAATTCCCTCCAGAAGCGTGTCACACGATTTCGTTCCCAAACACCAGCATCCCAGCCAGAGATGTGACGGTGAGGAAATGTTCCCACCGGTTTATCGACATGTGGCAACACTGGTAATACTGGTATCACCAGCGGGGGCTTTTAAATGGCTAATTCTATACCGAAAGTAAAATGCGCGCGAACGACAGCGCGGCTGCAGATGTTTTCTGCGATTTTCCACATAACTTTGAAATGGACACATAACTATTTCCACTTTGTTTTCCGCAGCCCTGAGTTCTCTGAATCCATCTTACCAGTTCACCCGTCAGACGTCTTAGACATGCCCGTGGATCCCAACGAACCCACATACTGCCTGTGTCACCAAGTGTCATATGGAGAAATGATCGGATGCGACAACCCGGATGTATGAGCTTCCATTCACTTGATAGTTTTTTTTTAAGCCTTTCCTCAATGTATTTATTTGACAAAATGCTTTTCTTAACAGTGTCCCATTGAGTGGTTTCACTTCGCCTGTGTTGATCTGACAACAAAACCCAAAGGGAAATGGTACGTCTGTCTGTTCAGAGTTGCTCCGTGAGAAACCGTCAGCATCTTTGTCTGGAAGATCAACAAACAACTTTTCTTTTCTGTCTTCCAGGTTCTGTCCACGATGCACCCAGGATCGAAAGAAAAAATGAGACGTTGAGATTACATTTCTATATTAATATACGTATGCATATATATGTATTTTGTCTAAGTGGTAAAATAGGATAATATATACTCGTTTATATGGCCATGATGAAATATATGAGGGTCACGAGGAAACAAAGTTTTTATTTTTCAAAGTACTTGAAATGTTTCCATTTAAGTTTCATTCTGTGTTGTCAAATTGTCTTTTTTAGGCAATCTCGGATATATTATATATGAAATAGGCTATATATTTTCCTCTCTTTACTTACTGATTATTTTTATGAAGCTTCAAGCATCCAAACTGTCACTCTTGTGCTTTGCTCATGAAATGTTTTCAAGTCGTTCGGCGTGATTCTGCTTTTAAGACGATGAATTCAACAGCCAACGTACGATTGTATTTCCCACTCTTGCACTTAATGTAATGCGACTACTTTTCCTGCAACTACCGGTTTGCTTTGAAACTCTCCCTGTTAGAGAGAAGCGAAACTGCAAGTAAGGTATTTAATTATGGAAGCTTGTTTCTGCCACGGAATAAAAGTATTTAAAAGATAATTGCGACTTTAATGACTTTGTCTCTGAATTGCGAGATATAAACTTGAAATTTTGAGAAAAAAGGCAGAATTGTGAGATATAAACACAATTTCAATAAAATTCAGGATCGTGAGATATAAACTCAATTTCGAGAATTCAGGATTGCGAGATATAAACTCAATTTCAATAAAAACCAGGATTGTGAGATATAAACTCAATTTCAATAAAAAACAGGATTATTAGATATAAACTCAGATATAAACTCAATTTCAAAAAAACAGGATTGTGAGATATAAACTAAAAAACAATTTCATTATAAGATAAACAGGATTAAGAGATATAAACACAATTTCAATAAAAAACAGGATTGCGAGATATAAACTCAATTTCAATAAAAAACAGGATTGTGAGATATAAACACAATTTCAATAAAAAACAGGATTGTGAGATATAAACACAATTTCAATAAAAAACAGGATTGCAGGATTAAGAGATATAAACAATTTCAATAAAAACAGGATTGTGAGATATAAACACAATTTCAATAAAAAAGGAGGATTACGAGATATAAACACAATTTCAGAAATTCAGGATTGTGAGATATAAACTCAATTTCAATAAAAAACAGGATTGCGAGATATAAACACAATTTCAATAAAAAACAGGATTGTGAGATATAAACACAATTTCAATAAAAAACAGGATTGCGAGATATAAACACAATTTCAATAAAAAACAGGATTTCAGATATAAACTCAATTTCAATAAAAACAGGATTAAAACAATTTGTGAGATATAAACACAATTTCAATAAAAAACAGGATTATTGTATAAAGATATAAACACAATTTCAATAAAAAACAGGATTGTGAGATATAAACACAATTTCAATAAAAAACAGGATTAATAAAAACAGAGATATAAACTCAATTTCAATAAAAACAGGAGATTGTGAGATATAAACACAATTTCAAATTCAGGATTACGAGATATAAAACTCAATTTCAATATAAACACAGGATTGCGAGATATAAACTCAATTTCAAAAAACAGGATAAGATATAAACACAATTTCAATAAAAACAGGATTATGAGATATAAACACAATTTCAAAATTTTGCAATAGATATAAACAATTTCAATAAAAACAGGAGATATAAACTCAATTTCAATAAAAAAACAGGATTGAGATATAAACTCAATTTCAATAAAAACAGGATTGTGAGATATAAACACAATTTCAATAAAAAACAGGATTGTGAGATATAAACTTTCAATTTCAATAAAAAACAGGATTGTGAGATATAAACACAATTTCAATAAAAACAGGATTGTGAGATATAAACACAATTTCAATAAAATATAAACACAATTTCAATAAAAACAGGATTGTGAGATATAAACACAATTTCAATTTCAAAAAAAACAGGATTGCAGAGATATAAACACAATTTCAATAAAAAACAGGATTACGAGATATAAACACAATTTCGAAATTCAATTACGAAAAAACAGGATTACGAGATATAAACACAATTTCAGGATTAATTATAAAACAATTTCAGGATTACGAGATATAAACACAATTTCAATAAGAATAAAGGAATTTGCAGGAGATATAAACACAATTTCAATAAAAACAGGATTAGCGAGATATAAACACAATTTCAATAAAAACAGGATTATAGATATAAACACAATTTCAATAAAAAACAGGATTATGAGATATAAACACAATTTCAATAAAAAACAGGATTACGAGATATAAACACAATTTTTCAATAAAAACAGGATTAAACGAGATATAAACACAATTTCAATAAAAAACAGGATTATAGAGATAGATATAAAAAAAACACATAAACACAATTTCAATAAAAAACAGGATTATAGATATAAACACAATTTCAATAAAAACAGGATTAAGAGATATAAACACAATTTCAATAAAAAACAGGATTACAGATATAAACACAATTTCAAAACAGAAAATTCAGGATTACAGGTTAGATATAAAAACACAATTTCAATAAAAAAACAGGATTGCGGAGATATAAACACAATTTCAATTTCAATAAAAACAATTTCAATAAAAACAGGATTAAGAGATATAAACACAATTTCAATAAAAAAGGAGGATTAAACACAATTTCAATAAAAAACAGAGATATATAAACAATTTCAATAAAAACAGGATTACGAGATATAAACACAATTTCAAGAATTCAGGATTATAGATATAAACTCAATTTCAATAAAAAATTTCAGGATTATTGATATATAAACACAATTTCAAATTTTAATGAACACTCAATTTCAAGAATTCAATGCGAGATATAAACTCAATTTCAATAAAAAACAAGGATTGAGAAAATTCAGGATTACGAGATATAAACAATTTCGAGAAAAAAGGCAAAATTACGAGGTATAAACTAAATTTTGAAAAAAAAAGTCAGAACTGTGAGATATAAACACAATTTCGAGAAAAAGGTAGAATTGCAAGATAAAGTCGCTTTATGTTTAATTGTGGTGGGAACAAGCTTCCAATCGTTCCTATTCGTTTAAATACAGGTAATAACCCAAAATCTCATGCGGTATAACTGCCGACAGATTCCACTTCATTCTTTGCGTTGTTTCCGAGAATCTTTTGCAGAACTCAAAGCGAGTAACTAAAGCGACAGTACACGTGCGACGTCTCGTTGTTGAATGTTTTAAACGCGTGATTTTGGCAGTATCTGCCGTCTTTTCTCCAGCAGCTTTGATGCACTTTTTAATCGACGGGACTCGGCACTTGTGGCCAGAACGCTTTCGGATTCAAAACCGTTTTTAATGCGCTAACAAAATGTCAAGAGGATCTACCAAAGTGAGATTAAGCAGCGTTAATGCCGCTCTTGTGTTAATTTACGATTCTATATGTGATCCAAATATAAAACATGAAATATTACTTCTATCATATTGACGTGAGACTATCTTATTGAACACGCGTACCTGTACGTCTTTATACCGTGTCATCAGTAGTGGGTAGAATCCACAGGGTTGAAAGTGTGACAATCAAGTAGCGTTTTATTTTTTTCATGTTTAACGATCCCTGGATATATGTTCCGTACAGCTTTTCGTAAAAACAAATAAATATTTACCATTAAAACTCGTCTGTCATTTGAAAGGTCAAGTATTGTGATGTACTGTTAACATAAATCAATGATGTTTTTGTATTGTTACCATTTTATGATTTATTTTGTAGAGGATATCCATGTTTTGTAGGCTGATAATGGAACATGTTTTTCATGTTTATTGAATTAAATATTTACAATTTTGTGATGGCAAAGAACTGGGTAAAACTATTACAGTAGCCTTAAAACAAATGCATGGACCAAACAGCACCAGACTTGCACATAACCCCCATAATGCACCAGTTCTCCATGTGTGAATCAGTTTAAAATCCGCCCCAGTGTCCGCGGTCCTCTAAAACTCATCATTGGACTGCTCTTCGTCCCAGCTGCACGTCTCTCGGACGCTGTTCTCTGGAAACTCCACTTCCAGATCGTACACAAAGTCCGGATCCTCTTTGTGTCTGCGGTTGCGCTCGAACAGCTCGTCCATCTGGGCCTTCCTGCGGTTGAGCTCTTCATCGCTCAGTTTATTCAGGTCCTCGTCGTTGAGCGCAGCGAGACTCTGGTCCAGGCTGAGGCCCCGCAGATGATCACGGAGGATGAGATGGAGGCGCTCCAGCTGAGCTGAAGACACGGACTCCAGATAGATGCTATGACGGACATGATTCTTCATCCGCTCTGCTGCTCGACTGCAGTCTGGAAAAAAGGTAGCAACACTTTATGATAATATATTAAGTCAGTATTTCATATGTTTGTTCATGCATTACATAATGTTACAATCTCAAAACCTGCTTTGATAGTCTCTCTGATATGGAGAGATTTGCCTACACATGGTCTACTGGTAGGTTTTTGTAATCTGTTCCTTGAGCACTGCCACATTATATTTCTTTGGGGCGTCCCTCAGGGTTATAGTCGAGGGCCACTTTTATTCTTGTTTTTGGAGAAATGCATGAGGTCGAATCTCTCAAAACTCCTTAATAAAATGTCTAGGTCATATTTCGAACTTCATTTATTTGGGGCATCCCTCAGGGTTCTAGTCGAGGACCACTTTTGTTCTTGTTTTTAGAGAAATGCATGAATCTCTCAAAACCTGTCAGGAACAGGCTTAAGTCATGTCTCAAACAGACTCACCTGAATACTGAGAGAAGTTCCTCACAGGTATGATTCTTTTCCGCATCTTGCTGGTGTTCTTGTTCTCATATACGAGGATGATTGAAGGTGGAATAAATTTCACTCCACATTGCTTTGCTACTATGGACATTTTCACTCACGCTCGCATGGCCAGCTGCGAATCAAATGAGAAACATTGTCCATAAAGTGTCAACCAATAGTTGTTACATACTGTTAATAAAATATTACTGCACGTAGTTGAAAAATGCACACACATCTATCGTATAGTAGAAGAGATATTATGTTAATATGTATTTGAATGTTTTAAAATGATTAGTTTTATTTACTATTAAATATATTGCTGTACTAAATAATTGATTTGCTCATTAATATCCATCTATCATCCGTCTATCTATCCATCCATCCATTTATCTGTCTGTCTATCATCTGTCTGTCTATCCATCTATCTATCTATCTGTCTGTCCATCCATCTATCCCTCCGTCCGTCCATCCATCCATCCATCCATCCATCCAATGCCTTTCTATCTATCTATCATCTATCCATCATCTGTCTATCCATCCATCCATCTATCTATCTATCATCCATGCATCATCTATCCATCCGTCTGTCTATCTGTCTATCATCCATCCATCTGTCTATCCATCCACCCATTCGTATATCTATCCATCCATCCATCTATCCACATATCCATCCATCTATCTATCTTTACATCTATCTATCCATCCATCCATTTGTCTGTCTATACATCCATCCATTTGTCTATCTATCCGTCTGTTTATCCATCTATCTATCCGTCTGTCTATCCATCCATCCATCCATCCATCCGTCTGTCTATCCATCTATCCACCCATCTATCTATCTATCTATCTATCTATCTATCTATCTATCATCCATCTATCCGTCCATCTATTTGTCTGTCTATCCGTCCTGTCTATCCATCTATCTATCTATCTATCTATCATCCATCTATCCGTCCATCTATTGTGTCTGTCTATCCGTCTGTCTATCCATCTATTTGTCTATCTATCCGTCTGTCTATCCATCTATCACCCATCTATCTATCTATCATCCATCTATCCATCCATCTATCCGTCTGTCTATCCATCTATTTGTCTATCTATCTGTCTGTCTGTCTATCTATCTATCTATCTATCTATCTATCTATCTATCTATCTATCTATCTATCTATCTATCTATCTATATCCCATCCATCTATTTGTCTGTCTATCCATCTATTTGTCTATCTATCCGTCTGTCTATCCATCTATTTGTCTATCTATCCGTCTGTCTATCCATCTATTTGTCTATCTATCCGTCTGTCTATCCATCTATCCACCCATCTATCTATCTATCTATCATCCATCTATCCGTCTATCTATCCGTCTGTCTATCTGTCTATCTATCTATCTATCTATCTATCTATCTATCTATCTATCTATCTATCTATCTATCTATCTATCTATCAATCATCCATCTATCCATCCATCTATTTGTCTATCTATCCATCTATCTATCTATCTATCCATCTATCCATCTATCTATCTATCTATCCACCCATCCATCCATCTATTAGCATTAGTAACCATAGTAACGGTGAGATGTTGCACAAAGACTAGTAGCGCTGATTCTATCGCGACAGTTTTTTCTTAAAGGCACAGGCCCACATTTAACACGCACGCATGAGCTTGTAAATAAACCAGCGGTAAAGTAAAAGGCAAAATCATACTCTTGTTGTGGTTATCTGCTTGTGGTTTCCATGCTTCCTCTTCGCTGCCGTATCCTCTTCTTCTGGTGATGAGGGAGTGTCGCGCACGAGTCGCTCATTAGCGCCACCTGTCGGACGGATGTCATTAAACGCGGAAGGAAATCGCACAACCGCATCGGGAGAACAGTATGAGATCTGATCGAACATGCGTGACTTTTATTTATTAGCAACTGTGTTGTATTTTATCCATAATGGAAACTCGCAAGAAGGTAATAATGCAAAACATGCTTGTCAATAAGGAACAAATACCAATATCTGACTTAAACCTAAACTACATTGTCCCATTCAGCAGATAATTGTTTTCCATCTGAGTTCTTGGAGTCATTGTCGATGACTATGAAGATCACCAAAGCAGGATTTCACAGGTCCCCTCTCACTCTAGATTTATTCATTCGCTCATGATCATGATGTTTTAAATGGTTAAATATGTTGTTGGTTTTATAGGGATCTCCAATACAGTGTTCAATGGGGCAAAGTAGATCATGATGTGAAAGCTTTACTGGTCCAGAAGATGCCAAGTGGAGTTTACATGGACGAATATCAGCTGGAAACTCTCAAACACGACGCAGGTTTGGAGGTATCGTGCTTGAAATTCTGCATGTGAATATTTTATTGACCTATGGACTTTCGCTGAGGTGAGCTTGAACATGTTTTGTAGGTTCTTCTGGATTCAAAGGTTGATCTGGAGGCTCCAGAGTATTTGTCTTCTGGTTTCACCGCACTGGTGTTTCTCTCTGGAACACACGAGGCCACGGTTCCCGTTCACGGCCGATATCACAGACCCTCCGACTCCGGCCAGAAATGGGTGAAAGTGGACATCGAGTCGCCCAGGCTGTTGCTCAGATCAGATCAGTGTAAGTTAGCCGGACACGGGCAGACACACACACACACACACACACACACACACACACACACACACACACACACACACACACACACACACACACACACACACACACAGAGTGAAAGGAACTGGACCTCATGTGTTCTTTCATTCGAAGGCGAGACGCTGAGTGGCACTTCACATCACCATCATGTGGTGTCTGACGCTCCCTGTACCGTCAGGAACCAGAGCCTCTGCGCATGGCTGGAGATCCTGCATCTGGAGGTACAGCAGTCAAACTGCTGCTTGTTTTCATATTACAATGTGTCATATACACTCACCTAAAGGATTATTAGGAACACCATACTAATACTGTGTTTGACCCCCTTTCGCCTTCAGAACTGCCTTAATTCTACGTGGCATTGATTCAACAAGGTGCTGAAAGCATTCTTTAGAAATGTTGGCCCATATTGATAGGATAGCATCTTGCAGTTGATGGAGATTTGTGGGATGCACATCCAGGGCACGAAGCTCCCGTTCCACCACATCCCAAAGATGCTCTATTGGGTTGAGATCTGATGACTGTGGGGGCCATTTTAGTACAGTGAACTCATTGTCATGTTCAAGAAACCAATTTGAAATGATTCAAGCTTTGTGACATGGTGCATTATCCTGCTGGAAGTAGCCATCAGAGAATGGGTACATGGTGGTCATAAAGGGATGGACATGGTCAGAAACAATGCTCAGGTAGGCCGTGGCATTTAAACAATGCCCAATTGGCACTAAGGGGCCTAAAGTGTGCCAAGAAAACATCCCCCACACCATTACACCACCACCACCAGCCTGCACAGTGGTAACAAGGCATGATGGATCCATGTTCTCATTCAGTTTACACCAAATTCTGACTCTACCATCTGAATGTCTCAACAGAAATCGAGACTCATCAGACCAGGCAACATTTTTCCAGTCTTCAACTGTCCAATTTTGGTGAGCTTGTGCAAATTGTAGCCTCTTTTTCCTATTTGTAGTGGAGATGAGTGGTACCCGGTGGGGTCTTCTGCTGTTGTAGCCCATCCACCTCAAGGTTGTGCGTGTTGTGGCTTCACAAATGCTTTGCTGCATACCTCGGTTGTAACGAGTGGTTATTTCAGTCAAAGTTGCTCTTCTATCAGCTTGAATCAGTCGGCCCATTCTCCTCTGACCTCTAGCATCAACAAGGCATTTTCCCCACAGGACTGCCGCATACTGGATGTTTTTCCCTTTTCACACCATTCTTTGTAAACCCTAGAAATGGTTGTGCGTGAGAAAATCCCAGTAACTGAGCAGATTGTGAAACACTCAGACCGGCCCGTCTGGCACCAACAACCATGCCACGCTCAAAATTGCTTAAATCACCTTTCTTTCCCATTCTGACATTCAGTTTGGAGTTCAGGAGATTGTCTTGACCAGGACCACACCCCTAAATGCATTGAAGCAACTGCCATGTGATTGGTTGATTAGATAATTGCATTAATGAGAAATTGAACAGGTGTTCCTAATAATCCTTAAGGTGAGTGTTTGTATGTTCTAATATAATGTAGTAATAATAATAATAATAATATTATATTATAATATTATAATTTGCATAAAAATGTAATATTTATAATATAATAATAATAATAATAATAGTAACAAGTCGTATTGTAACGTAACTAATAGTTAAAAAGTAATTTAAAAGTATGATGTAATCATACTATTAATAGTAAATAAGTAAAATGAATACAATATTATATATTATATGAATATAATATAATAAAAACAATGTTATTAAATCATATTTTTATTAAATGTAATTTTTATAATACATAATTATGAGTAAATTAGTAAATAAGTAAAATTTTAATATAATGTAATTATGATTATATAAATAATAATAATAATAATAATAGTAAATATAATATTAATTATATATTGTATTATAATTATAATAGTAATATTAAATGTGATATTTACAATAATATATAATATTACATTTTAATATGATGTAATATTTATTATAATTAAAACAATGTAATTATAATAATAATAAATGTTATATTTAATGTAATTTTATAATTGTGTATATAATAATTTAATATAATGTAATATTTGACTGTAATGTGATATTTATATAACATATATCATAGCGAGGTTAACCGGCTGACTTCTGTCTGTCAGGACACTGGAGCGGTGAGTCTGGAGATCCCAGTCGGCGATTCCTCCATGATCCTCGGTGTGTGTGTCGGGACCGTCCTGACCGCCGCGCTCAGCTGTGTTTACCTGCTCAGGACCATCTGGAGGCACGGCACCTTTTAACCCCCGTCATGTGACCCTCTGCTAATGTCTGGATACTGAGATGAAAGCCTTCCTGTCTGAGATCTGAGGGAAACGTACTCAAGAAATATGTCGTCATAGTGGATTAATAATGTTTTGTTATTGCAATTGTGAATAAAACTGAATATTACTTTATTTAAAAAAAGACTTTTGTGTCTGTCTGTTATTACATTAATATTTTGAGAATAAGAGTGTGAGAATGAGAGTGTGTGTGTGTGTGTGTTGGTCCCCCTTTCGCTGCCAAACAGCCCTGACCTGTCGAGACCCGTGAAGGTGTGTCTCCGCCGGCTCGCCTTCTTCCCATAGTGCATCCTGGTGCCATGTGTTCCCCAGGTAACACACACACCCGGCCATCCACGTGATGTAAAAGAACACGTGATTCCTCAGACCAGGCCACCATCTTCCATTGCTCTGTGGTCCAGTTCTGATGCTCACGTGCCACTGTTGGTGCTTTCGGCGGTGGACAGGGGTCAGCATGGGCACCCTGACTGGTCAGCGGCTATGCCGCCCCATACGCAACAAACTGAGATACTCTGTGTATTCTGACACCTTTCTATCAGAACCAGCATTAACTTCTTGAGCAGTTTGAGCTCCAGTAGCTTGTCTGTTTGATCGGACCACACGGGCCAGCCTTCGCTCCCCACGTGCATCAATGAGCCTTGGCCGCCCATGACCCTGTGGCCGGTTCTCCACTGTTCCTTCCTTGGAGCACTTTTGATAGATCCTGACCACTGCAGACCAGGAACACCCCACAAGAGCTGCAGTTCTGGAGATGCTCTGACCCAGTCGTCTAGCCATCACAATCTGGCCCTTGTCAAACTCGCTCAAATCCTTGCGCTTGCCCATTTTTCCTGCTTCTAACACATCGACCTCGAGGACAAAAGGTTCACTTGCTGCCTAAATAACTTAACATATGCCGTGATCGATATATTCGATATATCAATTATATTACAAAAATGTATTACAATATACATAATTATAAGTAATACTTCCTAATAGCAATATATTAATTATTTAATATTAATAATAAATTAAATGGAATTTGCCAGACTTTTAATTTGTCGGTTGTTCCCCCACAATCCCATCGCACCGGAAACGGTCGCTGGCTGTTTGCTGCAGGCGAGGGCAGAAAGAGACGCTGCTGGGCGCCTCCCCTTCCCCAAAACCAACACAAAAAAACTACAAAAAATAGACCCGTCTTCAGCAGATAACAGCCTAGAAAGCGCCAGACGGGGCTTCCGCGTGACCTCGGGCCTCTTACCGGACAGGGCGGCTCCTGTTGAACCCGTTCGAGCGGTTTAAAGTGAAGTTTGACTTCAGTTTCACTGGTGAGTGGCGACAAAACCCGAGATTCTCTGGCCGCGTCTCAAACCCTGGAGTGCTGCCTACCTAGACAGCCTGTCTGGGCCCCGATATGACCGTGTGACCCCCGTGATGGTCTACGAGTGCTGTCTGTGTAGGGAGCTCACTAGGGATTGAGACAGACTCTGTTATTATAGTCTGCATATGTCTGTGTTTACAGGCAGCTTGCTGCTGCTGTATCGGGTTTCTCTGCGCCTGTGTTGTGCTGGGGCGAGTCCTGTCACATGTCTTTAAATATGATCATTAATCGGCGCTAATGAGCTCAACACTGGCTTATACAGACGCTAACACGAACTCTGGGCAGGCGTCGTGTCATTACATCTTACTAAAGCATTTATATAAAAGAAGTAATGCATTAAAAACTATTCGGGAAACGGTTACTACTAATAATAATATTATTGTTATTATTATTATTATTTAATAAAATTAATTTTAGAGCATCATAATTTATTCTTACATTATTTTCATAATTAAGCATACGTTAAACTTATTTTTTTATTATTATAAACATTTTATCATTATTATTTAATAGTACTAGTTAATTTTTGTTCATTTTAAGGATAATAATGTTTTATTTTTTCCCCTTTTATATTAATTTATTATTTAATAGTAATAATTATTGGTGAATTTTAGGACAATTATTAATTTTATTCTGACATTATTTTCATAATTAAGCAAACTGGTGAAAGAAACAAGATATTATTGTGCATTAACTTAAATTATTTTATTTTTTTAAACAATTGGTTTTTATTATTATATAAACATTATTATTATTATTTAATAGTACTAGTTAACTTTAAGGACAATAATTTTATATTACTTAATAATTTATATATATATATATTATAATATAATTATTGTTCATTTTAAGGGCAATAACTA
Organism: Paracanthobrama guichenoti; assembly: GCA_018749465.1. Taxonomy (NCBI): domain Eukaryota; kingdom Metazoa; phylum Chordata; class Actinopteri; order Cypriniformes; family Gobionidae; genus Paracanthobrama; species Paracanthobrama guichenoti. Next base: position 4,553,087 of record CM031964.1, read on the forward strand.
TTATAAAAATTAATATTAAGCATAAAATGGTTCTGAGGATCCTAAAATTGTCTGAATATTTGTATGCAAAATATTAATTTGTGTTATTTTTTCCCATTTATATTCATTTATAATTTAATTATATATTATGCCATTTATATATATTATTAACAGTAATAATTAGTAATTTATTCTGACATTTCCATGATGAATAATAATAAAATATAGTTATGATGGTCCTAAAATCATCTAAATATTCTTTATTTATTTTTACTCTTATTCCTTTTAATATGTATTAATCATTTCCATTATAATTAAGCAAACAGGTTAAATAAGAAATTATATTTTGTATAAATTAAACTTTATATATTTTTACATTATATTATTTTTTTGTATTAATACTAATAAATTATTGTTTATTTTAAGAACAATTATTGTTAATTTCATGTTACTTTTTTTTTTTAAATATTAAGCATAAAATGGTTCTGATGGTCCTAAAAATCATCTGAATTTGTATGCAAAGTATTAATTTGTTTTATTTTTCCCCATTTATATTCATTTATAATTTTGTAACAGTAATAATTGTTGCTAGGATAATTATTAATTTACACTGACAATATTTTCATGATAAATGAGCATAAAATAGTTATGATGGTCCTAAAAATCATCTGAAAATTCTTTATGCAAAACATATATTTTTTCATTTTTACTATTATTAAATAGTAATTCATTATAGTTAATTTTATGACAATTATTATTAATTTATCCTGGCATTATTTTCATGATTGATAAGCATAGAATGTTTCTAATGGTCCTAAAATTCGTCTGAATATTCTTTATGCAAAATATATGTGTGTTATTTGTGTGATAATTGCAGGTGTGCGTATGAAACGGCAGCTGTGCAGAATGTCTTGCTGTGTTTGTGTGCTGGTGTGTGTCTGCTGCGTATGCGTCGCTCATCTCTCCGTTGTGCTTCCCTCTGCTCTTCCAGCTCTAACTCCTCCTTTTCTTTATCTCCACCTGCAAACGTTCCCACTCCTCCTTTCTTTCCTCTTATCTTCCCCTCGTCCTGGACCATGTGCGATAATGGGGATCTGGAGGACAAGCCGCCCGCGCCGCCCGTGAGGATGAGCAGCACGATCTTCAGCGGCGGCGGGAAGGACCACGCGCTCGCCGCCAATCACAGCTCCAAGCCCCTCCCCTCGGTGCCCGAGGAGCGCAAGCGCAACAAGATCATCTCCATCTTCTCCGGAGCCGAGAAGGGTGCGTATCCATGCGTCAACACAAACACGTGCAGCTCATATCGCATATGGTGTACGCCGTATATTATACACTGATCAGGCATAACATTATGACAGGTGAAGTGAATAACACGGATGATCTCTTCATCACGGCTCCTGTTAGTGGGTGGGATATATTAGGCAGCAAGTGAACATTTGCGCTTTGAGTTTGACAAGGGCCAAATTGTGATGGCTAGACGACTGGGTCAGAGCATCTCCAAAACTGCAGCTCTTGTGGGGTGTTCCCGGTCTGCAGTGGTCAGGATCTATCAAAAGTGCTCCAAGGAAGGAACAATGGAGAACCGGCCACAGGGTCATGGGCGGCCAAGGCTCACTGATGCACGTGGGGAGCGAAGGCTGGCCCGTGTGGTCCGATCGAACAGACGAGCTACTGGAGCTCAAACTGCTCAAGAAGTTAATGCTGGTTCTGATAGAAAGGTGTCAGAATACACAGAGCATCTCAGTTTGTTGTGTATGGGGCGGCATAGCCGCTGACCAGTCAGGGTGCCCATGCTGACCCCTGTCCACCGCCGAAAGCACCAACAGTGGCACATGAGCATCAGAACTGGACCACGGAGCAATGGAAGAAGGTGGCCTGGTCTGATGAATCACGTGTTCTTACCTGGGCACTTACCTGGGGAACACATGGCACCAGGATGCATTATGGGAAGAAGGCGAGCCGGCGGAGGCAGTGTGATGCTTTGGGCAATGTTCTGCTGGGAAACCTTGGGTCCTGCCATCCATGTGGATGTTACTTTGACACGTACCACCTACCTAAGCATTGTTGCAGACCATGTACAGCCTTTCATGGAAACGGTATTCCCTGGTGGCTGTGGCTCTTCCAGCAGGATAATGCTCCTGACACAAAGCACAAATGCTTCAGGAATGATTTGAGGAGCACAACAATGAGTTTGAGGTGTTGACTTGCCTATCTAGTTCATTTTGTATTTTTAGGAAAAAAATGTGACACTGCACCTAAATTACAACTAAATTCCTCTGTTTTAACCTAAAATGCAGATGTTGAAAATAACTTCATAGACTATTATTTGCCAGTTATCCAGGGTTCAGTGTGCTTCTCTTTTCAGTGCCTCACCGGTTTTCACATTTGCAGTAGGACGTTTCTAAGTGCCTTTTACCCCTTTTACCTTTTACCCCAGTCTTCATAATCTCGGGTCATCAAACCCACAGACCGACCCTGAGAGGTAAAACACGCTTTGGCTATGACTTGCGTGTGTGACTGTACGCCTCTGAAGATGCATCACCTCAGTTCACACTTGGCTTGGCGTCTCAAAGACGTGTCATCTTCTCTCGGTCAGAGTGAATCTCGCTCGTGCTGAGTTCTGATGCTCATGAGGCGCTGTGTGTGTCGCCTGACAGGTGGCCGAAGGAAAGACCGGGATAAAGAGCGGCCGGAGATCTCGCCGCCCTCAGATTTCGAGCACACCATCCATGTGGGATTCGACGCGGTCACTGGCGAGTTTACGGTTAGTACACGTCTATACTGTTATCAGCGCTTTATAGTGAATATTAAGCAGTTATTATAGCCAAAATAATAATTTACATTGATTGATATATTAAACATTTATTCCTGCTTTAATTATTACTAGATAACGATTTCATTCAGAAATTTGAATAATCAACGTTTTTAAATGTGGAAATTCTTGCTTTCAAACATTAATATGAAGGATTTTATATAGTTGTTGTAATGTTGTAAGATGCTTAAATGTATGTTTTCTATTATTTTCTTTATTTTAATGTAATAATTTCAAATAATGCACCCAGTATGAAATATTAAACTGAAGGACTTTATGTAGTTGGGTTTTTAATGTTATAAGAGGTTTAATTATATATTCAAATCATTAAAGCTGATACACTATTAAAAATAAATGCATATGAATTTAAAATAAACATTTTAATATTTACTCAGATTTACCAGAATGAGCAGTTTACCGATAAATATTTTCTTTTTCTAGCATTCTCGCTTTTAATGTTACTAGAAAAGTGTTGTTTTTATTATTATTTCTATCGAATATAAACATAAGGATTCTATGTAGTTGTTATTGTAATGTTGCACAAAGTTTAAAGCTGTATTTAGTTTTTTTCCCAATTGTTTTCAATGATCACTGATCACTGTACCCATTCGCCCAATCACAGTGGAGGAGGGGCGGGGCATAAACCACCCACGGCAACAGACGACAATAACAGAACAACATCATTTAAAACAAGAGCCAGAGCTAATGCTTTGCATTGTATCTTTATAGGCCTATTCAGAGACAAACTACCTGCAAATTCAGGTTGATTGCCATGAATATAGCCATTGCTGCTGATATGGTGTTAAATCATAAATAAATAAAACCTGCAAATTCATAGATACTTTTTCAAAGAGCGCCTGGTGTTTTCAGCTGGCTAAATATGCTTTGGTGGACACACGGCCAAAGTGTATATTTTATTGTTATTTTTAACCCTTTAAATACCCTTAAAAACACAAGTTTAGACAAGTGAGTGGTGTTTGCTGTGTCAACTTTCGGTTGCTAGAGTGTTCTGGGTGGTTGCTAGCGTATTCTGGGTATTGCTAGGCATTTGCAAGGGTGTTCTGGGTGGTTGCTAGCATGTTCTGGGTGTTTGCTAGGATGTTTTGGGAGTTTTCTTGAGTGAGGGTGTTTCAAGGCATTTGCTAGTGTTTTCTGAGTGTTGCTAGGATTTTCTGGGTGTTGATAGGCGTTTGCTAGGGTGTTCTGGGATTTTGCTAGGGCGTTCCTAGGGTGTTCTGGGGGTTGATAGCATGTTCTGGGTGTTGCTAGGGGGTTGCTAGCGTGTTCTGGGTGTTGCTAAGGGGTTGCTAGCGTGTTCTGGGTGTTGCTAGGCGTTTGCTAGGGTGTTCTGGGGGGTTGCTAGTGTGTTCTGGGTGTTGCTAGGCGTTTGCTAGGGTGTTCTGGGGGGTTGCTAGTGTGTTCTGGGTGTTGCTAGGCGTTTGCTATGGTGTTCTGGGGGGTTGCTAGTGTGTTCTGGGTGTTGCTAGGCGTTTGCTATGGTGTTCTGGGGGGTTGCTAGTGTTTTCTGAGTGTTGCTAGGATTTTCTGGGTGTTGATAGGCGTTTGCTAGGGCGTTCCTAGGGTGTTCTGGGGGTTGCTAGCATGTTCTGGGTGTTGCTAGGGGGTTGCTAGCGTGTTCTGGGTGTTGCTAGGCGTTTGCTAGGGTGTTCTGGGGGGTTGCTAGTGTGTTCTGGATGTTGCTAGGCATTTGCTATGGTGTTCTGGGGGGTTGCTAGTGTGTTCTAGGTGTTTGCTAGGATGTTCTGGGAGTTTTCTAGAGTTTTGAGGTGTTGCAAGGCATTTGCTTGGGTGGTTGCTAGTGATTTCTGTGTGTTGTTAGGGTGCTCTGGGTGGTTGGTAGGATTTTATGAGTGTTGATAGCATTTGCTGTGGTGTTCTGGGAGTTTTCTAGGGCGTTCCTAGGATGTTCTGGGGGTTGCTAGGTTGTAGCTAGGTAGTTACCAGGATGAAACTAGTAGATTGAATGAGTGTCTGAATCGAACTAGCCAATCCCTGTGTCTTTTATAATGATCTGCTGCTGCGATACAGCTTATTAATGTTGTCGTACAGTTGCTAGGGTGCTGTAAATGGTTGCTAGGGTGTGTCTAGACAGTTACTGGGTGTGTATTTGGATATTTAAAGATCAGTTTGAGTCAAAAGAGGCCACCCAATTGTCTCAACGATATTCTGATTTAGATCTTTTTTTCAATGGAAGTCTATGGGGTGGTTGCTAGGGTGTGGATATGAGATTATGTCTTGACAGTCTATGGGATTTTTTTAAATCTAGTTTTCCACAAATTTTGTATGATCATCTTAGAAGTGTGCAAGAGAACAATAAATGATGCATCACAGCATGTACTCAACAGAAAATGTACAACAATGTTTATTATCGCTTAACAAAGCTGTTCGTAGATTTTGAAACGGACACAAAAGGAAAATCACACTTTTTGGCCAAATGTCATAATCAAAAGATGGCTGAAAAACTGAAAGTCTGATAATGTTCTTCTGGAGGTGTAAGCGTAGAGTTTCTCCGTGTCCCGCAGGGAATGCCGGAGCAGTGGGCCCGATTACTGCAGACATCCAACATCACTAAGTCCGAGCAGAAGAAGAACCCGCAGGCCGTTCTGGACGTCCTGAAGTTCTACGACTCCACGGGCAACGGCCGGCAGAAGTACCTCAGCTTCTCCTCAGGTCTGCTGAGTGTGTGTGTGTGTGTGTGTGTGTGTGTGTGTGTTTTGACGCTGAGATTAGCACGTCACGTCGTACTGACCGCTGTGCTTTCCTCCACTTGTTTGTGCGTAGAGAAGGACGGATTTCCCTCTGGAGAACAATCGGTACGTTACTCTACAGATGCTATTATAGCTCATTTCACAATTCGTTTGTTTTGTGACCTCTGTTGTCTTTTATTAATTTTTAGTTTAATAGAATGTTATTTAGTATCATATTTTTCATATTTTATGTTTTCATTTAAATTTGAGCTTTTTTATTTTTATAAATGTCTACAGTTTTCATTATTATATAACTAGTTTTAGTTATTTTAGTACACAACTAAATGATGAAAACTGTTGGCAACTAGGGCTGTCACCTTTTATTCGATATTCGAACATGACGTGAAATATCCGTAATCGAACTATAAATAAACTATCCGGTTTTTAAAGTGCCGTGTAGCGCATTTTTTTTATTTTATTGTTTGCCATCTCATCCAATAGAGGGCGCTCTAAACGTATTGTAGCGTAGGCCCATGACCATATCAAGCGACATTTTGAAATGTCTGTTTCGAAAATGGAAGATAACTCTCAGAACGGCCAGCCTGAGCGGACAATTACGACCCCAACCCATCTTAAAAGTAGTGTCTGGAAACATTTTGGGTTCTTTAACCGTTAAAGATAAGGTAGTTTGCCGAAAACGGTTTACTTGCACATCCTCGACATCCAATCTTCGCGCTCACCTGTCGAGTTGCCATCCAAATGAGGCAGCGGAGTCAGAGACACAGCAGACGGCCAGAGCCTCGGGCGTCCAACATCGCATGAATGCACGCTGTCCTGCACAACCGGTCGGCACGTCGGTGCGCTCCGAACGAGTGTTCTCCACCGTCGTCAATAAAAAGAGAGCCGCACTTGATCCAGGTCAAGTTGATCGATTAGTGTTTCTAGCAAACAATGGGGTTTACAGGTTTACTTTAGTTTTGTTTAAGTTCATAAATTTCATTTATTAATTTTAAGTTAGTTTATTTTATTTCAGATAACACACTGTATAGTAATTTCCCCATTTTATAAATGTCTATAGTTTTTTTTATTTCGGTTTATTTTAGTACGTTAAGTTGATCTAAATGATAATGAAATGTTGGCAACTAACAAGTTTTTTTTTCTGTTAATGTTTATTTTATTTAAAACAACACAAATGTTTTTACTTTCAGTTAATACTTAATAACGTATATTTTTTCATTTGTATGTTTTTGCTTCTTTTTTAATGTCTAATTTTTATACATTTATTTCAGTTTTAGTTATTTTCGTACATTTAAGTTAAAGTAAATATAATATTTTGGAAATAAAGTAAGTTGTAAAGTTGTTTTTACATCAATTTCACTAATGTTTATTTTGTTTTAAGCAACAATAGTGTTTTGTATGGTTTAGTTTTTAATTTCTAATATGATTATTCTTTTTGACGTTAATGTTTGTTTTATTTCAAGTAATGGTGCGTTCACACCAGACGAGAATGAAGCGTTAAGCGTGAGTGATTTACACATGCAAAGACGCGAATAGACATCCTGCATCGTGATCTGTGATTCGTGCTGCGTTAACCAATCAGGAGCTTGCTCTAGTAGTGACAACGAGGACAAAATCATATGTGGAGCTGTGTGAAGATACATCTTCGCACTTAATAGAAACAGGAATAAAAAGGATCGTGCTTGGAAGAAAGTGAGGTAAGGAGGTCAGACAATCTGGTCAATTGACCTATCGGTAAGCCCGGCCCCCCCTTAGTTACTGTTGCTAACTCGAACAAGTTGCTAACTGTCTTACATTGACAGCGTCCGTGTGAAAACCTTATCCCAAGTTGTTTTTGGACACAGGAGGTAGCGGACCCCCTCCGATTGAAGGCCAAACTGATGGTTTATTAAGTTTACTGCGTCCTTTTTCACACAACAAACAAAGCATTAGAAGTGCACATTAACGTCTCATTCTCTCTCTCTCCGTTGCGTTATCATCAACATACACAGCAAATTATACAAAAACACTCATACAACTAACAGTAAACAAACATTATGCCTTTTTGGGGGTGCTAATAAACTGTAAACTTTGTATCTGAAAACAACTGCGAGTACGAGCTCTCCCTTTCTCTACCCGCATTGCTCCATAGACTATAATACCCATCAAAATAGGAGTTCCTTACTTAGTAAGACAGATAATTCAAGATTCAAGAGTTTTATTTGTCACATACACAGTTATATACTGAATATACAACCGGCAGTGAAATGTAAACAGGTCCGCTCCATGGACAGTGCAAATTCACAGTTAAAAACACAAGGAAGAAATTATAATAGAAATAGAATAAAAATATATATATATATATATATATATATATATCTGTATATATATATATATATATCTGTAGAATTATAAATAAATCAAGAATAATTTTTATTTTTAAAAATAAAGTGGAATAAAATAATTGAAGTAGACTGTGCAGTGAGTAAACTGTAGACTTATAAATATGTGGTTAACAAATGTATAAGAGTATAATGTGCAAGCAGGTTTATAACAGGTTGTTACACAGTAACAACGAGAACAGAAAGTGCAGTGCAATGTCAGTGTATCGATGTTTATCCTGGCGTGAAGTCACGTGATGTTAAGTTCAGGAGTCTGATGGCCTGGGGAAGAAGCTCCTCCTGAGTCTCTCAGTTTTGGCCATCAGGCTTGGAAGCGCTTACCAGATGGTAGCAGCGTGAAATGAGGGTTTGCAGGGTGATTAGAGTCCTTGATGATCTTAGTAGCTCTACCTTTGCAGCGTTTGGTGTAGGCGTCCTGCAGAGATGGGAGAGCTGACCCTGAGATGCGCCGGATAAGCGCCACGACTCTTTGCAGGGCTTTACGGTCATGACTGGTGCTGTTCCCATACCACACTGTGATGCACTGAGTTAATACACTTTCTATCGCCCCTAAATAGAAAGTTTTCAGGATAGCTGGTGAAACCCTGAATTTCCTCAGCTGGCGCAGGTGGTACAGTCTTTGCCTGGCTTTTTTCACCTGTGTCTGAATGTGTGCAGTCCAGGTCAGGTCCTCGGAGATGTTTACACCCAGGTACTTGAAGCTGCTCTCTCTCTCTACTGGTGACCCGCTGATCATGAGGGGGGAGTATGTCCGTTGCTGTCTCTTCCTGAAGTCCACAATCATTTCTTTGGTCTTGCCAACATTCAGAGAGAATGTAGACCAAAACACATCTAAACTCACAGAAATTGTGTTTTTGATCTATACTGTTAGCGTTACATGACGTGAGAACAGTTAGTCATTTCGGTTTGTATGTTAGCAGGGACTCACTAACTTTAATCGTAATTTAATGAGCGTATGACACCCAGAAAATCCTCTCAGGATACCTGGAATCAGTGTTACAGTTCCCCAGGAACATCGTTTTACCATTTTTGTAGCATAAACGTCATCAAACCGATAAGAGCTTCCGATTATCCAATGTTTCTCTATGGCGCTGAAACCTAAAGATGTCCAAGTTCCGGTCCTAGCGCAACTAATACTCAACTGCCATGAGCCATTGGCTCATCCTCATTCAAGGGGAGGACTTACTGATGGGTCAATTGTAAAAAATGCTCTTTACTCAATTTGAGCTATACATATTGAGACTGCAAGCTAGCTAAAGCCGGCAAATTGAGCTTATTCACCGTATTTTAAAACAATCCATGTCAGGCATTTTGCAACGAGACGAGCTGCCTGGCAGAAGCCTCTCCCATGATGCAAATACTCATCTGTTGTGAAGCGAATGTCACTCGTGAATGAAGCGAGTAAACTCAAAATGTTCAAGCGTCCAACTACGCGCGAATAGCGCAATTTATTCAGGCATGTCGCGTCTGGTGTGAACACACAGTAACACAAAGGCTTTTTTTATGGTTTTAGTTAACTTTAACAACCCTGGTATGATTAACAAAAACACTCACTAAACCAGGTCAGGTTCTTTTCTGAATATATCTACACTCCTTTCCCTCCCTAAAACCTAAGCCTGTCAAAAAAACACCAGAGCCTTCGTCACCAATCAAAACGGTGGATGATGATGAAGACGACGACGACGATGAGGAGGCGCCACCACCTGTCGTCGCACCCCGACCAGAGCACACCAAGAGCGTAAGAAGCCATTAAAGGAATAGTTCACCCAAAAATACAAGATGCCATTTATAGATTTTATTAATATTTAGAATGGTTTCAGGTATACACTCGACCATCGGTCATCGACCCCCTCCCTCCCCCCGTGACGTCTCCAGACACAGAGGTCGCATCGAATGCCACTGACCGACAGAGACCCAAAAAGGGCAAGATGACTGACGAGGAGATCATGGACAAGCTCAGTACGGCACTTTACACATAGTTCTTTGTGCAGTTACATTTTTTTTTTGCGCGACTCAAATCATGTGTCCTCTGTTCTCCGACAGGAACCATCGTCAGCATTGGAGATCCAAAAAAGAAATATACACGATATGAGAAGATTGGACAAGGGTAGGTCCGATAATTTTGCACAACATTTTCATGTTCATGGATTGAGATCAATAACTGTCTTTCCACAGAGCTTCGGGAACGGTGTTCACCGCCATCGACGTTGCCACTGGACAGGAGGTAATGCAAAAGAGAGAGAAATGGATTTGTTTTTCTTTTGTTTTTCCACTCTCTCATCATCTCTATGTGTTTCTGTCTCTCAGGTGGCCATCAAACAGATCAACCTGCAGAAGCAGCCCAAGAAAGAGCTAATCATCAATGAAATTCTTGTGATGAAGGAGCTGAAAAACCCAAACATTGTCAACTTCTTAGACAGGTAAACATCCATCAAGTCAACTTGACCTTAAGAATTGGCAAGTTGAGATATTACATAAAAAAGCGCTTAAAATGTGCATTAAAAAAATGCAACAACTAATCGATAATTATCAATGATAAAAATCATTGACAGCAATTCTCATTATCCATTAGTCGGGTCTGTGCATAGAAAACGTCTACCAGTCGCGCCAAATTACAGCACTGAATAACACATTTCTATGGACAAATGGACACTTTTAAGAAATCTTCAACAACGAAATACATGACTGGAAAAGTAGTATTTGATTCGACTGAAAGTCACACAATGCAAGTGCATTTTGGAATCTAAGACTGTGACTAACAATTATTTTATATATAATCTGACAATTAGTGTCGATCAATCGGTCGATTATTTTGGCGATTAATTGAATAATATTTTTTGTGACCATAAAAATAGGCCTAAGTGAATAATAGCCTCTAAAATGACACGTATACATAATATAATGATATTGAAGCAATAGTAATTGGTTCAAATAAAGTATCAAAAGCAAGTAATCATGGTTTTATTGAACAACACTGTTAAAATGCATAATATAAACATAATCAACTTCTATATAATCAATATTATAACGCATTCCTGCTGAGGGCACCAACCAGGGTTTGATGGTTGTTGTTACACTTTACAGCAGATCTTGTTTAATATTGGGCAAACATTTAATTAAAATGTTCACTTAATCTTTATTATTTGGCCACTTCTTTACGAAAGAAATGCTACACTGATACACTGTAAGTTCTTGAACAATAATGCGGACATCAATTTTTTTTTTAAAAGTTTTATTTTGAAAACATGATGAACTTGCATATTTAGAAACATTGATGTATTCTCCTGTGTTGGCGTAGGTATATAAATGATTTATGTTACAAATCAGATAAAATTGTGCATGTTGCACTCCCAGATTAACATTATAAGCATGCAGAGATTTTATGTAAATACAGTGCAACACTTTGCTATGAAACACAAAGCACATCAGACTTTATATGCGTTCCCAAATACACGTTATTGGAAACCCAAATAAACAGCACATGTGGAGACTGAGTTTAGCATTTACTGTGAACGGAGCCGCTCTGAGACGCTGGAAGAAATGTGTAACGTGCATGTAAAAAATGTAAGTGCCGTGCATCAGTCTGAAACCTGCAGCGCATATATTTATTTAATTGTCATGCGCAGTAAAAGACAGAACAATATAATGCAAACACTGTAGAAGGTTTTGCCACAAACTCAACTTCATCATGCTGGTATCGCGAGACCACTTTTCACCTCAACGTGAAATATCGTCATGTTTTAATATTGTGAGATATTCGACAATTTCTTTAACACATGGGATGGGAGCAGTGCTTTATTCATGATAGTTTTATGCGAGTTCGTAACTTTGGATGGATACAGCTAATGATGCCATGAAGTCTTAAGAGGGTTAATTGTGTGTCTGCTACAGTTTTCTGGTAGGTGAGGAGCTGTTCGTCGTGATGGAGTACTTGGCTGGCGGCTCGCTCACAGATGTCGTAACTGAGACGTGCATGGATGAGGCTCAGATCGCTGCTGTGTGCCGAGAGGTGCGTTGCTAAATTAACTACTTTTTGTTTAGGGGGAAACCCTGATGATTAATGCATAACTGAACTGTGTTCTAAATTATGGGTACATGTTAACAGGAAGTAACCAAGTCGCTTAACTAATGAGCTTCCTCTGTTATATCACAGTGTTTGCAAGCACTGGAGTTTCTGCACGCTAATCAAGTCATTCATCGAGACATCAAGAGTGACAACGTGCTTCTGGGAATGGACGGTTCTGTCAAGCTCAGTATGTTCTCGCTTCTGCACGCTAGCACTCTGGTTTTAACGACTTTGCATTAAACATGACGTTCAGTTAGATCACAGAACAAAGATGTTGATTGTGGCACGAACTTGCTGAAAGGTGCCTTCACACCTGGTTCTCTTTGACACATAAAGCGTCATTTTTAGCAGCTCGTTCTGAACAGTAGAGCTCTTGTGAGCCAAAACTAGGTGACGAAAGAAACTGCTAACAGTTCACTGTAGATGTGCAAACAGACATTCATGTTCCCACGTCATGGTCATTATCTCAGCGTTTTCAAGTTTTTCACCCTAGATATGCAGTGAGAGTCAAACGAGCCCAAAATATAGGGCCCTATGATTTCTGTGATGTGGAAAACTCGGAAGAAATCCAGTCATAAAAAAAAGAATTTACTGTATAGCACGGAATTTCACAGAATTTGACACTTTTTTTTTTGATGAATAAATAAAAAATGAGTATTCAAGGCAACGTGTCAAAATAAAAGTTTGGTTTAACTTTAAGAAATTGTGATGCACATATATTACTGTTGTGTTGCACAGTCTCAATGTAGTAGTAATACTAACATTATTTATTTTCAAAAAATTTTTTTAAGGAATATAAGACTTCATTTTAACAAAGTTCTGTTGTGCAGCACTTGGTTTGACCAAAAAAAGTTTGTTTAATTTCATGTGATTAAAAGATGAATTAAATTGCTTTATGCTTTTATTTGATTGTCAGAAAATACACAACAGAGAATTTCTGCGGGAGGGTGGATCATAGAAATTGAAATAAAAAATAATAAATTGATGTTTTTATGAATTCAATTAATTAGACATGCTTTTTGTTATTAAAATGTATTTAAACCATTAAAATTAAATTCAAACTTAAAATGGAAAATATAGAATTTGGTAAAAATAAAATGGAATTTGAGAAAGAAAAGCTAAACGTATTTCATAGGACATGTCATTTTTGTTAAACTTTTAATGAATTGTTCTTAAATTGTATGTTTCATGATTTCAATTAATTATTAATCTTCTTAATTACTAAAAGTTTATTTAACCATTAAAATGGAGTCCAATTTGGAATTTGGGGAAAAAATTTTAACTAATTTCATTTGACCCTAAAAATAAAATGGATAATTGACTTTAGTAGATGGCATTTAGTTACATGCCAATGAAAACCTGTGGTGCCTCAATCATGAAACAAGTAAAACAAACGTCTTTGTCTAAGTTGGTTATGAAACAATTTTGGCAATTGTCCCATTTAATTTACGTAACACAATTTGCTCATGTTTCATTAATGGGGCTCATTACTGTATCTCTTAAGGTCTTGGGTCGCATCTAGTTTTTTTTTCCCCCCAAGTCCATTCGAATTGATTTGGAATGACGTGTTTTCGATGTTGCCCCATCTTGATCAACAACCCAAAATTATGCAACTGTATTACCCACTAAACCATCACTTATATGCACCTACTGAGACTAAGATCTGCAAGTTCCAGCTAAAGGTGCAGTCACATTAGTGAAAGTTTATGTGCAAAAAAGGTCAATTTTCAATGGATGTATGAAGCACTGATCACACAGAAGTCACTTTCAAACCAAGCAGCTTTCTGTTTAAATGCGTGGCTAATTTGCATTATCAACTTGAACATGAACTAAATCTGCCTGGGGAACCAACGGATAGAAGTTCCAAATTTCAGTTTCAGTGTATCTTCAAAGGGCTCTACACAATCCCAGCTGAGGAATAAGGGTCTTAGCTAGTGAAACCATTGCGATTTTTCTCAAAACAAAACAAAACAATGTTTATACTTTTTAACAAAGAATTATCATCTTGCACTAGCGTCCATGACTTCACACGTTATGTAGTCACTTTGGAAAGGTCACAAGTGACGTAGACAGAAATACTGCGCCAGTGTTTATATAGCAAATGTGCAAAGACTAAGTCAAATGCCCTTGGCATTGAGATTAGTAGTAAGTTTTTGAATTTAAGTTTTTCGCCCTACCCTACCTTTTTGAACTGGAGTACACCGATGATTGTCACGTCATGCATGACCTTTCCAACCTTTCAATTTTTAAATGACAGATCTTTTCGCTAGATAACACCCTTATTCCTCGGCTGAACTGTCTCTAATCTTTGTTTTGTCTCCTTCGCAGCGGACTTTGGATTTTGTGCCCAGATCACTCCTGAACAGAGTAAGAGGAGCACTATGGTGGGAACACCATATTGGATGGCTCCGGAGGTCGTGACCCGCAAAGCCTACGGACCCAAAGTCGACATATGGTCCCTGGGGATCATGGCCATCGAGATGGTGGAGGGAGAACCACCGTACCTCAATGAGAATCCACTGAGGGTATGTTGGCGTCATTGATTCTCCAACAAGTTGTTCGAGACTCAGTTTGAATTACCGATTTGAGTCTGTTGACAATGCGACTAAAATCTCAAACTCTTTCTTCCTCAGGCACTCTATCTGATTGCCACCAATGGGACTCCAGAGTTGCAGAGTCCTGAAAAGTTGTCGCCCATCTTCCGAGACTTCCTAAGTCGCTGTCTAGAAATGGACGTGGAGAAGAGGGGTGGAAGCAAAGAGCTTTTGCAGGTAAACCAGCCAGCAACTAGTACTAGCGATTTAATGAATAGCATGACTTGTGTGAACTTGTTTATTGATCAAACCTGTCGTCTTCAGCATCCCTTCCTGAAGTTGGCCAAACCTCTCTCGAGTCTCACTCCTCTCATTTTGGCTGCCAAGGACGCCATGAAGAACAACCGCTAGCCTCTTGCTCCAAATGAGCTGTGTCCGCTAGCGCAGCGGATTGCTGAACACTCTCGAAATCTGTGCCAGGTGTTTTTACCAGTGTGTCAACAACATATCAATGTTGCCAAAAAGAAACTCCAAGCATTTAATTTGGGTCTTTGCCTGTTTTTAAACCTGTATTGGCCGCTGTGGTATTGGGGGCTATTAGATGTCCTCCGTGTCCTCCTGCTCTCATTAGATTCTTGTGGGACTTTGTCTGTGTTTTATGTATGAACTCTTCCACTCTTTGGCTTCTATAGACCTCGTATGCTCCATAGTTGATGACCAAAATCAATTATGGTGATTTCTGATCCAGCTGGAGACCTTTTGATTAGTCTTTCTGTAGCCAGAATCATGACTGAAAACTGTGTAGCGTACTCCTGTTCTTGACCTGAAGGGAAGAGCACCTTACTGATACACGCCAACTGCGAGCAGTGAATGATTTTTTTGTAGTCACTCGTGCCTTTGTTGTTATTCCAGCAAACACCTTTATACTTTATCTAAAGAGGCAGATTTTTGCCATTGAACTTCCTCTAACCTGAGACGAAACTTTCATGTGATGAAATGTGTATATGACGTACTTCGAAGAAGCGTAGCATTTCAGTTGATGTAGTTAACCGAAAGCAGGACACGTAGATTAGATGTGTATGTTTGTGTACATGAACACTTGTTGTTTTAGTAACTAACAGTTTATTACGAAGTAATTGCAGTTGTCGATAAGTCATGATGTAAGAATTGATAACTATTTTTATGCTTTTCAGTCACTTGTTTTGCAAGTAAAAGCCGGATTCCTGCAAATTCTGTGAACAATACAGTCATTGCAACATTGTGTACATCTCTTGTTCTTCATTAAAAGAGGACTTGAAACTTGAGATTAGAATAAACTCACTCTAGGGTTTAAACCTTCTCATGAGTTAGTGGGGGCATTCCTGTTATGCAGCACCATTTGAGCCTTACGGAATGTGTTGAAATGTAAGGATTTTTATTTAAAAGGGTTTAGTAGCCTTTCACGAATATGATGGTTAAGCTTAAGCACTTAAACTTAATCTAATTATAGCCTGATTCATTTATACAATTATTTGGTTAGTGAGTGGTTCAGAGATAATTTGCATAGGGATGTCAACCTTTAATATTTTTATCATTTGTCTCTTACCCTTTTACTTTTCTTTTATGTATTGGCATCTGTAATAATATCCAACAGGGTGTGAAGTTATTAAAAATTCCACACTTTTAAGTGAACATAAAAGTGAATTTACAATTAATAGGATTTCCACATTTATAAATATTTAAATTGTATTTTTTTTTTTACCCAATTTATTAAAACATGATTGGGCCATAAAAAGGTAGGCTACTACATAGTTGAAATAATTATAATAGTCGCTAATAATCCATTCCTTCATTAAGTCAAATGTTTCCTTTATTACATGACAACAGTTTAATTACTTTTAATATCTATTTTACACTTACAAAAAAAAAAAAGAAAACCGACAAGCATGTTTCATATACAAAAATGTACATTTGTGTTCATTTTGGGGGCGCTACGTTCAATTTAATTTTCTTTGCCGTCACAAAAAATTCAAACTTCAACGGTCGCGCAAGCAGTCACGACCACGAGCGTCATCACGAAGACCAGCGAAAATGGAAATCATCGATTATTTTTTTGTTTGAAGTTGTCATTTTTTATATCGAATTCACACCTGAATGAAACACTAAGGTGATTTAAGTAATTTGGCGTCAAAATAAGCATTTGAGTGGAGATTATTACTGGCGGTTCTTGTTGGTGAGTACCTGATCATGTTAGCGTTTGTTCGAAAACTGAAGTATTCGTAGTAGTTAAGGGGGTTTCTGTGAAACAAAGGTTTTTATCCATAAGATTTTCATCTTAATTTATTAAAAACGTCGTTCAGTTTTGACTCGATCGATTGTGCGTAGGCAAAAAGACGGCGTTGTCGTGACGACTTTTTAATAGAATTATAACGATATAGTCCTTAATCTTGTTTAGGAGGGCTTCTTTAATAAACTCTTTATGTAAATGATAATGTTCTTTCATTAAGATACGTTTTTTGACTTTTGATTTAAACGTTTCTTAAATAACATTGTAGTTAGCGAGCTCCATTTTAAGGTAAGTCTCATTAGGCCCATTTTCAACTAACTTTAGTGAAATGACAACAAAAATCGATATTTGCTTTTGACGTCAATGTATAGAATTTTTTTTTTTTTACTTGTGTGTTTAGATAATTAATCCCAAGCGTGTCAAATCATCCGAAGTCCAGTTTCCACCATACAAACATTTTACAACTTAAACTTTTTACTAAATATTGTATTATTATTATTATTATTATTATTATTATAGCAGCATGCTTTCTTACTAGCTTTGATTCACGTTTAAAGCTTAAGTTTGCTCAGTATATCCAATTGCAAACGTTGAAAAATTAACTGTAGATCTTGAGTCAAACCCTTGGTCTGTTTGTTATAACCATTCATACTGAGTGAAAAAAATAATAACCGTTGTCATTTAATTACGTGAAATCAAAGTAAAAATAACCTTAATCCAATAGAATTATAAGTGCAATACGCATTTGAAGCGTAGCATATGCATCGTTGGGTTGGAGCGCCACCTAATGGTTGAGTACCTAAATCCAAAAACGTTTGTTTGTAAAGATGGCTTGACTTTTTCCTAACAGTTTTAGCAACTTTATAGGTCTTGGACTCCAGTGTTTAAGGTCAGTAAGGACATTATACTATCCTTTATAAGTTGCATTCATGTATTCTTTCTCATCTTAAAGGGGAACCATCCTGTTGGGACATTGAGACTCTGTTGGAGGTAAGTATTTTAGGGTCAGTCCTCTTGCGTAACTGTTGACTTCTGAGATTTATAGTGATGGATAAACGCACAATAAATGTGTGTTTTGTAGTGCAATACTGAAACTGTGACGGCACAAAATGTTCCGAGCAAAGCACACCATCATGCAAGCATTGGTGGTTCAGTGGTAGAATTCTCGCCTGCCACGCGGGAGGCCCGGGTTCGATTCCCGGCCAATGCAGCAGCTTCTTTTGGAGATCTTTTACACACTTACAAACAAATGCTTTTTTTTTTTATTAGCGTTTATTTGGGTTTTGATTGTTTATTATTTTACATAACGCATGGCACTTTCTAGTAAGATCCCATTGCATTTAGTGTTCTTACAGCAAGTTCTTGCGTACATTTGATGTCCAACAACAATTGTGATTTATACAGTGTGCTAATTTCTATTTCAGACTCTGCATAGAAATAATGAGTGCTTAAATGTAAGAGCTTCAGATCAGGAGACCTCAATATAAGAAGTGCCGCAGTGAAACGTTAAGGTCAAATTTGAATTAAAACAGTGTTATGATGTAACGACAACACTGCGAAACCTGTTTTGCCTCTTTTTAATATCAAAACATAATAAAATCTTGAACAAGTCATAATTAGATGTTGACGGCAGTAACCCAGGTGTTGCAACAAATGGGCATTGTGCTACACTCACCACCACTCCTCGTTAGTATAGTGGTAAGTATCCCCGCCTGTCACGCGGGAGACCGGGGTTCGATTCCCCGACGGGGAGAAAACACTTTTTCTCCAACTCTTTTATAAACTCCCCATTGTATATATAAACTGATGATCACTGACAAATAACATTTTTTTTTTTTTTATTACTAAAGACAAAATCTCACTAGTAGATTAGTTTACTTAAGGAAAAAAAAAAAAAAAAAAAAAAAGATCTTTGCTTCTCTTTTACTTTAATAGTTTTTCTAGGCTTTTGCATGTTTTTCTTGTCCCGCTGACTTTAAAGACAAAATGTAAAAAAAAAAAAAAAAAAAAAAAAAAGTACATTTTACACAATCACACTACTGTGTTATTTTTGAGCTTGTTTTCCCAGGCCGGTTAGCTCAGTTGGATAGAGCGTGGTGCTAATAACGCCAAGGTCGCGGGTTCGATCCCCGTACTGGCCAGCTCTTTTGTCTCCGCGACTGCAGGAGACAAGTAGATCACTTGTCCGAGTAAAACATTTTTTTTTTCCTTTTTTGTCGTTAAATATAATTTATTCTGAAGCAATATTCTTACAGTGTTCAACCAGCTTTGACACATTTAAATCTGCATATTTTTTATATTTTTACCATTAAGGGCATTTTTTCCTAATCATATTAAATCATTTTATATTCTTAAATATGATCAATAAATTAAATTAGAATAAGGCACTATAGGGCTGTTACCAATCAAATTAAATAATTTATACAAATTACAACAGCATTAAATAATGTTAAGAGATTGTTTTAAATATTTTTGAATATACAAATAAGGAATGCTGGAAAGACTTAAACATGAAACTAAACTGCCAGTAGGTGGTGAGTGAGTGAGTCATTGAGTCGATTCATTCAAACGGTTGATTCATTCAAGATTGAGGCAGTCGTTTAAGAATGAGTCATTGAGTCTATGATTCTGCCAATTCATTCAAAACGCTGAATCATTCAATAACACTGTTGCTGTGAGATGTGTTATGGTTCTGCTGTGATCTTTGAGCTATTTTTGCTGTTGAAATAGAAAAAAACAGTCAATATTGCATCTAAAATGTAAGTGACTTTTAATTGTTTATGGCATTTTGGTTATTCCCTAGTTATTTTTTGGTATTGACGTTTTAATCAGGATACTTGTCTGGTCGGGCAAGTAAAATTCAAACAAAAAAACCTCATTCATGACAATAAGAGCAAGGCTCGACATTAACGCTTGTCCGGGACATACAAAGAAACTCAGTTAACATACACGGTTAAAATTTGTTACAAATTGTGGAGTTTTTATATCTATAACAACCTATGATAGCCTACAGTTAAGCAACATGACAGAACCAAGAGTGCTGTCTTCCTGAATACCGTCACGACTGAAAATGACTATTATTATGACAGTTCCATAAACATTTAATTAGCATTAAGCCGCTTACATTTTAGATGCAATATTGACTGTTTTTGTTAGATTTCAGCAGCAAAAATCGTTCCAAACAAAGATCACAGCAGAACCTTAACGCATCTCACAGCAACAGTTACTGAACGATTCAGCGTTTTGAATGAATCAGTTGAATCAAAGATTCAGTTACCTATTCTTCGTAAACAACTGCCTCATTCTTCAATGAATCATCCGTTTGAATGAATCGTTTAAATGACTCACTCATTAAGATCTTTCCAACATTTCTTATTAGTATATTCAAACATTTAAAACGATCTCATAACATTAATGCAGTTGTAATTTTTTTGTGTGTATAAATTATTTAATTTGATAGTACCTATAGTGCCTTATTCTAATTTTAATTTCTAGATCAAATAAAAAAATTAAATGAAAGCTGAAGCATAGCCTATATTTAATAAGACTATGGAAAAAATGCCGTTTATAAAAGGTAAAATCCGGACAAGCAAATTTTTTACTCGGACAAGTGAGTGACAGATTTACTTGTCCAAAGGACAAGCACATGAAAAGGCTTAATGTCGAGCCCTGAAGAGGTAGAATTGAACAGGTAGAGGTTAAAGCTCACTGGAAAAATGTCTTATTTGTTAACATTAGTTAATGCATTAGCTAAACATGAACATTTCTTGATTTAGTTTTATATTTAAATTTTTTAGATTTTCTGTTTTCGTTTTAATTTTAGTCCATGTTAGGTAATTTTGTTTATATGTCTGTATAGTTTTTAGTAATTCCTTAAATAAGGCCTTAAAAAGTCTTAAAATCATATTCAGTGGGTCTTGAATATTTTGGGTCACATTACCGGGAAAATTTCTCCAGTCTGACGGACACAGTTATCATTGGACAAACCGCAGAATGATTCGTCTGATTTTATTACATTAAGCGATGGATAATGGATAGTGTATTTCTGGTATCAGTGTTTGAGGTCCGCGCTGCCTGACTGTGAGAAGTGAGCGTAACGGCAAACGTAAAGAAATTCACAGAAGAAACATACTGAGGTAAATTCAACATGTTTAGTTTATTGCTACTATAGGCATATAGTTAAATAATATACCATAACAAGGGATGCTTAGGGCTGTTTGGTCCCTGTACGACCGGAGCAGGAGCTTGGTCCGCATTGCCGGCAGCAAGTCGGACTTGTTCCCAGTGCATGTTGGACTCCGGCAGGGCTGCCCTTTGTCACGGGTTCTGTTCATAATTTTTATGGACAGAATTTCTAGGCGCAGCCAAGGGCCGGAGGGTGTCCGGTTTGGGAACCACATGATTTCGTCGCTGCTTTTTGCGGATGACGTTGTCATGTTGGCCTCCTCAGACCAGGACCTTCAGCGTGCACTGGGGCGGTTTGCAGCCGAGTGTGAAGCGGCCGGGATGAGAATCAGCACCTCCAAATCCGAGGCCATGGTTCTCAGTCGGAAAAGGGTGGCTTGCCCACTTCAGGTTGGTGGAGAGTTTCTTCCTCAGGTGGAGGAGTTCAGGTATATTGGGGTCTTGTTCACGAGTGAGGGAAGGATGGAACGGGAGATTGACAGACGGATCGGTGCAGCTTCTGCAGTAATGCGGTCGATGTACCGGTCTTTCGTGGTGAAGAAGGAGCTGAGCTGTAAGGCGAAGCTCTCGATTTACCGGTCAATCTATGTTCCTACTCTCACCTATGGTCATGAGCTGTGGGTCATGACCGAAAGGACAAGATCCCGGATACAGGCGGCCGAAATTAGCTTTCTCCGCAGGGTTGCTGGGCGCTCCCTTAGAGATAGGGTGAGAAGCTCAGTTACTCGGGAGGAGCTCAGAGTAGAGCCGTTGCTCCTCCACATCGAGAGGAGCCAGTTGAGGTGGCTCGGGCATCTATTTCGGATGCCTCCTGGACGCCTTCCCGGGGAGGTGTTTCGGGCATGTCCCACCGGGAGGAGGCCCCGGGGAAGACCTAGGACACGCTGGAGGGATTATGTCTCCCGGCTGGCCTGGGAACGCCATAGGGTTCCCCCGGAAGAGCTGGAGGAAGTGGCTAGGGAGAGGGAAGTCTGGGCGTCTCTGCTTAGACTGTTGCCCCCGCGACCCGGCCCCGGATAAGCGGAAGAGAATGAATGAATGAATGAATGAATGAATGAATGAATGAATAACAAGGGAGCTATTTTGCTGAGTATTTTCACGAGTGCACAAACTAGTAAAGTTACTTATATTTTAGACACAATATTGACTGTTTTGTTCAGTTTCACCAACGAAAATAAATTCCAAACAAAGATGTTAAATTCCAAACTGTTTTAACTCAAACCAAGCAGCAGCGCATTTTGTTTTGCTACTGCGAACCAGTCGGTGGAAATGAAGTGACTTACCGCCACCTACTGGTGGTTTAGGGTATTACAAAAACATATTGAAACATTTCTTATTTCTTATAGGCCTAGTCAATATTTAATTAAAACATTATTTTTTGCAGTTGTAATTTTGCACTGTAAATTGTTTAATTTGATAGGTAACAGCCCTATAGTACATTTTTGAATTTTGATTTTTTTTTAAGCTGAAGAAAATATTACTTAAATACCACCAAAAAGCTTGGTGATACGATACTTTGTGGGGATAAATCGGGCTTTTATTGTTACATTACACTGTAGTGGACATCAGTGAACATCTCAAGTATGTTATGAAAGATACAACAGGATAATTTGATATACTATTTTACTTTATGCAGTATGTGTGTAAAATGATCATAAATGAAAAATAAGTGCACTAATGGGAGTAATAATTGGCAACATTTTCATTAGAGTATCTGATATTTAATAGAAATATTGATTTATAATGTATTTTCCTGTTCACTCGTGTCTTCCAAAATGCCTGATTTCCATGCTTTAAGTGCTTTAAGCTGCTCTGATGTCCACTGCAGTGGACGTATGCGATCAAGGTCCTGTTTAGTAACATAAGTAAGTCATATTCTGATTTTGAAACCCCATAACAATTTCCTGAGATACTGATTAATAACAAACTTTGAAAATTGGCCCGATTTAAATGATAATTGCAAAATATAATCATATTTCCATAAGAATGTAAAATGTGATCATTCAGTCGGTGCCAGTCATATTTAGAGACAGAAGAGTTGGTGAAACCTGGGAAAATCCCTGAACGTGTTCTTCACAGGACACCCGGGCTTAAAACTGTGTTTAGAGAAACAAATCACTAAAACATAATACCCACTACAGTTAGCAAAATGCTGTGCTTGGGTCACGGGGGGGTATTTTGTTTTCTTTTTGCTTTAAATATTACATATAGGCATGTGATATAATGTGTATTTCCATCACAGATTTGGTCTTAAATTTCTCCTAAGCTGGTATTAAAAGGTCTTAAATTTAACTTGTTCATATCTGTAGACACCCTGGATATACACTATTTAATTGTTTTAATTTTGGTTAATTTAGCTTATTAATTAAGTTTTGAGAAATTATTGTATTTTTGGAGAAATCTTGGCAACTAGGTGAAATAAAATAAGTTATATTTTATTTCATAAATGTTTTTTTATGGTTTTAGGTACGAGGCCCACTAGGGGGCAGTGTTCACCAGTGAATTTGAGATAAAACAATGCCAAATGCTTAAGTAGAAATGTCTGAATTTCACTCTTGTAATTTTCACAGACTGGAACATCAAACAACAAGTGAATGTCATTACTCTTGCAAAATGAAAAATTTTGCCCCGTGTGAGGCTCGAACTCACGACCTTCAGATTATGAGACTGACGCGCTGCCTACTGCGCCAACGAGGCCTGATGTCCCACCGTGCAATGGCTCCTCATGTCACACACGCTGCTGGTTTCTCTAATGCTCCTTCCTTTATCTAACTAATCAGGTAAGGCTGAGTGAGCATTTCAGTTACAGTTGTACTTGTATATGTTTGTGTGCACATCTACAACGATCCCTAAAGCTAGTTTGTGCAAAAAAGATTGACCAGAACAATAGACCAGTTTAAACAGTGAGATCCGTGCTCTTCCACCAGAGGGAGCCAAAGCGAAACAGCCATTTTCAAAGGTGGCCTTGAATAGGTCAGTGTGTTTTTCAACCTAAGGTTTGTGTCAAAAACCCCCCCTTTGATAAGAACACGGCATCTGCGTGTGCCACGTTATCACATGCTGTGAGCAAATACAGCGTTGGTGAGCTAGTGTCTTTCTTTCTGTTCAGCACAGCTAGCTGTGCACTACTCGGATTGAACATCATGTCAGGGCTCAATGCCTCGCTGGGCTACTTCTTAACTATAGTAGGTGTGAGTGCAGTAGGAAGGGCGCTGTTCGCCCGATGGAGGCCACGATGGACTTTCCTGACCGAGTTCATCGCTGCCTTCGCGCTCGCCGCCTGTCGACTTGAAGTGGACACCATTGCGGAGGTCGGTCAGTGGGCTGGTGCGCTTGGGCCCGACGTGGCCATCACTATGCTTTTCCTATCCATCACCATTCATGCCATCGTCATGCAAGGCGTAAGTGGAAATCCATCGGTGACGTTAATGGGAGTCCTCCAGAAAGACGTTGGCGCAGTGGCGGGCGTCCTCAGCGTCGCGGCGCAGTTACTCGGTGCATACTTTGCGCTGGTAGTTGCCGGCAAGTACTGGGAAATGGAGCTGACCGACATGCACATGATCAAGAATCTGATGATGGCCGAGTGCAGTACGTCGTTGCGCGTCCCGCCGCTACAGGGTGTGTTGGCCGAAGCCCTCGGTGCCGTGACCTTTCACCTGGTTTACCTCGTCCTGAAGAGCCGCTCACAGCTGCTGAGGATTCCCATATTCGCTCTGCTGCTGACGTTCATCGCCTATGCAGGTGGGTTTGCAGTTGTCAGAAGATTACATTTAAAATGCACATATCAAATAAAGATTGTGAATTTAAAATGCATATATTAAATATAAATTGTTGATTGAAAATGCATATAAAAATAATGGCTTCAATTAAAAAACACATTTTATGCAAGGATTGTGGATTTAAAATACATGTGTTAAATTAAAAATTGTAGATTTCAAATGCATTCATAAAATAATGACTGCAATTAAAACGCATATTAAAAAAGGATTGTAGATTTCAAACGCATATATTAAATAAAGATTATTCACACACCATTCATGCAAGCAAGGATAGCAAAATAAAGTAAACTGACATAATATACACAAAAATTCTTCATACAGTGACTACCAGTAAAACTGATAAATGCGGGACCATATTCTGACACAGTTCTTGTCACATTAAAACTAGAGTGAATACACTTTGATAATGTGAGAAATGTTGAAGGTGGTTTGACTACGTATTTAAAAGGCATATATTGAATAAGGAGCATAGATGCATACATTAAATCAAACATTTTGATTTTAAATGCATATTAAATAAGGATTGTGCATTTTAAATAATGCATATATTCAAAAATGTCGATTTCAGATGCTTATCAAATAAATGCTCAATAAATAATTTAATTAACTGCGTAATTAAAATGCATATATTAAATAAGGATTGTAGATTTCGAATGCATTTATTTAGGGGTGCACTAGCACGTACATGACCTCAATAACATACCGAATAAATGGCATTTTTTAAAATCCTTTAAAATCTTGACTTAATTGGCAATGATTTGGTGAAGTATTATTTTAAACCCTCACAAATTTCTCTGTCACACCAGGAAACAACTACACATCTGGCTATGTGAATCCATCCCTTGCTTATGCGCTGACATTCACCTGTCCTGGACACACTTTCCTTGCGTATTCTCTCGTGTACTGGCTCGGGCCTCTTATCGGTAAGTCAGAAATATTCATTAATACCAAGTATTCAAACAATACTTCAGACGTGTAGAATTATACACTTACACCATGTATTTTTCAGGCATGATTCTTGCGCTCTTCCTG
Organism: Paracanthobrama guichenoti; assembly: GCA_018749465.1. NCBI lineage: Eukaryota > Metazoa > Chordata > Actinopteri > Cypriniformes > Gobionidae > Paracanthobrama > Paracanthobrama guichenoti. The sequence goes on from CM031964.1 coordinate 4,578,847, forward strand.
TATTTGGGAAACATCCCACTGCTGTTCAGCAGGAATCTACTTTACTCCAAGAAGGCACGTTTCCGTGTGCCCAAAGGGAAAACTTCTGAAGACAAGACGAACTGAGACTGATAAAAACCAGCACTGATATGGTCGCTTTGTAAATCACATTTTATTGTCAGAAAGCATATGGTTAAATGTGAAATCTGTTTGATTGGTTTACGGTGCAGTTGCAACAAACCCTTACGAAGTTACGAAAACGAATCAGTCGTCTGCTTTATTCTATCCTGTTACACGAAGTAAAAATGTTGAGTTTGTTCTACATTTGTCAGATATGAAATTTCTACTAACATCTATGCCGGCTTAAGTAATATCCTCCTGGGACCCAGAAAAATACGCTTTTTGAATTTAGTCTTTTTTCATGTCAGTACATTGTTTAGAGCATATTTGTGCATTCACACCAGACGCGAATGAAGCGATTAACGGTGAGTGATTTACATATTAAGTCAATTCCCTGATTCACGGGAATGAGGCGGTGTGAATGACGCGATTCACGCATTCAATTCTTCTGGATCTGATGACATAAACCACAATAAAGACAATAGCCACGCCCACCAGAGCAGAGAGGACCAATCGGATCGCAGCTTCAGTGGGACCATAACAGTGGACTGAGGAATAAAAACATCAAACTGAGATCAGCTCAGTCAATAAACGCTAATATCAGCGCTGACATCAACTAATATCAGCCGTGCTGCCGTACCTGCACATGTGTGACAGAGCTGAGTGATGTCCAGATGTTGAGTCTGGTGGCTGATGGGATTGTTCAGCACACAGCTGTAGGTGTTGTTATCCTGATATTCCACCTCCAGAGGTAGAGAGAGACTGATGCTGAGATCAGACGCACTGATGCTGGACAGTAAACTGTTTCCTTTGTACCAGGAGAGAGTCACATGACCCACATTCACCACTGATGAACACACCAGTGAACATGAGGATGATGATGATGATGAAGATGAAGGACAGTTTGTAGAGTTAGGGTAGAGTGGAGGAAAACGCCCCCCTTAAGGAAAATGTGACATTACAGTGAAACAAAACATAAATGTGACTAGAATTGCCATCTTGGTTTTGAGTGACTATGGCAGGAGTTATTCACCAAATATTAAAATTGCTCAGCCTTCATAATTAATTAGTATTTTGACTGAAAATATTTTTGTACAAAGGGTGGGGCCCAAGGTGGGGTAAAATGCAAGCTTTCTTACCAACCAGTTTGCTTCATAGATCAACAGCAAAATCAACAGACTAGTTTTTAATCTCTAAAGGTAAAAGGCAAGTAATGTATCAACATGTATAGGCCTATATATTAATTATTTAATATAATTATTTAATAATAATTATTGTCAGTCGTTTGTGAGCCTTTTCATTAGTGTTAATGAGGCCACGCCCACGGAGCGCACGTTCTTTTGAGATTCAAAAACTGACGCAGTCCTTGAGAGCAGAGCCAACGCCCACATCAACTCAAACACATCAAGATTAGAGCATGTGCTTTACATCATTTTGAGACGCAGTGAGAATAATTTACTGGAATAATTAACCTCAGAAAAAATGCTGTTTATTTCTAAGAGTAACTGCCAGCCGATTGTGAGGTAAGTTTATTCTGTTAGCATCTGTGAATATCAAACCGCAAAAGACCATTTAAATACGAATCCTGCTGCAACATACAATGTCATAGATGTAAGATTTATTCGGCCTGTTTTGGACAGATTATGAAGTGTTTATTGTAAAATAGCCTAGTGTCACATCAATAAAGATTTTATTCGCAAACTTCTGCTCAGATGCTATAAATATAGTACCAGTCAAACGTTTTGTGTTCAGTAGCCATTAAAACATATTTTGTTTCATATTGATGTTTAAATATTATAGCCTAATGTTATTTTTTTATTTAATATATGTTGATTGTGAAAAGTGCAGCATGAGTAATAAAGGACACATCATTAGATGCGCAATATATCAGAAGACATGATTTTGACCACTTCATTAAGTTTTGTTTTGTCGAAAGCCATTCTTTAAAGTGAATTTCATTTTGTATAAATCGTCTCTTAAATTTAATCAATGTTTTAAATATATTTGCTTCTTATTTAATAAATAAAAAGCAAATACAGCAGACAGTAGTCTTAGCGCTGCCATGATCATGCGTCGCACGCGTGTCTCATAAATGAACCGAAACTTTAAATGATATTTGAGTATTGTGATAGTTTACAAAAATCAAATGATTCTGAATTTTTTTGTCATTGAAATGACAGTCCCAGTCAACCTAAACTCACCCTATACTCTTTTAAATCATAATTGCATTGCATTATGTTGTTTTAAATCCCAAATATTTTACTTATAACATTCATCATTACCAATTATTCAGTTATTTGTATTTACTGAATACTGAATTGTGTTCAGTGTCACAATATTAGTTTTTCTTAGCATGAGACTTCTTTCAAAAACAAAAATAGTAGTCAAATCTTTTGATAATTTCAAATATAATAGGCCTTTGTAATGTGCCTTTGACTACATTCTAAATAAACTACAACAAAATATATTTATTTTGTCCTTTTACTCTCTGTCACTTACCTGAGGCTCATTCATTATGCAGCTCATTATGTGATCTTTTGTTCTCTCAGGTGTGATTCACAGCATTCATGTATTCATGATCATTCACACCACTTTGCATAAGGCCTTTGTAAAGAAAAAGTGTCTTAAATTCAATACATTGTTTAATGTGAATGAACAGGCACAATGACTCTCACATCAGTTTGAAGCAAAAACTCTCTAGGCAACACCACCCATTAGTCTTAAGTCTCGTGGACACATATCTATTGTGTGTTTTGTGGCCTTAATTCAGTGACTTACATTTTCATTTTTGTTTTCAAAAACCATGCATTAACGTTATTCGCTCAAAAATACAAGCATGTACATACATGTTACTCTCATATTATAGTTTGCGCTGAATACAGCGTCATTACACTTTTGCCATTAATGTGTTTATAAGAAACTGAAAAAAGCAAAAATGTCAGAGCACGTCAAAACTTCTAAAGGGCCTCAAAACAGCTCAGACTTCAGAGGGTTAACCCGGGTGCACACTGTGCGATTTTAGCCACGATTTGGCCATCCGAGACAAATTTAGCAAATCCTAAAAGATTCCTCCGATCCTGTATAGGCTAAAATCTGAAGTCTTTGTTCGTTAGTTTGACATGTTCACCGGCAGCCGATTAATGACCGCTGTGATCAAATCTGACCTCAGACGAAATTTTGCCAGTGTCAGGAGATTTGGTGCACAGTCCTGCAGTGTGATTTCTCCTACAACGTCCATTAAATTATCTTCGTTTTTCAATACAAACTATGATCAAAATGAGCGCTAGAGATTTCTTTGTAGCCACCATTTCAATCCTGCGTGTAAAGACAACTTAGATCTTACAGTGTGACAGGGGATCATGTTCGTACAGTCTGATAAGGAACAATCGTAAAGGACTATTATAAATCGCACAGTTTGCACCTGACTTTATTCACAACCCACCCATCTGAGACGTTGCTGAGGTACATGGTGGCCTTAAAAACTCAAATAAACATACCTGAATTCTGTTATGGAGTAATACGTGACTCCGCAGCACAGTAGTAGGCCTACAGGAAATCTTCCTCCTGTGCTTGTTCCCTGAAGACAGCGAACTCCCGATGCTCATGTTAACCTGGTACTATATGGTCCTTACCAGATCAATAAACCGCTAATGAAGCGAGTGTCTTCAGCCTTTAGGTCTTTCACCAGTCATATTTAGAATAACTTGAAACACAGTCTGTATTAACAATCCATGCCGCTAAAGAATGATGATTGTCGCAATTTCCTGCTCTAAAGCACTCAAAAACCCACCCAAATCATTCACTGCCACAAGATTGTGATAGGATCCCACTGTCATGAAAACCAAGGTGTAACAGTGCCATTTACCCCTATAATTGTAATGATTTGATTTGCATATTCAGCAGAAGGAGTGAGGATCCAAATGCAGTTTATTTACAAATATAATCCAAAAGTCATAGTCCATACCAGGCACAGAGTCTAAGCACACGTTAATAGTCTGAACACATAAAATCCACAGAGGTAGTCGGGAACGAGAAATCCAAGACTCAGAGATAAACAATTACCAGAAACAAAGAGACTACTCAGGGACACTGAATGTCACATGCAAAGTAGACAGGGTAAATTATATGATTAACATCAGCACAACTGAAAACAGTAAACTAATAATGAGCAGTGGATTCTGGGAAATGGAGTCCGGGAATAACAGAGTCTGAGACAGGGGACTGCCATCTGCTGGTACATAAGAGCACTGCAGCTGACAGGTGTAACAATAATGATGACAATATCAAATTATAAAAATGAATCAATTCTTCTACCAGAACAATACAACAGGAAAACTGATCAAACATGGCAAATACAGTAAAAGAAAATTAGCAAGTGACAAAAATGTTTCTACCCAAACATGGAGAAACTATTAAAGTATGTCAAATATTCGCAAATGGCAGTCAAGAAATAATCAGACTTTAACCCTTTGCACACACCTTACTTTTGTGTAAAAAAAAAAGTGTGAAATCGTGTGCAGAAAATGAACGACAATGGTTAGGGTTTATTAAAAAACCCTGTTTCAATACAATGGGGCTAAATTGGCCCACGTTTTAGTATATAAAAGTATATTTTAAGTGTAACAGTAGAAAGTAACTATTTTTTTCGTTGTACTGCAACTATACTACAAGCGAACTTATAGGTATACTGATCATTTACTAGTCAAATACTTGTTGAACATTTATTAGTTTATGAAATTGCTAGAAATACACTTTTGAAGTATACTCTCAGTAAGTGGTTTCCTCTTCATGGGTTCAGCACTTCATTCGTTAACGTTTAGCAGTTTTGAACTTATGTGCTGTTTGATGTTTGATGATTGGATTATTTTTAATCTTCTAACACTTGTTTCTGCTGCTTCTTCACCTGTGTTTGATCCGGAGATTCTGTACTCTTTCAGAAGATGCGTAATAGTGTCCCTACCATATAACAGTGAAAACATGAATAGCCTGAAAATTCAGTCAATGGGAAAGTAGATTTGAAGTAAATTCCTATGTAAGTGGACTAGCCTACAGAAAAATTCTGAATTATGAACATATCCATTTCCTTTATAAATCAATATTTTAAACAATGTAAATTTATAAGACAGCATGTAAAACTATGTGAAAATATTTAATAGGCTGCTCAATCAAAAGATTAAACAACTAAAAGCCAAGAATACTTAATTATACTTAAGTAGGGATGCACTGAAATTAAGATTTTGGGTCGAAACTGATAATTCTGGATGGCCTTCGCCAAAAGGCGAAACCGAAAATGCTGATACTGAATTTAAAAAAAAAAAAACAAGCCATTGTATACACTATATTGCCAAAAGTTTTGGGACGCCTGTCTTTACATGCACATGAACTTTAATGACATCCCATTCTTAATCCGTAGGGTTTAATATGGAGCTGGCCCACCCGTTGCAGCTAAAACAGCTTCAACTCTTCTGGGAAGGCTTTCGACAAGGTTTAGGAGTGTGTTTATGGGAATTTTTGACCTTTCTTCTAGAAGTGCATTTGTGAGGTCAGACACTGATGTTGGACGAGAAGGCCTGGCTCGCAGTCTCCGCTCTAATTCATCCCAAAGGTGTTCTATCGGGTTGAGGACTGCCAAGTTCCTCCACACCAAACTCGCTCATCCATGTCTTTATGGACCGACGCTTTGTGCACTGGAGCGCAGTCATGTTGGAACAGGAAGGGGCCATCCCCAAACTGTTCCCACAAAGTTAGGAGCATGACATTTTCCAAAATGTCTTGGTATGCTGAAGCATTAAGAATTTCTTTCTCTGGAACTAAGGGGCCAAACCCAACCCATGAAAAAAAAAACCCACACCATAATCCCCCCTCCACCAAACTTTACACTCGGCACAATGTAGTCAGGAAAGTACCGTTCTCCTGGCAACCGCCAAACCCAGTTCACGTGAAGGGGTAGGGGTGTCTCGATTCGCTTTTGGCTGGAGTGGTAGGGGGAAGCCCTTCAAATTAAGATTTTTCAGGACCACACTTCAAACGAAGGGATATGAGGAATTTCCCTGCATACACAGACTACCATGCTGTTAGAATGTGTGTAGGGATGTTGACACTCGGGATCAATCACGTGTGTTGCATGGCTGCCAGTTTCTCCATAGCTTGCTAGAAGCACTATTTGAGGGATGTAAACACAAATGAATAATACAGTTAAAGAAATATCTGGTCATCCTTCATAATGCAGTCGCTATTTACATCACGTATCGTCTGTTAACTCTTGTGTTACCAAGGCAACAACTGACTCATCTGTATTACATTGCAAAGAGCTCTATTACTGCAGCACCACCGTAGAAAAAGAAACCACCGTACCGGCCAGCTCAGATCGGCATGGAATGGAAAAGTTAACAAACAAAACAGTGGTGCGAAGGGGTATAAAATAGAATTGGGATTGGGCCTAACTGTAGTGTATTCAGGTACAGACATATAATAATTAGGCCTAAATGTAAAATAACACTGTAGTGTTCACTGTATAAATTAAATATCGATTAATCTTTGTTAAAGCTGTGTTTTGTTGTTTGATCTGAAACACGACTGAACTGTGATTTATCTGGTTGTGACCCCAGTCACAGTTTCCGCTCACACATCCGTCTCCTTTAACATCATGAGAATCAACAAGCTTTTGCTTATCTTACATTTTCAAATTAATTCTGGCCCTGAATGAAAACTAACAGAAGAAGAGTAAAATATAGGATTAGATATCTGAATCTTGTCATCGTTTTTAGGTTAAAAAGCCATTATTGTACACATACTGTACATCAATGTTGCCCGTCTTTCTGAAACGCGTTGATTTTACAAAGCTCTTTGTTCTGAAAAGCGTGCTGTGCTCTGATTGGCCAGCGATCCTGTGCCTTGTGATTGGTCCGAATACCTTAAGCATGTGACAGAAATTTCACGCCCGTTACCATATTTGGAACATCAGCTACCAAAGCAATATTGACAAGTGATAATGTTGATACTATTCGCGCCCGAATCTGATCCGGAAAATGCAGATGACCAAGCTGATCGATCAGTGTTGCCAGCGCGACTGGACCAGAGCGTATCAGACTGGATTGCATTTGTGATCGTGAGAAACGTCAATCAAGCGCTACTCTATACTGCTCAAAACTCGCGTTTGAATAGTCAGTAGCAAATTCTTAAAAATGAAAACATACTTACAGGCTGTGTTTGTGAGTCAGAAATGCCAGACTGTACTTGCAAAGACGGAATTGCTCCACTTTTATAATCAGCGTTTGTGCACAGCCGGCCTCTCCCAGGCTTCCGAAAACTGTGCAGCACACAGTCGAACAGTTGGGTTGTGCTGCTCTGGAACAGAGTTGTAAATAAAGCTTAGCCACTTTTTTTTTAAAATTGTCCTCCCTTTGGAAGGCCAAACAAAGTAGTTTGGCTTTTGCAACGAAAAACAAAGTGTCTCCACGTGACATGGCAGCAACAACAATACTACAGTGAGAATAAAAACACAAAGTTTAATAAATAACTTTGGACTTTTCTGTGTTATTTATTAAACTTTGTGTTATTTTTATAATCATCTTCATTGGATTATACGTGACTACTAGACCCTCAAAAATGAGAAGAGGAATGGACATTGCATTTATTAATGTTGCCCCAATGAGGCCAATAGAATTTTGGATGGAGGGACAGTTTTTATGTTCCAGAGGGGCAGAGACTTGGAGCTGTATGTGGAGGAGTTCAACATCTACCATCTTGCCACCTACGATGACGTCTGTCTAATTGAGAGATTTCGATGCGGTCTGGAAGAAGATCTCTGCTGTGGGTGAAAGGATCCACATTCACAGTGGGCAAAGCAGAGGATATCTACACCTCAGAGACTCACAGCCCACCATCACCCCTCATCACGGAGACAACTATCCCAAAGTCCCCCACAGATGGAGAGCTTCCATTTGTCGTGGATACAGAGCCTGTGACGACAGCACCAACATATGCCCCAGAGCCGAAGCCCCAACGTGAGTCTGACCAGGGGTGTGAGCCGTCCCAGAGGGAATACTGGTGGAGTTTTTTGCTTGTTAAAAACAACAACCTGTGTACTGTACTAGGCTAACTGAGACTTGTTAAATCACTTGCATGCTGTTGCCCCTTGTTGGTCTGATTGCAAAGTCACTTTGGATAAAAACGTCTGCTAAATGATTAAATGTATTTAAGTTGTAGTCTTTTCAGTTCTCAGTTGTCTTGTATTGTCTGTGCTTTGCACATTGCCTCACACATGGATTATCTTCTGAGTTATTTATTAAACTTTGTTTAATTCATTTTAAATAATTTTTATAATCATCTTCGTCTTCACTGGGTTATACATAACAGCTGGGGAGTGATTGACATAATAAATAAAACATGGAGAGACTCTTGAACCTCAGAGTGAGAAAACTTTATTGATAAACACAAGCAAAAATATATATGGCAAATGGACAGAAGTGGTTGTAAAGTGAGATCTTTGTGTCTTTATAGAAACACTTTTTTTGTATTTGAGAGAAATATAAACAAAGCCTTGCAAATGGGATTTTAAAAATCTGACACTGAAAGTGCAAGCTCAAGCAATCATCTGTATTTATGACAAAAACACAGATCAAAAAGTTCAGCAATCAGCTTTAGATTTCAATACTTCCTGAAAAAAGATGAACATATAAAGCAATTAATATATCTGACAAATGTAATGTTAATATATGCAAAATCAGTTTGTGAGAAATGACATCATCATTCATGTACCTGATGTGTGAATATGAGCTTGATCTCATTCAGCTCTTCTGGATCTGATGTCATAAACCACAATAATGACAGTAGCCACGCCCACCAGAGCAGAGAGGACCAATCGGATCACAGCTTCAGTGGGCCCACAACAGTGGACAGAGTCTGAGGAATAAAAACATCAAACTGAGATCAGCTCAGTCAATGAACGCTAATATCCGATAGGGACAAATGATCTCTACTCACCATTGACAGAAACTCTGAAAGCTTTTAATGATCGTTTTTTCCAAATATCATTAGCACATAATCTCCAGCATGTTCAGGTGTGATGTCTGTGATGGTCAGAGATCCAGTTTGATCGTCCAGCTTCAGTCTGTCTCTGAATCTCCCATCAAGAACACCGTTATATACAGCGATCATATCGGTCCGTTTATTGAATGCCGCTATTATAATTTTTCTAGTTCCAAATGTCCACTCAATATGATGATCGTCCTTCATTTCAGTAAGACCAGAGTTTAGAGTGACTGAATCTCCTGATTCACGGACATCACTTCATCTGTATCACCACACACACACACACACACACACACACACACACACACACACACACACACACACACACACACACACACACACACACACACACAGAAACAGGGTTTGTCACAGATTCAGACTTTTAAATAACTTTATGACTGTTCATAAAAGCTTGAAATTTAAATCTGAAAATATCACAAAGCAACAGAACACATGTAAAAGACGCAAATTAGTGTGTGGATTAATATTGTGATGAAACAAATATTCAACTCACCATGGACAGCAAGAATGAAAATGGTGCTCATATTGAGGATATGTAGTATATAAACTCCAGCATGTTCAGCTCTGGTGTTTGTGATGGTCCAGTTTGATTGTCCAGCTTCAGTCTGTCTCTGAATCTCCCATCAAGAACACCATCATATACAGTGACGCTGTCAACTCGTTTATTGATTTCAGCGATTACAGCGTTTTCAGTCCAAAACCTCCACTGAATCACATCATCATCCTTCACTTCAGTAAAACCAGAGTCTAGAGTGACTGAATCTCCCTCCATCACTGACACTGACTTCATTTCATCATCACCAAACACACCTGAAGAACAGAGTTTGCCACAGATTCAGTATAATTCATTTATCCTAGTTTAACAAAGCCATCACTAACACTAGTTCTAGATTAAAGTATTTGAATAATGTTTTTCAGTGGTACAGACACAAAAACGGAGAAACACTTTTATATCAATAATTGGATTGGTGTTTTTAAAGATATTTGGTGTAACGGTTATTAAAACGCTTATGGTTGGAAAACATTAATGACTGATGAAACAGATAACAGCATTATAGAGAGAATATAGAAATCATTTTACTTCAGACAACTAAAATTAATCTAAGCTTTACATTGAGAAAAACAGGCTCAATTAATATATGATTAATAGACCACACTGAATATAGAGATGAATCTAAACTTGGTCTCAAAGCTCAGTTATAATTATATGAGAATAACAGTGAATGTTAACCTTCTCTAACTAATTTAACCAGTAATTTATCACATGATACCAGAACAGAAACAACTGATCAGATTGATCTGAAACACGACATTCAGAAAGCAAGGTTATTTTAGTATCACTTATACTCTGCACTCTCGGTTGATTAACCAACATCTTGCTTACTGGAGGTATGCTGGTTCCAAAATCTCGGTTTGGAGAAGTTCAGTCAGCCCAGAGTATGAAACTCAGAGTTAACGGTGACCACTCAAAGACATTTTCAACTGAGCGCTGAATCCAGGAGTCACTATAGAAATGGACATTAAGAAGCAGTGCATCATAGTGCATATCGCAACCTTGGGGGTAGTTGTGCAATTGATTTATGGGGTTCAAATTCACAGAAAAAACCTAGGGTATGGTATGAGTCCTTTTGGCCATACAACAATGTAAGGAGCGGTTTTACTGCTAAGACAAAAGCTGAGATCCAGCGCCCTGCATTAAAACAATAAAACTCAATCTGAAGAGAAGATCTCACAGAGAAACTGTAGGACACCGCCCTGTCCAAAACCCTCTCCCCTCTCTACCTCCTCCCCTTCCCCCTGATTCAAGTCCCAGAATGCAGATATACTACATATGATTTATCTTGTGAATCTATTGTTTTATCCCTTTCATGTCTGGTGTCTTTTTAAAGGTCACAGTGCGATTGGTAAAATGGTCTCAACATCACTGAAGTCACTGGTAGGGTGAGAAAGATTGAAACATATGAGACTTGTGTTCTCTTTTGAGTGGTCTCTCCAAAGATATCTGATCTTCTCCCCAAACTAGGTGTTTGTGTGTTGCAAATATGTACAACCCTTTGTTCTGGTCTGGGTATTTAAGGAAGGGTAGCAGGGCTGCCATTGGGAACATTCTGCAGACAGAAGCCCCCATGCAGTGTTGCGTCAGTGTCCTCTCACACACACACACACACACACACACACACACACACACACACACACACACACACACACACACACACACACTGTATGTATTGTGCCAGATATGACTCTTTGAAACTATTTTCATATTACTTGGTAATTGTATTTTATATTTTTATGCTGAAAGTTGTGTACCATGGATTCATGTTTAATTATGTTCTTTAAGTTCTGTCTGGCCAAAATAAATGTTAATCTTGATTTATTCTGTATTTTTCATAAATCATTACTCAAGTAGTGTCGCATGAGGAGTTTGTAGGAGTTTCCGTAAATCTTTCTGTCAGGGCAGATTCATACCGAGGACCCCATGACCGGAGCATGGCGCTAAGCATGAGGGGCAATCTGATTTCTGGGTGTCACTGTTATTATCAAGTTGCAGCTCTCGTGACTATTGCTAAAATTACACTTTCTGTTATGAGTAAGCATGTGCGACTCACTTAAAGGTAAAATAGTTCACTCTGTAATCCTCTGTAATATCAGAACTGACTAATTTGCGTGAGGTAATGTAATTATAATCGCGAGCATTATCCTCTGATGACTCCGGGTCCCATGGAGGAACAGTATTTGAAATTAAGAGATACTAAGAGAAATCAAAGATCTAAATTAAATCACAACTAAAATTATGATCAGCTGTTAAGTTACAAATGTAACAAATGTAACAAAGAATTGAGTCAGATTTAAAATTATTCATGGAGTCAGATTTAAAATTCGATAACAATAAATTAAGTGAATCCAACAGAAGTCCTTCAACCAGGCCGTTAGATTCCGTTCTTGGGCTAACGGATGGACCTTACAACAACGACATTCCCAAGTAATCATATTATAACTAAAGAAAATGTGGACAAAAATCCACTAAAAGAACTTTACAACAGACTTAACAACAATACAAAATCAATGCAAATACTGAAACAGCCCTAAAATTCACTGTGTCCTAACCATGTGAGTAAAATGATCTTTTCCATGTTAATCTGAGTTTTTTGTACTAACCAGCCGCAACAGCAATTCACGACGATACTATTTTACAAACAGTTTTCATTTCTGCGGCGTTGTGGCTGGAACAACATACAAAGTATGACAAGTGCAGATTATGTGCTTTATTTAATGTAAAAGAATTTAAAGTGAGTTTGAATATCATTTTTGTGACCTTTTATTGACATAGCCTTACTGATAACAACAATGGATAATTCACCTCAGATCTTGATAATAAATTAAAGGAAACAACTAATGTTCAAACTGTCAACACAAGGTGAGCAAACAAGAGTATTATTCTATGATAAAGTCACGCAGTATGTATTTTTAATCATGCTGTAAGATTTAGGAATTCGATATTGTACTTATTCATTTAGTTGTGAATGCAGTCAGTGCGCTTGTGGAGAGAGCCCACCCACACGCTCTTCTGATTGGCTGTGATATTTAATTGATTGATCTCGGGTTGAGTCTGGTTTGTCGCTAAAAAATCTTGTCACATCACGCCTGGTTAGGACACGGCATTAGGCTTAGGCTGTTTAAATTAGCTTTTTTAAACTAACGAGCGGCATCATGAGCTGTTTATTTCCCTGCTTGTCTGAATGCCAGGGTATGGCAAATGCCATACGTAAATGCCGCCCTGTTCAAGCGCGTAGCGCTGAAGCCCAAATTTTCATTGTTCATATTTTCAAGGATCAGCATTCTCCCCTGAAAGTGATCAGGCAGATCAAACCATAAATTGTAGAGACTTGAAACTTTGAGGGCTGGTAGTACTCACACCATCTACAATGCCACCAAGGCTCACCCCAATCGGCCTCACGGGGGTGCTACAGCATTGAAAAGTATGAAATTGCTCATAACTCCTAAACCGTTAGGCTTAACTAAGCTCAAGTGTCTTATATCATTGGAATCCTTAGCTCAAGAAGACAGACATGCCTCAGTACAGCAAGATTCTCTGGAGTGTGATTGTCAATAATTATCAAAAAAAGTAAAATTTTCGATTCACAGTGTCTAAGGCCGCCAAAATGTTTGAAGTGGGCGGAGCCTTTGAGTTTTCACGTCACGTAAAGGATTGTATGTTGCACGATTTTTGCACATGCCTACAATGTTCATGGCATATGGTAGTACTCCTCATTCTGAGAAACTTTGCCTCTTGCCTCAAATTTGCATCATTATGTGAGCACATGCGGCACATGATTCCAAAGAAGCAATCTAATTCCTATGTAAAATTACATTTAGATTACTGAAAAATGCTTGTCTTATCTACGTAGGACTTAAGTGAGCATATGCGCATATGATTCTAAAGAAGCTACGTGAAAAAAACATGAAAATGGCTATGACCACCCAGCCGTTAGTCCGACTGACTTGAAAATTGGCACGCAGTGTCTTTGTCCAAGGTGCCGTGATTTTCTTTGAGGACGTATCTCAGAATCATGGCTGTCATCGACCAATGAAGTTTTGAGGCCCTTTTGAAGTTTTGACATGCTCTGACATTTGTGCTTTTTTCAGTTGCTTATAAAAATATTAATGGCAAAAGTGCTTTCTGGAATACCCCCAGTTAACATGACATGACATGATTTTCTATGACATGCGCTGTAAAAAGCTGTATAAAGCTCCTTAATTAATTATAATTTTCCATAACTCGTGTTGTCTGGAGTTTTTTGTCTATTGAAATTTCTTGGGAAAATATTTTTGCAGTGTTTCGTCAGGAGAATAATCTAAAAACATAAAATAACAGATGTACGTCTATCCCTCACAGCCTTGCTTTCATTCCTGTTAAAAGCCAGAGATGATGCTGCTATGAATAAGGTCTTTAAACACTAATATCAAGAATATTTGAAGGACGGGACAAATGATCTCTACTCACCATTGACAGAAACTCTGAAAGCTTTTAATGATGGTTTTGCTCCAAATATCACCAGCAGATAATCTCCAGTATGTTTAGTTCTGGTGTTTGTGATGGTCAGAGATCCAGTTTGATGATCCAGCTTCAGTCTGTCTCTGAATGTCCCATCAAGAACACCGTTATATACAGTGAAGCTGCCGACCTGTTTATTGATTTCAGCGATTACAGTGGATTCATCTCCAAACATCCAGTGAATCTCATTATCATCCATTATTTCAGTAAGACCAGAGTTCAGAGTGACTGAATCTCCCTCCTTCACAGATGTCACTTCATCTGTAACACCAAACACACACACACACACACACACACACACACACACACACACACACACACACACACACACACACACACACAGAAACAGGTTTGTCACAGATTCAGACTTTTAAATAACTTTATGACTGTTCATAAAAGCTTGAAATTTAAATCTGAAAATATCACAAAAAACAACAGAACACATGTAAAAGACGCAAATTAGTGTGTGGATTAATATTGTGATGAAACAAATATTCAACTCACCATGGACAGCAAGAATGAAAATGGTGCTCATATTGAGGATATGTAGTATATAAACTCCAGCATGTTCAGCTCTGGTGTTTGTGATGGTCCAGTTTGATTGTCCAGCTTCAGTCTGTCTCTGAATCTCCCATCAAGAACACCATCATATACAGTGACGCTGTCAACTCGTTTATCGATTTCAGCGATTACAGCGTTTTCAGTCCAAAACCTCCACTGAATCACATCATCATCCTTCACTTCAGTAAAACCAGAGTCTAGAGTGACTGAATCTCCCTCCATCACTGACACTGACTTCATTTCATCATCACCAAACACACCTGAAGAACAGAGTTTGCCACAGATTCAGTATAATTCATTTATCCTAGTTTAACAAAGCCATCACTAACACTAGTTCTAGATTAAAGTATTTGAATAATGTTTTCAGTGGTACAGACACAAAAACGGAGAAACACTTTATATCAATAATTGGATTGGTGTCATCCACCACTTTGGCCAAGTGCGTTTTTAAAGATATTTGGTGTAACGGAAATTAAAACTCTTGTGGTTGGAAAAGATTGCTGACTAATGAAGTTTAAATAACAGCATTATAGAGAGAATATAGAAATACTTTTACGCTGGACATTTCAAATAAATGCTGCTGGTATCTGAGTTTCAAATTGAGAAAAACAGGGTGAATGAATCTATCGCTACTAGACCACACTGAATATAGAGCTCTCCTCTGTTTAACCAATAATCTATAACTCCAGAACAGAAGCAACTGAAGACATAAAAACTCATTTAAAACTCACCAGCCAGACGCCACACACACACTAACAGAGCAAAACTAATCTGAGAAACATTCTCTCTTCCATCGGTTCACTGAAAAACCTTAAAATGTCTGAAAACACACAGATTGATCTGAAACACGAACAAACTGATGCTGTGTGTGTTTGTGATCCTCCCAAAGACTGAACCTCTGTCACAGATTATTGTCAAAGCCATTTCCTGTAAAGCAGGAAGTCATGAAAGAGTGAAATATTGGATTAGATATCTGTATCTACTGGTGCTGATGATCAGATGACAATCTGCATAATTCATCAATGAAGTAATTTCATAATTGACTGTTGATTAATTTATTTTACTAAACTGTAACAAAGTTTTGTGGAGTGGAAGATTGTAAGTTTCTTATTAGCAGAGGAGAAAATGAAGAAAAGCACAAACTGACCTCATTCATTTAATAATAGACACTGATGCAGAGGCTGTTTGTCCACCAACAAACCACAGATCAAACCACATAGATGTAGCTAAATCAGACCACAGCAGGTTTAACTTTGACTCACAAACCGAGCGGCTCATGCTACACTGCTCACATGACTTTTCTTTTTTCTTTTTTTTCTTTTTTTTGCCATGTTGCTACAGTATAATAAATTCAAACAGTGTAAGTTAATGGAAACAGTTGCCTGACATCATTTTTATTTAGATGAAACAAAGTAAGCCGTAAAATTTTGCTGTCTGCATGTGATATTTGGTCTTGGGAAAATTTGATGAGATATATGTCTTGTTATTTGTTGTTGAAGTTTATTTGTCATTACACATGTACAAGTACAGTATAACGAAATGAAGTTTGGAAGCAAGCCTCCGGGCCGCAGCCGATTATTCAGAAGCGCCACACGCTCTCCAGAAATACAAGAATGCAGTTTTAACTAAAGCATTACATAGCAAAAACACAACAAAACATAAACATAAACATGGCACAGTACAAAATGGTCACGTGATGGGATTTTGTATGGAGTGGGAGGAGATGGAGATAAAGACAGGCAGACAGTTTGTAGTGTGTGGGGAGGCTAGGTTGTGTATGGTGCAGAGTGAGTCTGAGATTGTGTTGTGTGAAGATGTTAGCCATAACTTCAGATGTTTTTCGAGTTCAGTTCTATGGTTTGTCCTTGAAGGAGATAAGGCGAGTGCACAGGGAGATATGGCAGACAAGGCTGTCAGGCTGACCTCCCAACCGAGAAGGGGGACCAAGTGAGGTTCGTTGGGCTGAATTGATTAAGTCGAGCAAATACAATTTATTATTTTTTAATCCATTTGATGATCTTGATGTAATTTGTCGGATCATAATCAATCAATCAGTTCTGGTCCTCCAGCACTCGCGTCCAGTCCGTGCAGTTTCCTAGACATTACGTCCAGCCTCACTTAGCCAGACCGGTTACAGTCCGTAAAAAGTTCACCGATCTGACCCCGATAGAGAGCCCACTCTGCCCTGCGTATCCGCAGTCGGACTGCGTTGTTACGGTTCCAGTTCCTCAGATCGTATCACTCTCTGATCTAATTCCTTCCAGACGGTCACACACAGCCCCGAGCACTCCGTCATTTCCACAGACAGCGGCTGGGTGAATTTACTTGCAGCTGTCTTACCAATCTTCCGATGAGGTCAGGGCAATCCCAAAGCCAAAGAATAGGAACCCCGCCATCAATAATCAATAAATCTTCCGCATCCTCCACTGACAGAGCCTCCAGGCACAGGACTTGCCGAGTTGTTCCATCGTCCCTCGTACCACTGCAGCAAAAGGTCCCGTCCACGGTCAGGTGGGTTCTCCCGAGGCACCCTTCCTTGGTAGAAAAATCTTGTCGATCGCGCTGATTGACCAGTTAATCAATTCCATTTCAGTATTTTCAAGTCCAGCAAGCAGTGGGTCAGAGAAAGAGAAGAGGCGAAACACTAGACAAAACAAAACAGCGAGAGCACACGGCGGGAGCAGAAGGAAAAGCTTACGTCTGCACGCAGTTGAAGGAAAGAACAGAAGTCTTAGTTCATAATAAATCTCAGGGCTTTTTGATTTACAGAGACTTCATTGCAGTTATTTTTGGTTAATCTGGAGCAAAATAACATTTGAAAACTCTTGTGGAAACTTTTTATGAGTTTAACTTTTCTGGAAAATGAAGTGTAGAGTCCTGGATCAAATGTTTCCTAAAATTCCCAGCAAAGCAATGATCGTCATTTTACTGCCTAGATTAACTATAGACCAGATATAGTAGGTGCGGTAACTGACTATGGCTGCATTAACTAGGTCAGCGGAACCGGGAACACTTCCGCAACACCTGATGTACCGTTACATCGCAGAAAATAGCATCTATGCTAATATTAGTCTCTGTTTATCCGGGTTTCTGCAGTCAGCCGGATGTGAACCGTGTCAGATCAGATGGTGGACCTGCGCCTGGACATGACCAACCGCATCCCTGGTATCTCTGCAGAGGTATGTCAAATAGCGTCAACCGACATCCTCATTAAACCCGTCTTGTGACCAATCTTTCAATCTTACAAATATCTATTTGTCTAATATGAATTAAGACTATACTAATGTTGCCAGAATCCCATAATCATACACTGTTTGTTAAGCACATGCAGAGAACTGGCACCTGACTAGGTATAGTTTCTCCAGGTTTTTCTCACATTCTGAAGGAGTTTTTGCTCAGTTGGAAACTTAAATTTCAACTATTACGATCTGCCGCATTGACACTATATGGTGAAATTAAGCTATGTGACATCACCCGTTTTCTCCAGGCGGCTGTACAGCGGAATCAAGTCTGTTGAATTGTGCCGTTTTAACAATGTGGAAGCTGCTGAAACAATTGGCGTTGTAAAGCACTATATAATAAGATGACTTGACCAGATATAGTCTAATGAGTAACCCAGTATATCCAAAATAATCAAGTTTTCCAAAACAACACTGAGATGTATGATGTTTCATCATAAGTAGTCAGCAGTGTGATTACAAAGGCGTTTGGTTCATTTCTTTGACATGTTCTAGATGACTACCTGACTATTCTTGGGCTATGGTTTAGATACCTATTACATTTTCACTGACATTAAATTTGCCTTGTTTTAGACAACGGGCTGTGAAGGCTGTTAGATGTTTTTTAAATGCAAAATTGCTTGCTAGCTAGGTCAAGTTAAATGTGGATAGAGCAATTTGAGGCAACTAGCAATAGCAAACTGACTTTGAAAGCATGAGATCCACCCTCATGAGCTCTCTCTGAAAGCCATCTCTTAAAACACATGAACCCACACACAGCCAGAGCAGGGCCTGGCGTCGAGAAACGGCCTTGTATGTCTCAAAGCATAATATTACAATGACAGAGACAAACAACAGCCCTCCTGAACCTGAGATGTTTTCCTGTGCCTGGAGGTGTTTGGCATGCCTGACATTTGAGAAGCATCTGTTGCGCCTTAACATTTTCATAGCTAAAGTCTGATTACTCTGTATTCAGCTGACTTCTGCTACAATAATATGTGAGCAGCATGTGTGTAGTTTGTAGTTTAAAGAAATGGCTGTTTATACGTGGTTGTAGAAAAAAGTTAAATAATTTTTAAGTCCACTGAAACTAAGGCCATGACACTTACTGAATATTTGTTCACCAGGGCTTTGAGGCAGCTGGATCACGTGAAGTAAATTTTTACTTC
Organism: Paracanthobrama guichenoti; assembly: GCA_018749465.1. Taxonomy (NCBI): domain Eukaryota; kingdom Metazoa; phylum Chordata; class Actinopteri; order Cypriniformes; family Gobionidae; genus Paracanthobrama; species Paracanthobrama guichenoti. Next base: position 4,598,004 of record CM031964.1, read on the forward strand.
AAGATGTTGTCTCTCGAGCGATGTCTCTGGACTCTCGAATCATCACTGAATATTGATGTGTTTCACACCTGAGAAAGAACAAAGACACTCCCCTAATGATCCTTTAAGCTGAATGGGACTGTGAGAAATAGAACAAAAGCATGTGAAGAGATTAGCCTTTTAGATTGCTTGCATTATTCATACAACATAATGAAGGACAAAAGTGGGACAAAATAACGGACAATGGTGGTTTTGATCTCACTGTGCTGAAAAAACTTGTGGGCCGCTACCACACTGGCGCCTGGCGGTGTTGCCCTCTGTTGAGGCTCTTGTAAAGCGCGTCTGCATTTAAAATAACGAACTTGAGTGCATAGGAGCACAACATGAGCGACCACTTGTGGATTTAGATCGGTGATTAGATCAGCACGCAGTCAATAACGGGACAAGGGAGGAGATCACGTCTGGGACATTTTAGGCCCAATATCCCAGGACATCCGGCTAATACAGGATGATTGTGGCCTACTTTCATATCATGCTGTGTTTAATATTATAGGCATAAAACCCTCCTCATATTTGTACATACATATCTTTATTTTGCATT
>CM031964.1:4598683-4679401 GCA_018749465.1 Paracanthobrama guichenoti
TTGGAGCGCCACCTAATGGTTAATTACCTAAATCCAAAAACGTTTGACTACATAAGGTAAGCAGCTTTTCCTAACAGTTTTACTTAACTTTATAGGTCTTGGACTCCAGTATTTAAGGTCAATACAGAACAGTGTACTATCAACTATAAAGTGCATTGTGTATTCTTTCTCATCTTAAAGGGAACCATCCTGTTAGGACATTGAGACTCTGTTGGGAGAGTAAGTATTACAGAGTCAATCCTCTTGCAGTAACTGTTGACTTCTAAGATTTATGGCGATGAATAAACACACAATAAATGTGTGTTTTGTAGTGTAATACACAAGAAACTGTGACGGCACAAAATATTCCGAAACAAGCACACATCACAGCATGCAAGCATTGGTAGTTCAGTGGTAGTCTCACGCCTGCCACACCCAGGAAGGCCAGGTTCGGTGTCCCAGCCAATGCAGCAGCTTCTTTTTTAAGAATCTTTTACACACTTACAAACAAATACTTTTTTTTTTATATATAGCGTTATTTAGGATTTTGATTGACTTTATTATTTTACATAACTTGCATAGCACTTTCCACAAGTGAGATCCATTGCATTTAGTATTCTTACAGCAAGTTCTTGCCGTACATTTCATGTCATCATGTGTTGTGATTTATACAGTGTGCTAATTTCTATTTCAGACTCTGCATAGAAATATTGAGTGCTAATCTGGAAGAGCTTCAGATCAGGAACCTCAATATAAGAAGTGCCACATGGTGAAGCGATTCAGGTCAGAATTTGAATTAAAACAGTGTTATGATGCCTTGACAGCACTGCAGAAACCTGTTTTGCCTGCTTTTAATATCAAAACACTGACAAAATCTTGAACAAGTCACATGAGTGGAGTGGTGGCAGCAGTAGCTTGGAGTGTTACAAGCCGTGGGCAGTATACTACACTCCTGCCCTCCTCATTAGTATGGTAGGTAAAGTATCCCCGCCTGTCACGCAGGAGACCGGGGTTCAATTTCCCACGACGGGGAGAATACTTTTCTCCAACTCTTTTATAAACTCCCCATTGTATATATAAACAGATGATCACTGACAAATAACATTTTTTTATTTTTATTATATAAAGACAAAATCTCACCTGGTAGATTGGTTTACTTAAGGAAAGAAAAAAAAGATCTTTAACTTCTCTTTTACTTTAATAGTTTTTCTAGGCTTTTTTGCATGTTTTTCTTCAGCCCGCTTATTTTAAAGACAGAAATGTAAAAAAAAAAAAAAAAAAAAAAAAAAGTACAAATTTTACGCAATCACACTACTGTATTGTTTTGAGCTTGTTTTCCCAGGCCAGTTAGCTCAGTTGGATGAGCGTGGTGCTAATAACGCCAAGGTCATGAGTTCGATCCACATGCTGGCCAGCTCTTTTGTCTCAGCGACTGCAGGAGACCGATAGATCAACATGTCGAGTAAAACATTTTTTTTCCTTTTTTATGTCGTTAAATATAAAATTTATTCTGAAGCAATATTCTTACAGTGTTCAACCAGCTTTGACACATTTAAATCTGCATATTTTTATATTTTTACCATTAAGAGCATTTTTCCTAATCATATTAAATCATTTATATTCATAAATATGATCAATAGAATTAAATTAGAATAGGCCTTTATAGAGGCTATTACCAATCAAATTAAATAATTTATACAAATTACAACAACATTAAATAATGTTAAGAGATTGTTTTAAATATTTTTGAATATACAAAATAAGGAATGCTGGAACTTAAACTTAAACATGAAACTAAACTATGATATAGGTGAGTAATTGAAGTGAGTCATTGAGTCGATTCATTCAAGCTGGTTGATTCATTCAAGAATTGAGGGACGTACGTTTAAAGAATGAGTCGTGAGTCTATGATTCTGCCAATTCATTCAAAAGCGTGAGATCATTCCAATAACACTGTTGCTGTGAGATGTGTTATGGTTTCTGCTATGATCTTTGAGCTATTTTTGCTGTTGGAAATAGAAAAAACAGTCAATATTGCATCTAAAATGTAAGTGACTTTTACAATTGTTTATAGCATTTAATTTATTCCCTAGTTATTTTTGGTATTGACGTTTTAATCAGGATGCACTTGTCTGGAATTAGAGACAGAAGTAAATTCAAACAAAAAACCTCATTCATGACAATAAGAGCAGAGCTCTAAGCGTGCTAACTGTCCAGGACATACAAAGAAACTCAGTTAACATACGGATTTAAATTTGGTACAAATTGTGGAGTTTTTATATCTATAACAATATATGATGGCCTACAGTTAAGCAACGCTAGCCAGAACCGAGAGTGCTGTCTTCTGAATAAATCACGACTGAAAATGACTATTACATTGTGACAGTTCCATAACCATTTAATTAGCATTAAACGCACTTACATTTTAGATGCAATGTCAGCTGTTTTTTGTTGAATTTCAGCAGCAAAAATAGGGTCAAACAAAGATCGCAACGGAACCATAACGCATCTCAGCAACAGTTACTACAGACGATTCAAGCGTTTTGAATAGATCAGTTGAATCAAAGATTCAATTACCTATTCTTAAGTAAACAACTGCCTCTTCATTCTTCAATGAATCATCCATTTATGAATGAATCGTTTAAATGACTCACTCAGTGAAATCTTTTCAAGCATTTCTTATTAGTATATTCAAACATTTCGCTTGATCTCATAACATTAAATGCAGTTGTAATTTTTTGTGTATAAATTATTTAATTTGATAGTACCTATAGTACATGATTCTAATTTTTAATTTCTAGATCAAATAAAAAAAATTAAATGAAAGCTGAAAGCATAACCTATGTTTAATAAGACTTCATGGAAAAATGCCAGTTTATAAAAGGAGTAAATCCGGACAAACAAATTTTTATAGGACAAGTGAGTGACAGATTTAAACATCCCAAAGGACAGAAGCACATGAAAAGACTTAATGTCGGAGCCCTGAGAGGTAGAATTGAACAGGTAGAGGTTAAAAAGCTCACTGGAAAAATGTCTTGGCTTGTTAACATTAGATTTAATGCATTAGCTAAACATGAACATTTTCTTGATTTAGTTTTATATTTAAATTTACTAGATTTTCTGTTTTACCGTTTACTAATTTTAGTCATATTGGAAGTAATTTTGTTTATATGTCTGTATAGTTTTAAATGATGTTCATGCAAATGCAGGCCTTAAAAAGTCTTCAAAAATCATATTCAGTGGAGTGCTTGAATATTTTAGGTCGCATTACGGAAGAAATTTCTCCAGTCTGACCGGACACAGTTATCATTGGACCAAACGCGCCAAGATGAGTTCGTCCTGAGATTTTATTACATTAAGCGATGGATAATGGATAGTGATGTATTTCACCAGGTAACCTCCCAGTGTTTGAGGTGTAGCTACCTGACTGTGAGAAGTGAGCGTAGCGGCAAGCGTAAAGAAATTCCTGGAAAAACATACTGAGTAAATTCAACATGTTTGGATTTTGTGCTACTGTAGGCATATAGTTAAATAATATATAACAAAGGGATGTAGACTGTTTGGTCCCTGCGACCCGGGTGGGAAGGCTTAGTCCGCATTACCCGGCGATCGGACTTGTTCAGTGCATGTTGGACTCCGGCAGAACGCGCTATCCGCAGGTTCTGTTCATAATTTTTATGGACCTGGGAATTTCACAAGCGCAGCCAAGGGCGGAGGAGTGTCGGTTTGAGGAACCATGATTTCGTCGCTGCTTTTTGCAGATCAGCGTTGTCATGGCCTCCTCAAGACGGACCTTCAGCGTGCACTGGGGCGGTTTGCAGCCGAAAGTGTGAAGCGGCCGGATGAGAATCAGCACCTCAAATCCGAGCCATGGTTCTCAGTGAAAGGGTAGCTTACCCTTCAGGTTAGTGGGATTTCTTCCTCCAGGTGGAGAGTTCAGGTATATTGGGAGTCTTGTTCACGAGTGAGAAAGGATGGGAGGCAGGAAATTGACAGGCGGATCGGTAGCTTCTGCAATGTCTGATCGATGTGCAGTCTTTACGTGGTGAGCTGAGCTGTAAAGGCGGCGCTCTCGATTTGCGGTCAATCTACGTTCCTCCACTCACCTATGGTCGCGAAGCTGTGAGTCGCGGCCGAAAGAATGGAATCCCGGATACAGGCGGCCGAAAGTGGCTTTCTCCGCCCAAGTTTGCTGGGCGCTCCTTAGAGATAGGGTGAGAAAGCTCCAGTTGCCTAGGGAGGAGCTCAAAATAGAGCCCGTTGCTCCTCCACGCCGAGAGAAACCAGTTGGGAATGTTTCAGCGAGGCATGTATTTGGGATGCCTCCTGGGCGCCTTCCGGGAGTGTTTCAGGGCATGTCCCACGGGAGGCCCGGGGAAGACCTGGGGACACGCTGGAGAGTTATGTCTCGGCTGGCCTGGGAGCATCATAAGGTTCCCGGAAGAGCTGGAGGAAGTGGCTAGGGAGAGGGGAGATCTGGGCGTCTCTGTAGACTATTGCCCAGCGACCCGACGGATAAAGCGGAAAGAGAATGAATGAGATAAGATGAATGAATGAATAACAAGGGGCGCTATTTGCTGAGTATTTTCACGAGTGCACAAACTAGTAAGTTACTTATATTTTAGACACAATATTGACTGTTTTGTTCAGTTTCACCAGCGAAAATAAATTCCAAACAAGATGTTAAATTCCAAACTGTTTTAACTCAAACCAAGCAGCAGCGCATTTTGTTTTGCTACTGCGAACCAGTCGGTGGAAATGAAGTGACTTACCGCCACCTACTGGTGGTTTAGGGTATTACAAAAACATATTGAAAACATTTCTTATTTCTTATAAGCCTAGTCAATATTTAATTAAAACATTATTTTTGCAGTTGTAATTTTGCACTGTAAATTGTTTAATTTGATAGAGTAACAGCCCTATAGTACATTTTGAATTTTGATTTTTTTAAGCTGAAGAAAATATTACTTAAATACCACCAAAAAGCTTGGTGATACGATGCTTTGTGAGGATAAATCGGGCTTTTATTGTTACATTACACTGTAGTGGACATCAGTGAACATCTCAAGTATGTTATGAAAGATACAACAAGGATAATTTGATATACTATTTTGCTTGCAGTATGTGTGTAAAAATGATCATAAATGAAAAAATAAGTGCACTAATCCTAGGGTAATAATTGTATTTTCATTTAAGTTATCTGATATTTAATAGAAATATTGATTTATAACTAATGTATTTTCCTGTTCCTCAAGTGTCTTCGAAAAATGCCTGGTTCACGTAACTAGGAGTGCTTTAAGCTGCTCTGATGTCCACTGCAGTGGACGTATGCGATCAAGTCCTGTTTAGTAACATAATGAAGTCATATTCTGATTTTGAAACCCCATAACAATTTCTAGGTCATGATTTAATAACAAACTTTGAAAATTGGCGATTTAAATGATAATTGCAAGAAATATAATCATATTTCCACTTAAAGATATGTAAATGCCAGTCATTCAGTCGGTGCCAGTCATATTCCAAGACAGAAGAGTTGAACGACACCTGGGAAAATCCTGAGCGTGTTCTTCACAGGACACCGAGACCTAAAACTGTGTCCCAGAAACAAATCACTAAAACATAAATACTACCCTACAGTTAGCAAAATGCTGTGCTTCAGGTCACGAAGTATTTTGTTTCTTTTGCTAAATGTATAGGCATGTGATATAATGTGTATTTCCATCTAGATTTAGTGTTAGAATTTCTCCTAAGCTGGTATTAAAAGGTCTTAAATTTAACTTGTTCATATCTGTAGACACCCTGGATATACACTATTTAATTGTTTTAATTTTGGTTAATTTAGCTTATTAGTAAGTTTGAAATTATTGTATTTTTGGAGGAATCTTAGCAATAGGTGGAAATAAAATAAGTTATATTTTATTTCATAAATGTTCCCTGCTGGTTTTAGGTACAGGGCCCACTAGGGGCAGTGTTCTGGTAAGATTTGAGATAAAGTAATGCCAAATGTAGAATGAAATATCTAGAATTTCACTCTTGTAATTTTCACAGACTGGAACATAAGAGCAACAAGTGAATATCATTACTCTTGCAAAATGAAAAATTTTGCCGTGTGAACTCAGACTCCGGCCTTCAGATTATGAGACTGACGCGCTGCCTACTGCGCCAACGGGGCCTGATGTCCCACCGTGCAATGGCTCCTCATGTCACACACGCTGCTGGTTTTTCTCTAATGCTCCTTCCTTTTATCAACTAATCAGGTAAGGCTGAGTGAGCATTTCAGTTACAGTTGTCTTGTATATGTTTGTGTGCACATCTACAACGATCCTAAAGCTAGTTTGTGCAAAAAGATTGCCAGAACAATAGACCAGTTTAAACCAGTGAGATCCGTGTCTTCACCAGAGGAGCCAAGCCAGAAACAGCCATTTTCAAAGGTGGCCTTGAATGAGTCAGTGTGTTTTCAGCCTAAGGTTTGTGTCAAAACCCCCTTTGATAAGAACACGGCATCTGCGTGTGCCAAGTTATCACATGCTGTGAGCAAATACATGATTGGTGAGCCTGAGTGTCTTTCTTTCTGTCAACGCACAGCTAAGCTGCTTTTCACTACCGGATCAGTTATCATGTCAGGGCTCAATGCCTCGCTGGGCTACTTCTTAACTATAGTAGGTGTGAGTGCAGTAGGAAGGGGACGCTGTTCGCCCGATGGAGAACCACGATGGACTTTCTGACCCGGGTTCATGTAGCTGCCGCCGCTGCGGCTTGCGCCTGTAGACTTGAAGTGGACACCATTGCGGAGAAGTCGGTCCAGTGGGCTGGTCGCGCTTAGGAGGCCGGCGATGGCCATCACTATTAACACTCTATCCATCACCATTTCTTTCCATGATCGCGTACGGGCGTGAGTGAAAATCCATGATGTAGCGTTAATACAAGTCCTCCAGAAAGAGCGTTAGGTGCGGTAATGACGTCCTCGAAGCGTCGCCAGCGCAATTACCTCAGTGCATGCTGCGCTGGTAGGTGCCGGTAAGTACTGAGGAAGTGGAGCTGGCCGACATGCACATGATCAGAAATCTGATGATGGCCGAGTGCAGTGCGTCGTTGCGCGTCCACCGCTTCCACGAGGTGTGCGATGGCGAAAGCCCTGGATGCCGTGACCTTTCACCTGATTTTACCTGCGTCCTGAAGAGCCGCTCACGGCTGCTGAGATTCCCCATATTAAGCTCTGCTGCTGGCGTTCGCCGCCGCCTATGCAGGTGGAGTTTTGCAGTTGTCCAGAAGAAGATTACATTTTAAAATGCACATATCAAATAAAGATTGTGAATTTAAAAATGCATATATTAAATATAAATTATTGATTAAGAAAATGCACATATAAAAATAATAGCTTCAATTAAAAAACACATTTTATGCAAGGATTGTGGATTTAAAATACATGTATTAAATTAAAAATTATGAATTTCAAATGCATTCATAAAATAATGACTGCAATTAAGCCTTATATTAAAAAAAGTTGTGAATTTCAAAGCGCCCTTATATTAAATAAAGATTATTCACACTGCATTCATACAAGCAAAGATGGCAAAATAAAGTAAACTGACATAATATACACAAAAATTCTTCATACAGTGATTTACTGTTAAGACTGATAAATGCAGGACCATATTCTGACACAGTTCTTGTCACATTAAAACTGAAGTGAATACACTTTGATAATGTACCCAGAAATGTTGAAGGTGGTTTGACCTTTCATAGTATTTAAAGGCATATATTAATTAAGGAGCATAGATGCATACATTAAATCAAACATTTTGATTTTAAATGCATATTAAATAAGGATTGTGCATTTTAAATAATGCATATATTCAAAAATATCGATTTCAAATGCTTATCAAATAAATGCTCAATAAATAATTTAATTAACTACGTAATTAAAATGCATATATTAAATAAGGATTGTAGATTTCAGGAATGCATTTATTTAAGAGTGCACTATGCACGTATAATACCTCAATAACATACCCGAATAAATGGCATTTTTAAAATCCTTTAAAATCTTGACTCAATTGGCAATGATTTGGTGAAGTATTAACCCAAACCCCTCACAGAATTTCTCTGTCACAGGAAACAACTACACATCTGGCTATGTGAATCCATCCCACCTGTATGTGCTGGCATTCACCTGTCATAGACACACTTTCCATAAATATTCTCACGTGTATTGCCAACTCGGGCCTCTTGTCGGTAAGTCAGAAATATTCGGCTATACCAAGTATTCAAACAATACTTCAGGCGTGTGTAGAGGGTATACACTTACACCATGTATTTTTCCAGGCATGATTCTTGCAGCTCTTCCTGTATTTGGGGGAAACATCCCACTGCTGTTCAGCAGGAATCTACTTTATCTCCAGAAGAGCGCGTTTCCGTGTGCCCAAAGGAAAAACTTCAGAAGACAAGACAGACTGAGACTGATAAAACCAGCACTGATATGAGTAAACTTTGTAAGTCACATTTATTGTCAGAAAGCATATGGTTAAATGGCAGAAATCCTGTTTGATTGGTTTGCAGTGCAGTTACCTTAGCAAGCCATCACGAAATTCACAACGAATCAATGCGTCTGCTTTATTCTATCCTGTTACCACCAGTAAAAATGTTTAGGTTGTTCTACATTTTGTCGGATATGTAAATTTCTACTAACATCTATGCGACTTAAGTAATATCCTCCTGGGACCCAGAAAAATCGCTTTTGAATTTAGTCTTTTTTTCCATGTCAGTACATTGTTTAGAGCATATTTGTGCATTCACACGAGGCCTTGAATGAAGCGATTAGCATTGAGTGATTTACATATTAAGTCAATTCCTGATTCCACGGGAATGAAGGCGAATTTGTGAATGGCGCGGTCCAACGCATTCAATTCTTCTGGATCTGATGGCATAAGCCTGGCCAAAGACAAGCCAGCCACGCCCACCAGAGCAGGAAGGACCAATCGGATACGCAGCTTCGAAGTGGGACCGCAAACAGTGGACTGAGGAATAAAAACATCAAACTGAGATCAGTAGCTCAGTCAATAAGCGCTAATATCAGTGCTGACATCCAACTAATATCCCAGCCGTGCTGCCGTGCCTGCCACAGTGTGTGACAGAGCTGAGTGATATCCAGATGTGTTGAATCTCTGGTGGCTGATGGGATTATTCAGCACACAGCGGCTGTAGGTATTTATTATCCTGATATTCCTCAGAGGTAGAAGACGGGAGTGAGATCAGGCTGGCACTGATGCTGGACGGTAAACTGTTTTCACTTTTGTACCAGGAGAGGAGTCATGACCCATTTACCACTGATAGAACACACTAGTGAACATGAGATGATGATGATGATAGAAGATGAAGGACAGTTTGTAGGGATTAGAAGGTAAGTGAGAAGCCCCCTTAAGGAAAATGTGACATTACAGTGGAGGCTCAAAACATAAATGTGGCTAAATTGCCATCTTGGTTTTTGAGTAGCTATAGCTGAGAGTTATTCACCAAATATTAAATTACTCAGCCTTCATAATTAATTAGTATTTTGACTGAAAATATTTATTTTTGTACAAGGTGAGGCCCAAAGGTGGGGTAAATGCAAACTTTCTTACCAACCAGTTTGCTTCATAGATCAACAGCAAAATCAACAGACTAGTTTTAATCTCTAAAGGTAAAAGGCAAGTAATGTATCAACATGTATAGGCCTATATATTAATTATTTAATATAATTATTTAATAATAATTATTGTCAGTCGTTTGCGAGCCTTTTCATTAGTGTTAATGAGGCCACGCCCACGGGCGCCACGTTCTTTTGAGATTCAAAAACTAGCGCAGTCCTTGAAGCAGAGCCAAGCGCCCACATCAACTCAAACACATCAAGATTAGAGCATGTGCTTTACATCATTTTGAGGCGCCCAGTGAGAATAATTTACAGGAATAATTAACCTCAGAAAAAATGCTGTTTATTTCTAAGAGTAACTGCCAGCCGATTGTGAGGTAAGTTTATTCTGTTAGCATCTGTGAATATCAAACACATAAAAGACCATTTAAATACGAATCCTGCTGCAACATACAATGTCATAGATGTAAGATTTATTCGGCCTGTTTTGGACAGATTATGAAGTGTTTATTGTAAAATAGCCTAGTGTCACATCAATAAAGATTTTATTCGCAAACTTCTGCTCAGATGCTATAAATATAGTACCAGTCAAGCGTTTTGTGTTCAGTAGCCATTAAAACATATTTTGTTTCATATTGATGTTTAAATATTATAGCCTAATGTTATTTTTTATTTAATATATGTTGATTGTGAAAAGTGCAGCATGAGTAATAAAGGACATCATTAGATGCGCAATATATCAGAAGACATGATTTTGACCACTTCATTAAGTTTTGTTTTGTGAAAGCCATTCTTTAAAGTGAATTTCATTTTGTATAAATCGTCTCTTAAATTTAATCAATGTTTTAAATATATTTGCTTCTTATTTAATAAATAAAAAGCAAATACAGCAGACAATAGTCTTAGCGCTGCCATGATCATGCGTCATATGGCGTGTCTCATAAATGAACGAAACTTTAAATGATATTTGAGTATTGTGATAGTTTACAAAAATCAAATGATTCTGAATTTTTGTCATTGAAATGACAGTCCCAGTCAACCTAAACTCACCTATACTCTTTTAAATCATAATTGCATTGCATTATGTTGTTTTAAATCCCAAATATTTTACTTATAACATTCATCATTACCAATTATTCAGTTATTTGTATTTACTGAATACTGATTGTATTCAGTGTCACAATATTAGTTTTTCTTAGCATGAGACTTCTTTCAAAAACAAAAAATAGTAGTCAAATCTTTTGATAATTTCAAATATAATAGGCCTTTGTAATGTGCCTTTGACTACATTCTAAATAAACTACAACAAAATATATTTATTTTGTCCTTTTACTCTCTGTCACTTACCTGAGGCTCATTCATTATGCAGCTCATTATGTGATCTTTTGTTCTCTCAGGTGTGATTCACAGCATTCATGTATTCATGATCATTCACACCACTTTGCATAAGGCCTTTGTAAAAAAAAAGTGTCTTAAATTCAATACATTGTTTAATGTGAATGAACAGGCACAATGACTCTCACATCAGTTTGAAGCAAAACTCTAGAGCAACACCACCCATTAGTCTTAAGTCTCGTGGACACATATCTATTGTGTGTGTTTTGTGGCCTTAATTCAGTGACTTACATTTTCATTTTGTTTTCAAAAACCATGCGTGCGTTATTAGCTCAAAAATACAAGCATGTACATACATGTTACTCTCATATTATAGTTTGCGCTGAATACAGCGTCATTACACTTTTGCCATTAATGTGTTTATAAGAAACTGAAAAAAGCAAAAATGTCAGAGCACGTCAAAACTTCTAAAGGGCCTCAAAACAGCTCAGACTTCAGAGGTTAACCGGGTGCACACTGTGCGATTTTATACGATTTGGCCGTCGAGACAAATTTAGCAAATCCTAAAAAGATTCCTCCGATCCTGTATAGGCTAAAATCTGAAATTTTGCCAGTGTCAGGAGATTTGGTGCACAGTCCTGCAGTGTGATTTCTCCTACAGCGTCCATTAAATTATCTTCGTTTTCAATACAAACTATGATCAAAATGGCGCTAGAATTTCTTTGTAGCCACCATTTCAATCCTGCGTGTAAAGACAACTTAGATCTTACAGTGTGACAGGGGATCATGTTAGTACAGTCTGATAAGGAACAATCGTAAAGGACTATTATAAATCGCACAGTTTGCACCTGACTTTATTCACAACCCCACCCATCTGAGGCGTTGCTGAGGTACATGGTGGCCTTAAAAACTCAAATAAACATACCTGAATTCTGTTATGGAGTGTCATTGACTCCATAGCACAGTAGTAGGCCTACAGGAAATCTTCCTCCTGTGCTTGTTCCTGAAGACAGCCCGAACTCCCGATGCTCATGTTAACCTGGTACTATATGGTCCTTACCAGATCAATAAACCGCTAATGGAAGCGAGTGTCTTCCAGCCTTTAGGTCTTTCACCAGTCATATTTAGAATAACTTGAAACACAGTCTGTATTAACAATCCATGCCGCTAAAGAATGATGATTATCGCAATTTCCTGCTCTAAAGCACTCAAAAACCCACCCAAATCATTCACTGCCACAAGATTGTGATAGGATCCCACTGTCATGAAAACCAAGGTGTAACAGTGCCATTTACCCCTATAATTGTAATGATTTGATTTGCATATTCAGCAGAAGGAGTGAGGATCCAAATGCAGTTTATTTACAAATATAATCCAAAGTCATAGTCCATACCAGGCACAGAGTCTAAGCACACGTTAATAGTCTGAACACATAAAATCCACAGAGGTAGTGAGAGCAGAGACATCCAAGACTCAGAGATAAACAATTACCAGAAACAAAGAGACTACTCAGGGACACTGAATGTCACATGCAAAGTAGACAGGGTAAATTATATGATTAACATCAGCACAACTGAAAACAGTAAACTAATAATGAGCAGTGGATTCTGGGAAATGGAGTCCGGGAATAACAGAGTCTGAGACAGGGGACTGCCATCTGCTGGTACATAAGAGCACTGCAGCTGACAGGTGTAACAATAATGATGACAATATCAAATTATAAAAATGAATCAATTCTTCTACCAGAACAATACAACAGGAAAACTGATCAAACATGGCAAATACAGTAAAAGAAAATTAGCAAGTGACAAAAATGTTTCTACCCAAACATGGAGAAACTATTAAAGTATGTCAAATATTCGCAAATGGCAGTCAAGAAATAATCAGACTTTAACCCTCGCACACACCTTACTTTTGTGTAAAAAAAGTAAGTGTGAAATTCGTGTGCAGAAAATGAGCGACAATGGTTAGAGTTTATTAAAAAACCCTGTTTCAATACAATGGGGCTAAATTATTACGTTTTAGTATATAAAAGTATATTTTAAGTGTAACAGTAGAAAGTAACTATTTTTTTAGTTGTACTGCAACTATACTACAAGCGAACTTATAGGTATACTGATCATTTACTAGTCAAATACTTGTTGAACATTTATTAGTTTATGAAATTGCTAGAAATACACTTTTGAAGTATACTCTCAGTAAGTGGTTTCCTCTTCATGGGTTCAACACTTCATTCGTTAGTTTAGCAGTTTTGAACTTATGTGCTGTTTGATGTTTGATGATTGGATTATTTTTAATCTTCTAACACTTGTTTCTGCTGCTTCTTCACCTGTGTTTGATCCGGAGATTCTGTACTCTTTCAGAAGATGCGTAATAGTGTCCCTACCATATAACAGTGAAAACATGAATAGCCTGAAAATTCAGTCAATGGGAAAGTAGATTTGAAGTAAATTCCTATGTAAGTGGACTAGCCTACAGAAAAATTCTGAATTATGAACATATCCATTTCCTTTATAAATCAATATTTTAAACAATGTAAATTTATAAGACAGCATGTAAAACTATGTGAAAATATTTAATAGGCTGCTCAATCAAAAGATTAAACAACTAAAAGCCAAGAATACTTAATTATACTTAAGTAGGGATGCACTGAAATTAAGATTTTGGGTGAAACAGTAATTCTGGATGGCCTTCGCCAAAGCGAAACCGAAAATGCTGATACTGAATTAAAAAAAAACAAACCATTGTATGCACACTATATTTGCCAAAGTTTTGGGACGCTGTCTTTACATACACATAATGAACTTTAATGACATCCCATTCTTAATCCGTAGGAGTTTAATATGGAGCTGGCCCCACACGATTGCAGCTAAAGCAGCTTCAACTCTTCTGGGAAGGCTTCCGACAAGGTTTAGGAGTGTGTTTGCCAAGATTTTGGCCTTTCTTCCTAGGCGAGGAGTGCATTTGTGAGGTCGAACACTGATGTTGGGCGAAGAGCCACAGCTTGCAGTCTCAGCACTCTAATTCATCCCAAAGGTGTTCTATCGGGTTGAGGACTGCCAAGTTCCTCCACAAGCTTCGCTCATCCAGCATGTGTCTTTATGGACCGGCGGCACTATGCACTGGGCGCAGTCGTATTTGGAACAGGAAGGGGGCCATCCCCAAACTGTTCCCACAAAGTAAGAGCATGACATTTTCTCCAAAAATGTCTTTGGTATGCTGAAGCATTAAAAATTTCTTCTTTCTGGAACTATGTGGGCCAAGCCCAATCTACATGAAAAAAAAAAAAAAAAAGCACATTGGCTCCTCATAATCCCCCCTCCACCAAAACTTCTTACACTCGGCACAATGTAGTCAGGAAAGTACCGTCTTCTCCTGGCAACCGCCAAACCCAGTTCACGTGAATGGCCAAGAGAGTGTTCCCGATTAGCTTTTGGCTGGAGTGAGGAGAAGCTCATTAAACCAAGATTTTTCAGGACCACACTTCCAAACGAGAGCGATATGAGAATTTCTCTTGCATACTGAGACTACCATGCTGTTAGAATGTGTGCTTAAAAGGGGATGCTCGACACTCGGGATCAATCACTGGTGCTGTATTGCTGCCAATTCTCCATAGCTTGCTAGAAAGCACTATTTGAGGGATGTAAACACAAATGAATAAGCCACCCAGTTAAAGAAATATCTGGTCATCATTCATAATGCAGTGCGTGCTATTTACATCACGTGACGTCTGTTAACTCTTATTATTTACCAAGGTAACAACTGACTCATCTGGTATTATTACATTGCAAAGAGCTTTATTACTGCAGCACCAATCAGAAAAAGAAACCACCGTGACCAGCCAGCCTGTAGATCGGTATGGAATGGAAAACTTAACAAAACAAAACAGTGGTGCGAAGGGGGTATAAAATAGAATTCGGGATTGGAGCCTCCAACTGCTTAATTGTATCTCTAGGTACAGATGTATAATAGTGGGGCTCAAATGCAAAATAACACTGTAGTGTTCACTGTATAAACTAAATATCGATTAATCTTTATTAAAGCTGTGTTTTTGTTGTTTGGATCTGGCTCACCACTGAACTGTGATTTATCTGGTTGTGACCCCAGTCACGATTTCCAGCTCACACATCCGGCTCTCTCCTTTAACATCATGAGAATCCAACAAGCTTTTGCTTATCTTACACTTTTCAAATTAATCTTCTGGCCCCGAATGAAAAACTAACAGAAGAAGAGTAAAATATAGGATCAGATATCCCTGAATCTTGTCGTAGCGTGAGGTTAAAAAGAAAGCCATTATTGTAATACTACACTGCGCGTCAATGTTACTCCGTCCTTTCACAAACGCTTAGTGATTTACACATGTACTACAAAAGCTCTTTGTTCTGAAAAAGCGTGTTGTGCTCTGATTATTAGCCCGATCCTGTGCCGCCTTAAGATTAGTCCCACACCTTAAGCATGTGACAGAAATTTTCATCATGGTACCATATTTAAAACATCAGCTACCAAAGTTACAATAATATTGGACAAGTATTATCGTTGAAGATACTATTGGCTCGTGTTCGGATCTGATCGGAAAATGCAGATGACCGGTTGATCGATCCCAGTGTTGCCAAGCCTTTGACTGGACCAGAGCGTATCAGACTGGGATTGGTATTTGTGATCGTAGAACGATGAAATCGCGCCGCTACTCTATACTGCTCAAAACTACGCGTTTGAATGGGGCCAGTAGCAAATTCTAAAAAAATGAAGAACATACTTACAGTACTGTAAGCTTGGCGAGTCAGAAATGCCAGACTTACTTGCAAATATCTAGAGTTGCTCCACTTCTACCATAATCAAAGTTTGTGCACAGCTTCAAACTGCCTCCCAGGTTTCAAGAAACTGGTACCAGCACTACAGTCGAATAAAGTTGGGCTGTAATGCTCTGGGAACAGAGTTGTAAATAAAAGCTTAGCCACTTTTAAATTGTCCTCCTTTGGAAGGCCAAACAAAGTAGTTTGGCTTTTTTGCAACGAAAAACAAAGTGTCTCCCACGTGACATAAGCAGCAACAATACTACAGTGAGAATAAAAACACCAAAGTTTAATAAATAACTTTGGACTTTTCTGTGTTATTTATTAAACTTTGTGTTATTTTTTATAATCATCTTCATTGGATTATACTTGACTACTAGACCCTCAAAAATGAGAAGAGGAATGGACATTGCATTTATTAATGTTGCTCCAATGAGGGCCAATAGAATTTTGGATGGAGAGGACAGTTTTATGTTCCAGAGGGGCAGAGACTTGGAGCTGTATGTGGAGAGTTCCTCAACATCTACCATCTTGCCACCTCACTTATGACGCCTGTCTAATTGAGAGATTTGATCACGGTCTGGAAGAAGATTCTGCTGTGGGTAAGAAAGGATCCACATTCAGCAGTGGGCAAAGCAGAGGATGTCTACACCTCAGAGACTCACAGCCCACCATCACCCCTCATCACGAGGAACAACTATCCCAAAGTCCCCACAGATGGAGAGCTTCCATTTATCGTGGATACAGAGCCTGTGGCGACAGCACCAACATATGCCCCAGAGCCGAAGCCCCAACGTGAGTCTGACCAGGGTGTGAGCCGCCCCAGAGGGAATACTGGTGGGAGTTTTGCTTGTTAAAAACAACAACCTGTGTACTGTACTAGGCTAACTGAGACTTGTTAAATCACTTGCAACGTTGTTGCCCTTGTTGGTCTGATTGCAAAGTCACTTTGGATAAAAACGTCTGCTAAATGATTAAATGTATTTAAGTTGTAGTCTTTTTCAGTTCTCAGTTATCTTGTATTGTCTGTGCTTTGCACATTGCCTCACACATTGATTATCTTCTGAGTTATTTATTAAACTTTGTTTAATTCATTTTAAATAATTTTTATAATCATCTTCGTCTTCATAGGTTATACATAACAGCTGGGGAGTGATTGACATAATAAATAAAACATGGAGAGACTCTTTGAACCTCAGAGTGAGAAAACTTGATTGATAAACACAAGCAAAATATATGGCAAATGGACAGAAGTGGTTGTAAAGTGAGATCTTTGTGTCTTTATAGAAACACTTTTTTTGTATTTTGAGAGAAATATAAACAAAGCCCTTGCAAATGGGATTTTTTAAAAATCTGACACTGAAAGTGCAAGCTCAAGCAATCATCTGTATTTATGACAAAAACACAGATCAAAAAGTTCAGCAATCAGCTTTAGATTTCAATACTTCCTGAAAAGATGAACATATAAAGCAACTAATATATCTGACAAATGTAATGTTAATATATGCAAAAAAATCAGTTTAGAAAAATGACATCATCATTCATGTACCTGATGTGTGAATATGAGCTTGATCTCATTCAGCTCTCTCTTCTGGATCTGATGTCATAAATGACAAGAATGACAGTATACCACCGCCTCTCACCAGAGCAGAGAGAGGACCAATCGGATCACAGCTTCAGTGGCCCACAACAGTGGACAGAGTCTGAGGAATAAAAACATCAAACAGAGATCAGCTCAAGTCAATGAACGCTTAATATCCGGATGGGACAAATGATCTCTACTCACCATTGACAGAAACTCTGAAAGCTTTTAATGATCGTTTTTTCCAAATATCATTAGCACATAATCTCCAGCATGTTCAGGTCTGATGTTTGTGATGGTCAGAGATCCAGTTTGATCGCCCAGCTTCAGTCTGTCTCTGAATCTCCCATCAAGAACACCGTTATATACAGCGATCATATCGGTCCGTTTATTGAATGCCGCTATTATAATTTTTTCTAGTTCCAAATGTCCACTCAATATGATGATC
Source organism: Paracanthobrama guichenoti (assembly GCA_018749465.1). NCBI lineage: Eukaryota > Metazoa > Chordata > Actinopteri > Cypriniformes > Gobionidae > Paracanthobrama > Paracanthobrama guichenoti. The sequence goes on from CM031964.1 coordinate 4,616,449, forward strand.
GTCCTTCATTCTCCAGTAAGACCAGAGTTTAGAGAGTGACTGAATCTCCCTGATTCACGGACATCACTTCATCTGTATCACCACACACACACACACACACACACACACACACACACACACACACACACACACACACACACACACACACACACACACACACACAGAAACATGGGGTTTGTCACAGATTCAGACTTTTAAATAACTTTATGACTGTTCATAAAAGCTTGAAATTTAAATCTGAAAAATATCACAAAGCAACAGAACACATGTAAGGCACGTTAAATTAGTGTGTGGATTAATATTGTGATGAAACAAATATTCAACTCACCATGGACAGCAAGAATGAAAATGGTGCTCATATTGAGGATATGTAGTATATAAACTCCAGCATGTTCAGCTCTGGTGTTTGTGATGGTCCAGTTTGATTGTCCAGCTTCAGTCTGTCTCTCTGAATCTCCCATCAAGAACACCATCATATACAGTGACGCTGTCAACTCGTTTATGACGATTTCAGCGATTACAGCGTTTTCAGTCCAAAACCTCCACTGAATCACATCATCATCCTTCACTTCAGTAAAACCAGAGTCTAGAGTGACTGAATCTCCTCCATCACTGACACACTGACTTCATTTCATCATCACCAAACACACCTGAAGAACAGAGTTTGCCACAGATTCAGTATAATTCATTTATCCTAGTTTAACAAAGCCATCACTAACACTAGTTCTAGATTAAAGTATTTGAATAATGTTTTTTCAGTGGTACAGACACAAAAACGGAGAAACACTTTTATATCAATAATTGGATTGGTGTTTTAAAGATATTTAGTGTAACGTTATTATTAAAACGCTTATGGTTGGAAAACATTAATGACTGATAAAACAGATAACAGCATTATAGAGAGAATATAGAAATCATTTTACTTGAATAGCTAAAATTAATCTAAGCTTTACATTGAGAAAAACAGGCTCAATTAATATATGATTAATAGACCACACTGAATATAGAGATGAATCTAAACTTGGTCTCAAAGCTCAGTTATAATTATATGAGAATAACAGTGAATGTTAACCTTTCTCTAACTAATTTAACCAGTAATTTATCACATGATACCAGAACAGAAACAACTGATCAGATTGATCTGAAACACGACATTCAGAAAGCAAGGTTATTTTAGTATCACTTATACTCTGCACTCTCGGTTGATTAACCAACATCTTGCTTACTGGAGGTATGCTGGTTCCAAAATCTCGGTTTGGAGAAGTTCAGTCAACCCAGAGTATGAAACTCAGAGTTAACGGTGACCACTCAAAGACATTTTCAACTGGGCGCTGAATCCAGGAGTCACTATAGAAATGGACATTAAGAAGCAGTGCATCATAGTGCATATCGCAGCCTTTGGGGTAGTTGTGCGAATTGATTTATGGGTTCAAATTCACAGAAAAACCTAAGGTATGGTATGAGTCCTTTTGGCCATACAACAACATTTTGAGCGGTTTTACTGCTAAGACAAAAGCTGAGATCCAGCGCCCTGCATTAAAACAATAAAACTCAATCTGAAGAGAAGATCTCACAGAGAAACTGTGGGAGACACCGCCTGTTCAAAACCCTCTCCCCTCTCTACCTCCTCCCCTTTCCCTGATTCAAGTCCCAGAATGCAGATATACTACATATGATTTATCTTGTGAATCTATTGTTTTATCCCCTTTCATGTCTGGTGTCTTTTTAAAGGTCACAGTGCGATTGGTAAAATGGTCTCAACATCACTGAAGTCACTGGTAGGGTTAGAAAGATTGAAACATATGAGAATTGTGTTTCTCTTTTTGAGTGAGTCTCTCCAAAGATATCTGATCCTCTCCCCAAACTAGGTGTTTGTGTTGCAAATATTTACAACCCTTTGTTCTGGTCTGGGTATTTAAGGAAGGGTAGCAGGGCTGCCATTTGGGAATATTCTGCAGACAAGAAGCCCCATGCAGTGTTGCAGTGTCCTTCCTCACAATAACACTCACACACACACACACACACACACACACACACACACACACACACACACACACACACACACACACACACACACTGTATGTATTGTGCCAGATATGACTCTTTTGAAACTATTTTTCATATTACTTGGTAATTGTATTTTATATTTTTATGCTGAAAGTTGTGTACCATGGATTCATGTTTAATTATGTTCTTTAAGTTCTGTCTGGCCAAAATAAATGTTAATCTTGATTTATTCTGTATTTTTCATAAATCATTACTCAAGTAGTGTCGCATGAGGAGTTTTTGTAGGAGTTTCCGTAAATCTTTCTGTCAGGGCAGATTCATACCGAGGACCCCATGACCGGAGCATGGCGCTAAGCATGAGGGACAATCTGATTTCTGGGTGTCACTGTTATTATCAAGTTGCAGCTCTCGTGACTATTGCTAAAATTACACTTTCTGTTATGAGTAAGCATACGACTCACTTAAAGAGTAAAATAGTTCACTCTGTAATCCTCTGTAATATCAGAACTGACTAATTTGCGCCCGGCGGGAGGGTAATGTAATTATAATGTGAGCATTATCCTCTGGGCGACTCAGGTCCCATGGAGGAACGAGAGTATTTGAAATTAAGAGATACTAAGAGAAATCAAAGATCTAAATTAAATCACAACTAAACTTATGATCAGCTGTTAAATTTACAAATGTAACAAATGTAACAAAGAATTGGAGTCAGATTTAAAAATTATTCATGGAGTCAGATTTAAAATTGATAACAATAAATTAAGTGAATCCAACAGAAGTCCTTCAACCAGGCCGTTAGATTCCGTTCTTAGGCTAATGGATGGACCTTACAACAAACGACATTCCCAAGTAATCATATTATAACTAAAGAAAATGTGGACAAAAAATCCACTAAAAGAACTTTACAACAGACTTAACAACAATACAAAATCAATGCAAATACTGAAACAGCCCTAAAATTCACTGTGTCCTAACCATGTGAGTAAAATGATCTTTTCCATGTTAATCTGAGTTTTGTACTAACCAGTCACAATGTACAGCAATTCACACGCGATACTATTTTACAAACAGTTTTCATTTCTACAAGCGTTGTGGCGGGAACAACATACAAAGTATGACAAGTGCAGATTATGTGCTTTATTTAATGTAAAAGAATTTAAAGTGAGTTTGAATATCATTTTTGTGACCTTTTATTGACATAGCCTTACTGATAACAACAATGGATAATTCACCTCAGATCTTGATAATAAATTAAAGGAAACAACTAATGTTCAAACTGTCAACACAAAGGTGAGCAAACAAGAGTATTCTATGATAAAGTCACGCAGTATGTATTTTTAATCATGCTGTAAGATTTAGAATTCGATATTGTACTTATTCATTTAGTTGTGAATGAAGCCAGTCAGCGCGCTTTGTGGAGAGCCCACCCACACGCTCTTCTGATTGGCTGTGATATTTAATTGATTGATCTCGGGTTGAGTCTGGTTTGTCGCTAAAAAATCTTGTCACATCACGCCTGGTTAGGACACTGACATTAGGCTTAGGGCTGTTTAAATTAGCTTTTTAAACTAACGAGCGGCATCATGAGCTGTTTATTTTCCCTGCTTGTCTGAATGCGAGGGTATGGCAAATGCCATATGTAAATGCCGCCCTGCACCGAGCGCGCCAGAAGGCTGAAGCCCAAATTTTCATTGTTCATATTTTCAAGGATCAGCATTCTCCTGAAAGTGATCAGGCAGATCAAACCATAAATTGTAGAGACTTGAAACTTGAGGGCTAGTAGTACTCACACCATCTACAATGCCACCAAGGCTCACCCCAATCAAGCCTCACGGTGTACTACAGCATTGAAAAGTATGAAATTGCTCATAACTCCTAAACCGTTAGGCTTAACTAAGCTCAAGTGTCTTATATCATTGGAATCCTTAGCTCAAGAAGACAGACATGCCTCAGTACAGCAAGATTCTCTCTGAGTGTGATTGTCAATAATTATCAAAAAAAGTAAAATTTTCGATTCACAGTGTCTAAGGCCGCCAAAATGTTTGAAGTGGCGGAGCTTTCTTTGGAGTTTTCACGTGCGTAAAGAGTTGTATATGTTGCACGATTTTTTGCACATGCCTACAATGTTCATGGCATATGGTAGTACTCCTCATTCTGAGAAACTTTGCCTCTTGCCTCAAATTTGCATCATTATGTGAGCACATACGTGCACATGATTCCAAAGAAGCAACCTAATTCTATGTAAAAATTACATTTAGATTACTGAAAAATGCTTGTCTTATCGTAGGACTTAAGTGAGCATATGCGCATATGATTTCTAAAGAAGCTCACGTGAAAAAACATGAAAATGGCTAGCACCACCCAGCCATTAGTCCGACTGGACTTGAAAAAGTGTACGCAGTGTCTTTTGTCCAAGGTGTCCGTGATTTTCTTTGAGGCGTATCTCAGAATCATGGCTGCCTCATCGACCAATGAAGTTTTGAGGCCCTTTTGAAGTTTTGACATGCTCTGACATTTGTGCTTTTTCAGTTGCTTATAAAAATATTAATGGCAAAAGTGCTTTCTGGAATACTTCCCCAGTTAACATGACATGTGACATGATTTTCTATGACATGCGCTGTAAAAAGCTGTATAAAGCTCCTTAATTAATTATAATTTTCCATAACTCGTGTTGTCTGGAGTTTTTGTTCATTGAAATTTCTTGGGAAAATATTTTTGCAGTGTTTTAAGTCAGGAGAATAATCTAAAAACATAAAATAACAGATGTACGTCCTATCCTCACAGCCCTTCCCTTTCATTCCTGTTAAAAGCCAGAGATGATACTGCCATGAATAAGGTCTTTAAACACTAATATCAAAGAATATTTGAAGGACAAGGACAAATGATCTCTACTCACCATTGACAGAAACTCTGAAAGCTTTTAATGATGGTTTTGCTCCAAATATCACCAGCAGATAATCTCCAGTATGTTTAGTTCTGGTGTTTGTGATGGTCAGAGATCCAGTTTGATGATCCAGCTTCAGTCTGTCTCTGAATGTCCCATCAAGAACACCGTTATATACAGTGAAGCTGCCGACCTGTTTATTGATTTCAGCGATTACAGTGGATTCATCTCCAAACATCCAGTGAATCTCATTATCATCCATTATTTCAGTAAGACCAGAGTTCAGAGTGACTGAATCTCTCTCCTCCTTCTAGATGTCATCTGTTCATCTGTACACACACACACACACACACACACACACACACACACACACACACACACACACACACACACACACACACACACAGAAACAGGGTTTGTCTACTAGATTCAGACTTTTAAATAACTTTATGACTGTTCATAAAAGCTTGAAATTTAAATCTGAAAATATCACAAAGCAACAGAACACATGTAAAAGATTTAAATTAGTGTGTGGATTAATATTGTGATGAAACAAATATTCAACTCACCATGGACAGCAAGAATGAAAATGGTGCTCATATTGAGGATATGTAGTATATAAACTCCAGCATGTTCAGCTCTGGTGTTTGTGATGGTCCAGTTTTTGATTGTCCAGCTTCAGTCTGTCTCTGAATCTCCCATCAAGAACACCATCATATACAGTGACGCTGTCAACTCGCTTATTGATTTTCAGCGATTACACAGCGCTTTTCAGTCCAAAACCTCCACTGAATCACATCATCATCCCCTTCACTTCAGTAAAACCAGAGTCTAGAGTGACTGAATCTCCCTCCATCACTGACACTGACTTCATTTCATCATCACCAAACACACACCTGAAAGAACAGAGTTTGCCACAGATTCAGTATAATTCATTTATCCTAGTTTAACCAAAGCCATCACTAACACTAGTTCTAGATTAAAGTATTTGAATAATGTTTTTCAGTGGTACAGACACAAAAACGCAGGCCTACTTTATATCAATAGTGGATTAGTGTCATCCACCACTTTTGCATAAGTGCGTTTTTAAAGATATTTGGTGTATACTTAGGAAATTAAAACTCTTGTGGTTGGAAAAGATTGCTGACTAATGAAGTTTAAATAACAGCATTATAGAGAGAATATAGAAATACTTTTCGTCGGACATTTCAAATAAATGCTGCTGTTATCTGAGTTTCAAATTGAGAAAAACAGAGGTGAATGAGATCTATCTCTTCTATAGACCACACTGAATATAGAGCTCTCTCTGTTTAACCAATAATCTATAACTCCAGAACAGAGAAGCAACTGAAGGTATAAAAACTCATTTAAAAAACTCAACAGTCAGACGCCACACACACGAACAGAGCAAAACTAATCTGAGAAACATTCTCTTCATCGGTTCACTGAAAAACCTTAAAATGTCTGAAAACACACAGATTGATCTGAAACACGAACAAACTGATGCTGTGTGTGTTTGTGATCCTCTAAAGACTGAACCTCTGTCACAGATTATTGTCAAAAGCCATTTTCCTGTAAAGCAGGAAGTCATGAAAGAGTGAAATATTGGATTAGATATCTGTATCTACTGGTGCTGATGATCAGATGACAATCTGCATAATTCATCAATGAAGTAATTTCATAATTGGATTGTTGATTAATTTTATTTTACTAAACTGTAACAAAGTTTTGCAGAGTGGAAGATTGTAAGAAGTTTCATTATTTGTAGAGGAGAGAAATGAAGAAAAGCCACCAAACTGAAGCCTCATTCATTTAATAATAGACACTGATGCAGAGGCTGTTTGTCCACCAACAAACCACAGATCAAACCCCACATAGATGTAGCTAAATCAGACCACAGCAGGTTTAACTTTGACTCACAAACCGAGCGGCTCATGCTACACTGCTCACATGACTTTTCTTTTTTTTCTTTTTTTCTTTTTTGCCATATTTGCTACAGTATAATAAATTCAGAAGCAGTGTAAGTTAATGAAACAGTTGCCTGACATCATTTCTTTTATTTAGATGAAACAAAGTAAGCCGTGAAAATTTTGCTGTCTGCATGTGATATTTGGTCTTGGGAAAATTTGATGAGATATATGTCTTATTTGTTGTTGTTGAAGTTTATTTGTCATTACACATGTACAAGTACAGTATAAATGAGAAATGAAGTTTGGAGCAAGCCTCCGAGACTCGCAGCCGATTATTCAGGCGCCCGCCACACGCTCCAGAAATACAAGAATGCAGTTTAGCAAGCATTACATAGCAAAACACAACAAAACATAAACATAAACATGGCACAGTACACGTGGTCACGTGATGGGATTTTTGTATGGAGTGGGAGGAGATAGATAAAGACAGGCAGACAGTTGTAGTGTGGGGGGAGGTAGGTTGTGTATGGTGCGAGTGAGTCTGAGATTGTGTTGTGTGAGAATGTTAGCCATAACTTCAGATGTTTTCGAGTTCAGTTCTATGGTTTGTCCTTGAAGGGAGATAAGGCAGTGCACAGGGAAGATAGCAGACAAAGCTGTCGCCAGGCTGACCTCCCAACCGAGATAGGGACCAAGTGAGGTTCGTTGGGCTAGTTGATTAGGTCAGGCAAATACAATTTATTATTTTTAATCCATTTTTGATGATCTTCGGTAATTTGTCCGGATCATAATCAATCAATCAGTTCTGGTCCTCAGCACTCGCGCCCAGTCCACGTGGCAGTTTCCCTAGACATTACGCTCAGCCTCATGGTGGCAGACCGGGTTACAGTCCGTAAAAGTTCACCGATCTGACCCCCGATAGAGCCCACTCTACCTGCGTATCCGCCCAGTCCGGACTGCGTTATGGTTACGGTTCAGTTCCTCAATTAAGTATCACTCTCTGATCTAATTCCTTCAGAACCGGTCACACACAGCCCGAAGCACTCCGTCATTTCCAGACAGACAGCGGCTGGGTGAATTTGCTTGCAGCTGTCTTACCAATCTTCCCGATAGGTCAGGGCAATCCCAAAGCCAAAGAATAGGAACCCATGGCATCAATAATCCAATAAATCTTCCTGCATCCTGCACGGACAGAGCCTCCAGGCACAGGACTTGCCAGTTGTTCCATGCGTCCTCGCATTGCCCTGCAGCAAAGGTCCCGTCCGAGACAGGTGGGTTCTCCGAGGGCACCCTTCATGAGTGAGAAAATCTTATCGATCGCTGATTGACCAGTTAATCAATTCCATTTCAGTATTTTCAGGGAGTCCAGCTAGGCAGTGGGTCAGAGAGAAAGAGAAGAGACGGAAACACTAGACAAAACAAAACAGCGCGAGAGCACAGCGGGAGCAGAGGGAAACACGTCTGCACGGATTGAAGGAAAGAACAGAAGTCTTAGTTCATAATGAAATCTCTGAGGCTTTTGATTGCAGACTTCATTGCAGTATTTTTGGTTAATCTGAGCAAAATAACATTTGAAACTCTTGTGGAAGCACATATGAGTTTAACTTTTCTGGAGAAAATGAGAAGTGTAGAGTCCTGGATCAGTGTTTCCTAAAATTCCCCAGCAAGCAATAGTCGTCATTTTACTGCCTAGGTTAACTATAGACCAGATATAGTAGGTGCATTAACTTATTAGGCTGCATTAATCTAGGTCAGCCGGAACTGGGGAACACTTCCCATAACACCTGATGTACTGTTGCATCATAAGAAGAATGGCATCTATGCTAATATTAGTCTCTCTGTTTATCCCGAGGTTTACTGCAGCAGTCAGCCGGATCCGGGCCGTATCAGATCAGATGGTGGACTGCGCGCCTGGACATGACCAAGCGCATCCCTGAAATGTCTGCAGAGAGTGTGTCAAATAAGCCACGTAAATTGACACGATACATCCTCATTAAACCCGTCTTGGCGTGATGACTCCAATCTTTCAGTAATCTTACAAATATCTATTTGTCTAACCAATATGAATTAAGACCTGCAATGTTGCCAGAATCATAATCATACACTGTTTGTTCGCCGGCCAGAGGAGAACTGGCACCCGAACTGAGCCTGGTTTCTGCGGTGATGTTTTTTTTCTCCATTCTGAAGGAGTTTTGCTCAGTTGAGAAACTTAGAATTTCAACTATATTACCCGATCTGCCCGCATTGACACTATATAATTGAAATTAGCTATATGACATCACCGTTTTCTCAGAGCGGCTGTACAGCCGAATCAAATTCTGTTGAATTATTTTCCTGTTTAACAATGTGGAAGACTGCTTTGAAACAATTGGCATTGTAAAAAGCACTATATAAATAAAGATGACTTGACCAGATATAGTCTAGCTATGAGTAACCCACTTCTATCCAAAATAATCGATTTTGCCAAAACAACTTGCGAGATGTATGATATTTCATCACATAAGCTAAGTCAACAGTGATTACAAGGCGTTTGGTTTCATTTCTTTGACATGTTCTAGATGACTAGGCTATTCTTGGGCTATGGTTAGATGCCTATTACATTTTCACTGACAGCCCAAATTTTGCCTTGTTTTAGACAACAGGGCTGTGTTTGGAAGGCTATTAGATGTTTTTTAAATGCAAAATTGCTTGCTGGCTGGGTCAAGTTAAATGTAGGATAGGCAATTTGAGAGCAGCTAGCAATAGCAAGCTAGCTTTGAAAGCATGAGATCCCACCCTCCCTTCAGAGCTCTCTCTCGAAAGCCACGCCTCCTTCAAAACACATGAACCCACACACACAGCCAGAGCAGAGACTACAAAGCGTCACGAGAGACGGCCTTATGTCTCAAAGCACATAATATTACAATAATAAGGAACAAACAACTTAACCCTCTGAACCCTGAGATGTTTTCTGTGCCCTGGAGGTGTTTTTGACATGCCCTGACATTTGAGCTTATCTCTGTTACTTGTAACATTTTCATGGCTAAAGTCTGATTACTCTGTATTCAGCACAAACTCTGCTAACAATAATATGTGAGCAGCATGTGTGTAAAAGTTTGTAGTTTTAAGAAAATGACATTTATGCGTGGTTGTGTGAAAAAAATTAAAATAATTTTAAGTCACTGAAATAAGGCCATAAAACCCTTACTGAATATTTGTTCACAAGACTTTTGAAAACTGGATCACGTGAGGCTAGAATTTTTGCTTCAAGATGTTGTCTCTAGCGATGTCTCTGGACTCTCGAATCATCATGAATATTGATGTGTTTCACACCTGAGAAAGACAAAGACACTCCCTAATGATCCTTTAAGCTGAATGGGACTGTGAGGAAATAGAACAAAGCATGTGAAGAGATTGGCCTTTTGAATTGCTTGCATTTATTTACAACACAACATAATGAAGGACAAAAAGTGGGACAAAAATAACGGACAATGGTGGTTTTGATCTCACTGTGGCACAGGAAAAAACGTGGGCAGCACCACATGAGCGCCACAACGGTGTTGCCCTCTATTTGAGCTCTTGTCGCGCGTCTGCATTTAAAATAACAGAACTTGAGTGCGCGCAAGACACAACATATGGGAACGCCACTTGTGGTTAGATCAGTGGTTAGATCAGCATAGCAGTCAATAAGCGGGACAAGGGAGGTCACGTCACGGGACATTTAGGCCCAATATACGGGACATCCACGGCTAATACGGGACAGTTGGCAACCCTACTTTCATATCATGCTGTGTTTAATATTATAGAGCATAAAACCATCCTCATGTTGTACATGTATCTTTATTTTGCATTTAAAGGTTGCCTACCTGTTTATAATTCATTTTCAACATGTTTCCATTGAGTTTAGTCTGACATTAGTAGCCGCTGGAATCAAATTCAAGGCACTGGTGCTCGCCTACAAGCCAACCACTGGCTCTGCACCAACATGCTTAAACTCGCTTGTTCAGACTTACACATCCTCCAGAAGCGTGCGTTGTGCAAGTGAACGGCGCCTTGTGGCGCCATCCACAAGTGATTGTGGACTTCAGGAAGAGACAGCAACGGACATACTCCCCTCATGATCAGCGGGTCACCAGTGAGAGAGAGTGAGCAGCTTCAAGTACCTGGGTGTAAACATCTCCGAGGACCTGACCTGGACTGCTCACATTCAGACACAGGTGAAAAAAAAGCCAGGCAAAGACTGTACCACCTGCGCCAGCTGAGAAATTCAGGGTTTCACCAGCTATCCTGAAAACTTTCTATTTAGGGGTGATAGAAAGTGTATTAACTCAGTGCATCACAGCGTGGTATGGGAACAGCACCAGTCATGACCGTAAAGCCTTGCAAAGAGTCGTGCGCTTATCCGGCGTATCTCAGGGTCCAGCTCTCCCATCTCTGCAGGGCGTCTACACCAAACGCTGCAAAGGTAGAGCTACCAAGATCATCAAGGACTCTAATCACCCTGCAAACCCTCATTTCACGCTGCTGCCATCTGGTAGCGCCTGAAGCCTGATGGCCAAAACTGAGAGACTCAGGAGGAGCTTCTTCCCCAGGCCATCAGACTCCTGAACTCAGTCACTTAACATCACGTGACCATATATATATATAGTACTTTTTATCCTATTTCTATATAATTTCCTCCTTGTGTTTTTAACTGTGAATTTGCACTGTCCATGGAGCGGACCTGTTTACATTTCACTGCCGGTTGTATATTCTGTATATAACCGTGTATGTGACAAATAAAACTCTTGAATCTTGAATCTTGAATCATCCCAAAGAGGCATAGGAAATCCCTCATAAGGACCTTTTTCCTGGACCGTTCCCACCTGGTGGGAATGACCTGCCTGTCTCAATCGAGAGCAGCCGAGTCGGTAGCCATTTTCAAAAAATCTCTTAAAACGCATCTTTTCCAGCAGCACCTGACCAATAGCACTTATCACTCTCTATTCGTTTTCTGTTTGTCTATTAAAAAAAAAAAAAAAAAATATTGTTCTGTCCTATGTGTTCTGTGCTAGATTAACTGAGACTTGTTACAGCACTTGCATATTGTTGCCCTTGACTGTTTTTAGTTGCTTCTATTGCTCTCATTTGTAAGTCACTTGGGATAAAAGCGTCTACTAAATGACTAAATGTAAATGTAGTTCAGTAGCCTACAATGTGAAGTTTATGCAACAATAACTTAATATAAGTGAGAAGAAATGTTTTACCTTAAAAATTATCTCTTAAAATCGTGTTCTTCTTCTTCTGAGGTAAATCCAAGGCAAACTCACAGCGTGCTCTTCCAAACTCGATGAAAAGCAGAAGAAGCTGATGCTTTGTTTTGAGGTGATGTTTATAGGTTCCCGTTCCTTCACGTGGGCGAATAGCATGTGAATTGCTTTGTGTGGATGTGGTCACATTAAAGATAATTAGGCTCCGCTGGAAGGAACTGTACTTTCTCGCTGTTTTCATATGGATTATGTAAGGAGCGGTTTTACTGCTAAGACAAAAAAGCTGAGATCAACACCCTGCATTAAAACAATAAAACTCAATCTGAGAGAAGATCTCACAGAGAAACTGTAGGACACCGCTTCTGACCAAAACCCTCTCCCCCTCTCTACCTCCTCCCTCCCTTCCCCCTTCCCCTGATTCAAGTCCCAGAATGCAGATATACTACATGATTTATCTTGTGAATCTATTGTTTTATCCCTTTCATGTCTGGTGTCTTTTTAAAGGTCACAGTGCGATTGGTAAAATGGTCTCAACATCACTGAAGTCACTGGTAGGGTGAGAAAGATTGAAACATAAGAGAATTGTGTTCTCTTTTTGAGTGGTCTCTCCAAAGATATCTGATCCTCTCCCCCCAAACTAGGTGTTTGTGTTGCAATATGTACAACCCTTTGTTCTGGTCTGGGTATTTAAGGAAGGGTAGCAGGGCTGCCATTGGGAACATTCTGTAGACAGAGCTCCCATGCAGTGTTGCGTCAGTGTCCTCTCACACACACACACACACACACACACACACACACACACACACACACACACACACACACACACACACACACACACACACACAGTATGTATTGTGCCAGATATGACTCTTTGAAACTATTTTCATATTACTTGGTAATTGTATTTTATATTTTTATGCTGAAAGTTTGTACCATGGATTCATGTTTAATTATGTTCTTTAAGTTCTGTCTGGCCAAAATAAATGTTAATCTTGATTTATTCTGTATCTTTCTGAAATCATTTTTCTAGTATTGTCGCATGCAGAGTTTGTAGGAGTTTCCGTAAATCTTTCTGTCAGGGCAGATTCATCGGAGGACCCCATGACGAGCATGGCGCTAAGCATGAGGGCAATCTGATTTCTGGGTGTCACTGTTATTATCAAGTTACAGCTCTCGTGACTATTGCTAAAATTACACTTTCTGTTATGAGTAAGCATATGCGACTCACTTAAAGGTAAAATAGTTCACTCTGTAATCCTCTGTAATATCAGAACTGACTAATTTGCGTCCGTGTGAGGTAATGTAATTATAATCATGAGCATTATCCTCTGGCGACTCCGGGTCCCATGGAGGAACGAGTATTTGAAATTAAGAGATACTAAGAGAAATCAACGATCTAAATTAAATCACAACTAAAATTATGATCAGCTGTTAAGTTACAAATGTAACAAAGTTACAAAGAATTGGAGTCAGATAAAATTATTCATGGAGTCAGATTTAAAATTCGATAACAATAAATTAAGTGAATCCAACAGAAGTCCTTCAACCAGGCCGTTAGATTCCGTCCTTGGGCTAACGGATGGACCTTACAGTTTTGATATAGAAATGAACAAATCATGGACTGCAGTAACAGACAGGGCAGGAAGAAACAGACACAAACTCTCTGTATGAAGCAGAACAAAACCAACAAAGCTATCGTGTGGTGGAGCTCACGAAGACAGAACAGCTGCAAAGTTCATGTGTGAATCTAATGTTTATGCATGGAGCTATAACTGTTAATGAGCGATTGAATCGCATTTTTCTTTTTCTTCATTGACTGTCTGGCAAATCATTGTTTAAGCAAATCATAGTCAGCGTTTGGGAGGGATGTAAAATGTATTTATTTTACATCCTCCAAAAGCTGACTATGATTCTTAAGCTTTAAAGTGTAAAGAAAATTCCCCATGGCTTACCTTTTATGTGGCTCTTGGCTCTGTAACCACTACTCACGCAGAATCAGGCGGCAAGAAGCTCGAGCAGAATGATTTTTTTAAGTGATAGGCCAAAGCAATTAGGCCTTTTCAAATTATTTTATCTATAAAGCAAACTATTGTCAAATAGTAAGCAAGCAACTAAAATGGCAAGCAGTGATAAGCACTTTATCAAAAGTCAAGCACTTTTCAAACCCTGAAAACACCAGCATTTTCAAGGATTTCCAGCACCTGTCACGAACCCTGTCTATCATTAGTTCATTAATCCCAGACCTGTTTCTGTTCTTTACATGATCTCCTGTTATTTAAACCCTGTCATCGTCCGGTATCGTCTACATTACGTGCTTGTGTTTCTCCCCATGATTCTCCTGTGTATTGTGTGGATTATTAGACTAAAGACTGCTCTTTGAGTTATTTCCTGAGTCGTGCGCTTCACTACAGCCACCGTCGCTGACACTAACAGTGAATGTTAATCTTCTCAACTCATTTATCCAGTAATTTATCACATGATACAGAACAGAAACAACTGAAGACATAAAAACTCATTTAAAACTCACCAGCCAGGCCACACACACGAACAGAGCAAAACTAATCTGAGAAACATTTTCTTCATGACTCTTATTTGACTCTTGATAGATTCACTTTATTTCAGTGTAAGATTTTTATGTTTTTATTAGCTTCTTATTAACAGAGAGAAAATTAAGAAACACTTCTGTCACAAACTGACACACACATCAACCACAGACATCCAGCAGACGCTGTTTATTCACCATACAGATCAAACCAGACACACCGATGTTTGAACAGATAAAACAAATGAAAAAAAACATCACATGGGTTTGACTCAAAAAGCCAGTAAATCACATGTATGTTTGCCCAAAATTCATGAGTGAACATTAATGCAAACATACAGAAACCTGTAAATGTAATCATTTGAAATTATAATTTAGTTACCAGAAAGTTTTGGTCTTGGGAAAATTCAGAAAAATTCAGAAAAATTTGTGCATGCGTTCTTGACCTCAAGGCTAGATTATTGTAATGCTTTACTGGGCGAGTTGCCCGGAGGCCTAATAAACAAACTCCAGCAGCTTGAGTTCTTACTAGAACCAGGAAGTGTGATCATATTAGTCTGGTTCTGTCAAAAATGCATTAGCTCTCTATCGAACATTGCATACATCCTGCTAGATTTACTAACTAAAGCTTTGAATGGTTTAGCCCCTCAGTACCTAAGTGAACTCTCTTATCACTTTATAGTCCTTCACATCCACTGCAGTCTCAAAACTCTGGCCAGTTGATAATACCTAGAATATCAAAATCAACTGCAGGCGGTCGATCCTTTTCTATTTAGCACCTAAACTTTGGAACAGTCTTCTCTAGCATTGTTTGGGAAGCAGACACACTAGACTAGACTAAAAACACATCTCTTTAACCTGGCATACACATAACACATTATCACATTCCAATAATTCAAATCTGTTAAAGGATTGTTAGGCAGCATAAATTAGGTCAACTGGAACAGGGACACTTCCCATACCACCCAATGTTACATCGTAAGAAGAATGGCATCCATGCTGGTTACTCAGGAACAGAGACTTCCCTCTGAGCAACTCTCTGTGAAACATGAGGGGTTATGCACAGATGCTTTGATTGTTTCAAAGCAGCTTTACAGTGATAACAGAAAAAACTTGTCTGGTTCTCGTGGTCTTTTGCTGAGGACACCATGAGTATCTGAAAACTCAAATCCACTACAGCTGATAAAGTTATTGACAGCTTGGAGGAAGTTTTCAGTCGTCATGATCTGACCCCATACCATCAAATCAGACTGTGGCCAACAGTTCATGTCTGCTCAAATGCAGCAGTTCTGTGAGAAAATGGCTTTCTACATGTGAAGACAACACCAGAATGGGCACAGGCAAATAGTGAAAAATGGTGAAAATGCCTGCTTAAATGCTTTCCAACAGGAAAATCAAGTGGTAGCTGCCATACTTTACCACACTGCACAATGACCAGGGAGACAAGAGATCATGATGCTGATCAAAAGGCAGAAACTTTTACACCAATCACCGCTGAAGGTAAGAGATTCACAACTTGAGGTAGAGGAACAAGATCTGGCAGGGCAAAAGAAAGCGACCAACAACTCCATTTCAGCAAAGATCCATAAACTACTGTGTCCAAAACCAGAAATTCTGTGTTCACAGTGTAAAAGGAATACCAGGTTTGGGAAGAAATTATTTAGTGGGAAAGCAAACGACACTCCAGCTGAACAGCAAAACCAATCAGACAGAACTAGGTGGAGTCAGAGAGAAGATACTGAGCAAACAACTCTCATGTCAATTCAGGGCGAGCCACTAGATGGAAGTGTTTCTCCACAGATGACAGATGTGTTCACTGATTTGCGTGTCGTCAGTAGATCACACGCAGAACTGTCCACTCCCATTGGGCGCTTTTTATTCTCACGCTAATTTGCGTTTAGTAAATCAGATGTTAATTTCTCTACCATAAGCTGTCTCCAAAGGCGTTTGAGAGATTTTGGCAGTATTCAGTTTGCTGATGTCAACGTTGTAGATCGAGTGGCCCATGGTGGCAGTGGTGTTATGGTATGGGCAGGCATATGTTATGGACAACGAACACAGGTGCATTTTTTTGAAGGTATTTTGAATGCACAGAGATACTGTGACAAGATCCTGAGGCCCATTGCTGTGCCATTCATCCATGACCATCACCTCATGTTGCAGCATGATAATGCACAGCCCCATGTTGCAAGGATCTGTACACAATTTCTGGAAGCTGAAAACATCCCAGTTCTTGCATGGCCAGCATACTGACCGGACATTGAGCATGTTTGGGATGCTCTGGATCAGCGTATAACAGCGTGTTCCAGTTACTGCCAATATCCAGCAACCATTGCAGCCATTGTAAATGAGCGGACCAACATTCCACAGGCCACAATCAACAACCTGATCAACTCTATGCAAAGGAGATGTGTTGCACTGCGTCAAGTGGTGGTCACCAGATACTGACTGGTTTGGACCAACCAATACAGTAAAACTGCACATTTTAGAGTGGCCTTTTATTGTGGCCAGCCTAAGGCACACCTGTGCAATAATCATGCTGTCTAATCAGCGTCTTGATATGCCACACCTGTGAGGAGTGGATGGATTATCTCGGCAAAGGAGAAGTGCTCACTAACACAGATTTAGACAAATTTGTGAACAATATTTGAGAGAAATAGGCCTTTTATTGTACATAGAAAAGTCTTAGAAAAATGGGAGCAAAAATAAAAGTGTTGCGTTTATAATTTTGTTTAGTGTATATGCTGATGCAATTGTATTGTTCGCCATGAGGCCCCATTTAATGTGTGCCCCTATACTGGCCTCCCAGCGCTATTTGTTTGTAAAGTGAGTGTGTGTGCAGGGGGTATGAGGGCTGGTTATTATCTCCCATATCTCTCCTATACATATTGTGAAGAGAGCTATATTTTAACCTGAGTGGTATCAATGGTATGTCCTGATTGATATTTGGTGTGTTTATGTGTTATGACTTTGTGACCGATTAATGTTTATTTATATGACTTTGAGATTTGCTGTGCAATGAAATCATGCATGTTTGGTGACCACATTAATTAACTGAATGGGTATACTTTCACAACCGTTGAAACCCGGTTGTTGATGTCATATTCTTTTCACAGTTAACTTATTGCTGATTATCATTCATTTAAAATATATGTTCAGTTGAATTGAGCAGTGAGCTTGATGTGGAATTCACGATCATCTGGATCTTACAGCACAGTCCAGAGGAATCACAACATCTGCTGATCATAACAGGACATATCATATACAAGAGAAGTGTGTAAATCGGCCAGCGAGCAAAATCAACATGAAGTCACATCAGCACTGCGGAGTATTGAGGAGTGGAGAATATCTCTGATGATATTATTATACTCCAAACCAAGAGACACATGATCAGAGACTACATGCAGTCTAGTGAAGGAAATACCAGGTTTGGGAAGAAATTCTTTAGTGGGAAAGCAAACGACACTCCAGCTGAACAGCAAAACCAATCAGACAGAACTAGTGGAGTCAGAGACAGAAGATACTGAGCAAATAACTCCTGATAACATGTAAATTCAGGGCGAGCCACTAGATGGAGGTGTTTCTCCACAGATGAGACACAGAGACCAATCACACTAGAGATTTAAAGACTTTTGCCTGATGGAGAAATGGAGCACCGATATGTTGTGTTTATGTGTGATCTCAAAGTATATTATAATGTGTCCCAAATCAGTGTTTTCTCAGGTTAAAGGAGAAGCTGGGAAGTGTGTGTTTATTATTGTGGATAGAAAAAGAAAAAGAAAATGAATGAGCTAATGTAAACATTTAAAATGTAAAGCTTAATATGTGTCTGAACTCTTTAAAATGCACATAAAGTCTGTATTCCTCCAGGAGCGCTCGACATAATAAATGTAATAAAACATGGAGAGACTCTTGAACCTCAGAGTGAGAAAACTTTATTGATAAAGGCAAGCAAATACATATGACAGATATACAGCAGTAGCAGTGAGATCTGTGTGACTATTCATTATTTTATTTTTTTAATCTGAGAAATAAAAACAAAGCCTTACAAATAAGATTTTAAAAATCTGACACTGAAAGAGAGCAGACACTCAAATCATCTACTCACCATAGACAGAAACACTGAATGCTTTTAATGAGATTGTGACTAAAAGCGGCATCTGTAGTTTATAATGTCCAGCATGTTCAGCTCTGGTGTTTGTGATGGTCAGAGATCCAGTTTGATTGTCCAGCTTCAGTCTGTCTCTGAATCTCCCATCAAGATCATCATCATATACAGTGAAGCTGTCGGTCCGTTTATTGATTTCAGCGATTAGTGTTTCTAAACCTCCACTGAATCACATCATCATCCTTCATTTCAGTACGACCAGAGTTTAGAGTGACTGAATCTCCCTTCTTCACTGACACTGAATCATCTAGATCAAACACACACAGAACAAACAGAAACAGGGTTTGTCACAGATAATAATGTTTTATTAAATCAAATAGTTTAACATTTAACTTAAATAATATCATAAAACAAACAAAAAGAAACAAATTGGTCTATGAATTAATTTCACTTTTGTCATTAAAAAAAGGTGTACGTTTTTTTGTTTGTTTTTCTCACCAATGACATTGAGAGAGAAATTAGCCGTCAAATGCATGATATGTAGTTTATAATCTAACTTCATCTGTAGTCGATAACATCCAGCATGTTCAGTTGTGGTGTTTGTGATGGTCAGAGATCCAGTTTGATTGTCCAGCTTCAGTCTGTCTCTGAATCTCCCATCAAGACCACCATCATATACAGTGAATCTGTGGCCTCTTTACTGATTGCAGCGGTTAAAGTGTTTCAAACCACCACAGAATCATATTACGATCCTTAATTTCCGTAACACCAGAGTCTAGAGTGACTGAATCTCCCACCTTGACATATTTCTCTTCAAAACCAAACTGCCCTGAGAAACAGAGTTTTCACAGATTAAAGCTTTTAAAATCACTTGATGTTGGTTTGATGAAGCTTTGCATAAATACTTGTATTCAATTAAATGTGAAATTAATAATATTCTGCATTAGTACAAAGACAAAATAAGATGAATGAAAACAGAAAGAGGCATATATGGAACAATAACTAAAGACACTTTTACTTTAATGTTTAATGTCACTCTCAAACTAATGCTGTAAAGTATCTGAGCTTCATATTTATATTACTTTATTTAATCAGATTAATTTGATCTGACAGTAAAATCACAGTTGAATTATTTCTATATGAGACGAACTGTAACGTGTTTGTTCTGGTCAGGTTTAGTTTCCATTGGCCTGTGTTCTCTATCATTAGTTCATTAATCCCAGACCTGTTTCTGTTCTTCCCATGATCTCCCTGTTATTTAAACCCTGACTTCTGTTCAGTTCATCGTCCGGTCCCATCGTCGTACGTTACGTGCTTGTGTTTCTCCCCATGATTCTCCTGTGTATTGTGGATTATTAGACTAAAGACTGCTCTTTGAGTTATTTCCTGAGGTAAATTGCTTCACTACAGCCACCGTCGCTGACACTAACAGTGAATGTTAATCTTCTCAACTCATTTATCCAGTAATTTATCACATGATACAGAACAGAAACAACTGAAGACATAAAAACACATTTGAAACTCACCAGCCAGATGCCACAAGCACAGACCAGAAAAAAAAATATTGTAAATCATTGAGAGTGTTTTCTTGATCGATTCACTGAAAAGCCCACGATAGTGACTCTTAAAATGTCTGAGAGATTGATCTGAAACACTGAACTGTGATATTTATCTGGTTGTGTGTGACTCCTCCCTGACCTCCATCACAGTTTACTCTCAGGCGTCCATCCTCTTTACATCATGAAAATCAATAGGTGTTTTGATGATCTTACATTTTCAAACTCAAAACCAGGAGCGGGCAAAGTTCAGGCGATCAGCAAACAGGTTTCAAACAAAAAACACACACACAGTGAACAAAGTTTAAGTCAAAACCAGTGTAAATCAAGCAGAAATAAACAGGAGGCTTGATTAATGCGTCTCCGTCCACACTAGTGTTTTCAAGTGTTTTCCACAAGTCTGAAAAATGCTTAAATAATCTTGTGTATATGTAAAATGTAAATTAAAAACAAAGCTCACTGAGACTATGTGGTAACCAGGTCACACTCAAAATCATCATTCCATGTATGGTCCAAAACGCAGATCATGTTTTGCTGTAGGACTTCTTTACTGGCTTGCCGCTCCTAGTGGTTTCTGCAAGCTACTGCGGGTGGTTTCTTTTGCTCCTCTAGTTCAACTGGCTCTATTCTAAATATTATTCAACATGCATACATTTTCTTTAATGTAACATCATCTATCTGGCTTGTGTGAATTGTATATTATGTATAAAATCGTTACTGTTCTGTAAATAATTAATTTCATGCAAAGAACACAGGGACACGAGTCCTAAGCAGTGTTGCATCAGTCTTTTCACATGATGGAAACACATGATGCCTTAAATAAATGATTTTATTCTAATACTAAATCTAAATACTTTGGATGATAAAATATGTCCTCAGAGCTGTTCACGGTTTGTTTATGGGCAGGTTATAGAGTCGGTCATAGCATCATAGCAGGCTATGAGGAAATGGATGATGGCAATCTGAAGTTAGCAATTCTCACTTAACACTTCGGCATGAGAAGATTATTTTTACTTCTATTGTTTGTTAAACAAATTTAAATGTAGGCAATATGTATAGCCTTGATCTAAAATGAGCATGTTACCATGCAAACCAGTGGTTGTGTGGAGTATTAGACAGAAGTTTAGAGGATTTAAGTTCATCTGTAAACACTAATTCTCAGAGAAAGTAAATATAAGGTATTCACGGACAAAGTCCCATTCATTTAAGCTGCCAATGGACGGATCTCTGGCTTTTGATTGCAGACTGCCTCTGATGGCCTCCAGTGTCTTTCCTTCCCTATTCAGAGTGGATCAAACTCTATACACTCGTAATCATACAGGTGTACAATTAAACCTCAGTCCTGATGTCTCACATCTGAGTCACGCAACCCAAAGCATCACCTCCCCAATTCTCTCAAACTCTTCCAACCAGACAGTCCTAACCAAAAATAAATAAAATCTTCCTACCTTGTTTGTTGATTAGTCAGGGATGCCACTTTCGTAGACTGGTTGTATTAGCTGCCGTCTCTGCTCCGTGTCAGACTCCATTACAATCAAGATCTGAACCATTCTCGAACTCTGGCTGAGATAAGTTCATGTTCTCGTTTTACTAGGAACTAAATGACAATCACGAGATTAATTAGAATACAGCCCGTGTATAATTGCTTCCAGCTGAAATTCCAGAAAAGCTGGTCTTTCTTGGGGTGCTGAAGCATCTGCTAGCTCCTCCCTATAGCACTGCCCATGATAATGAGAATCGCTGTCAATGATTTTCATCATCGATTAGTTGTTGCAGGCCTAAACATTTATACAGTGCATGCCATTGTAAAAGACTGTAAGTCTATCCCTCAGAGCCTCATTTTTATCAACATTAAATTCAGTAATCTGAGGCCAAAACCTCTTAATAGTAATCTAGTAATGGTTTCTATCTTTTGTGTACCTTGAAAAAGTGTCTTTCAAAGAAATGAAAGGTGGATCCAGAATGAAGTGTATTTGAGAAATGGACAACAGGATGCATTTCCCAGAATCACTGATAGCCAACAACGGTCGAAAGTTCCATTGAACTCTATTGGTAATGACAGAACATGTGACCATAGTTAGCTTTGGGAAACACGTCAGAATAGTTCTGGGAATCAGTTTGTTTAACTTGTCCCTGGCACGGATATTCACTCAGATGTTGACATTCATGTCTGTAATGTTATAGTTTAACTTAATCTAATGCCTTGTATATCCTTGTAATGCCTTGTATAGGCTATATCTACTATATCTAATGCACTTTTCCAACTGTGCATCTGCTGTTGTCTCAGTTTTCCTTAAAATGAAAATGTACCTAAAATTGAAATTAAACCCTCACTGTAAAAAAAAAAAAAAAAAAAAAAAAAATCATGTGACTTCAACTAGTTATTATTTAGTAACTAGTACCATAGATCTTTTTACATTCACTGAACGTCAAATATGTGGAAGTGAATGTGCTTTGTCGTTTAAACACCTTTATAATGATCATGTTAGTTGATATAACATGCGGTTTTGCAATTTTTACATCTGTTTACATCACGCAAATTCATAATTTTCCCCAAAATACACAGAAGTGGCCAGTGAACATGAAAGAAGAATAAACTTTATTGTTTCATGCACAATGTGTATCTGATTCAAATTAAATTGAAAGCATTATTATTGCAGCTTCCATAGATATCAGTGTGTGGAATTTAAATTTAACAAACTATACATGTCTTTTATAGGCTTCATTTAAATGTCCATTTAATTCTCTGAAACCTCAAATAAACATTATATGGTTGAATAGTGATATATGAAAAGCACTTGGCTCAGCGCCAGCCAAAGAAGCGAAAGGCATGTTTGAATTTATCAGTGATGCAAACAAACCAAAATAATAGACATGGCTTTCTCAGACCACATGTAAATTTAGATGAATTATTAAAAAGATTATTAAAATGAATACGTATGGATGACAGTTAGTGACAGTAACAGTTCAGTTTATTGCCCTCACAGTGGCATGGATGTTTACAGAGCACGTCACCTTTCTTTAATTCTAAAGGGAGAGAAGGACTTTTGTGCTGTATTATTTGGTTACTGTATTTCTGGTTCAAAAGGTAGAAAAAAACACTATAAAATCTAAAGTGTGTTCATGTGATTTTATAAATTGTTGTGAAATGTATGAATGCATAATAATTGTGATAATCATGTAACCGTGATTATTTCTCAGACTATAATCGTACCAACAAAATCTATAATGCATCCCTAATCTCAGCACCAGATCATTGTGCGCTCTTTTGTTTTGGGTGAGAAATCAGTCTCTAAATCACTAAATCACTGTAACACAATTGTTTGTTATGGGAAGAAGGAGGCAGGAACCGGCAGACATTTAAAGACTTTAATAAAATAAATAAACACAAAATGGAAGTAAACCGAGTTGGAGAATACTCTCCAAGCAGGTCATTTGACATAGGCTATTTTTGACCCTCCTTTGATGGCTGGGGCTGGAGGTGGGACATGGGGTGAAATAGGCTGAAAGGAGACAAATGCACACTCTGTGCACATGCCCGCCCACCCCGCGGCGTCGGCCAATGGCTGAGGGCTGGTCGGGCATGTCCACAAAATGCACGGATTACCTGTTTTGTCACCTATGACTATTGTTCATCAGGGTGGTCTGATTTAATTTCTTAACATACAATTATTAGAACTAGACTATGTTCTATAACCAGAACATATAGATTATGTTCTATAACTATATTCTATAACCAGGGGCCCCGGTTCTAGATCCTGGATTTTGGGGTCCTCGGCCGGTTCCGGTGCGTTTTTTCGCAGGACAGAGGGCCCTTTACCCCCCATCGTCCCGGCTCCTGGGCTCTTCTGGTTCCGAGATATGGCCACTTCCTGTCCAGACTTGACCTGCTTGACCTGCTCGGGAGCCAAGGCGAGTTCAAGCTCCAAACTCTGGATGTTGAGAGTCACCTACAGGTCCCCATTACCCCAGAGTATGGAGCCCCAACTTGGCATGCTTCCCAAGATACAACTGGTCAAAATTCCATCTTGGACCAACTGTGAAGCATCACACCTGTGATCTATTCGACAGGGCCCCTGTATGCAGTCTGTACATTTCAATTTTAAGCTAATGATGCATAATTAATAACTGTAATGTACATAAGTGTGTTGTGGAGTTGGTTTTACTTCATAAAATATGAAAATATGTAAATATGAAATATGACCCATTAATGCATTGTCCACTTACTGCGTACAGGGACCCTGTTGAATGACTTACAGGTGGACTTCACCATATGTGATGAAGTTTCCTAAAATCAAACAAAACATTTCAGAGAATTCATCCACTTCCAACCACGGAGTGCGCATTTGTCCCCTTTTGGCCTATTTCACCCTTTGTCCCGCCTCCAGCCCCAGCCATCAAAGGAGGGTCTCGGAGGGCCCTCTCCAACACACCCTGGCCCGAGCTTCTAGCCCCGTGGGTCGAGATATAGGGCCCAACAGGAAAGGATGCCCGTGGGACCCCTGTAACCCCAGAGTATGGAGCCCCAGGTTGGCTTGTTTTTAGAGTTATGCCCGGTCAAAGCGGGACTTTGACTGGTTGTATCTCGGAAACCAAGCCGACTTGGAGCTCCATACTTCGGGCGTGTCCACAAAATGCACGGATTACCTGTTTTGTCACCTATGCCTATTGTTCATCAGGGTGGTCTAATATTAATTTCTTAACATACAATTATTAGAACTAGACTATGTTCTATAACCAGAACATATAGACTATGTTCTATAACTATATTCTATAACCAGGGGCCCCCGGTTCTAGATCCTGGATTTTGGGGTCCTCGGCCGGTTCCGGGTGCGTTTTTTTGCAGGACGGCTCATCGTCCCCGGCTCTTGGGATCTTCTGGTTCCGAGATACGGCCACTTCCTGTCCAGATTTGACCTGCTAAAACTCGGGAGCCAAGGAGAGTTCAAGCTCCAAACTCTGGATGTGGGGAGGCACCTACAGGTCCCCCATTACCCCAGAGTATGGAGCCCCAACTCACTTGGGTTGAAGGAGAGTCTCGGAGGGACCTTTCCAACGCACCCTGGCCCGAGCTTCTAGCGTCCATGTGGCCCAACAGGAAAGGGTGCACTTCAGAATAAAGGGTCCCAGAGGCTCTGGACTCTGGGGTCTGAGAGGGCCCCCAGGGACCCCTCATCACCCTGAAGGATGAGTTGCTGTGACTCGTCCTTTCCAAAATATAGGCGGTTTTGTCCAAAAGACTATAGATAAAACAAAATGGCGCCGCTGTGTTCGGTCGCCGTTCAGGTCGCTCCGCTAAGACTGTGCTTTTATTTACTATTTTACTTTCTTTTACTCTCAATTTTTACAAACTTATCAACTGCATTGATCTACTATGACAGCAAAACTCTTTTGGACATTGGTTACCTCTATACTGGACTGTTTCAGGACACTTTCACCGATACTCTGTGGCCATCTGAGATCGCCGGGCGCAGAGTTGAACAATGGACAGAGCTGGCAGCGAAGAACCAAGAAACACCGTGGGAAACGTGCTGGTATCTGTAACAGACTGAGGAAAAGGGCATTCAGCCCACCTCTCCCGAGCATTCTTCTAGCAAATGTTCAATCCTTGGAGAATAAGATGGACAATCTTAGAGCCAGGATAAGTTTTCAACGGGACATGAGAGACTGTAACATCTATTGTTTGTCGAAACATGGCTCACGCCTGCGGTCCCGGACACAGCTGTGGCGCCATCGGAGAACTTCTCTGTTTTCGGATGGACAGAACAGCGAGGCCGTAAATCCAAAGCGGTGGGTATGCTTCATGATCAACAAGAAATGGTGCGATCCAGGAACATCACCATTCTCTCACGGTCCTGCTCGCCTCATCTGGAACATTTAACAATCATTTGCCGCCCATTCTATCTGCCGAGGAGTTTCCTGCGGTTGCGCGACCGCTGTTTACATTCCACTGCAGGCAGACACAGGGCTGGCTTTATCTGGCCTTCATGATGTTGCCAGCGGCATCATAAACAAACACCCGACGCGGCATTCATTGTCGCGGCGATTTCAACAAAGCAAACCTAAAGAAAGTCCTGCCAAACTTTCACCAGCACGTCTCCTGTCCTACACGAGGAGCAAACACACTGGATCATTGCTACTCTCTGTTTAAGAACGCCTATAAAGCGCGGTCACTTCCAGCGTTGGCAAATCGGATCATGCCGCCATTTTCCTCACAAATCAAAATCAAATCACCTTTATTTATATAGCGCTTTTAACAAGTCCAATTGTTTCAAAGCAGCTTCACATTGTTAAAAGTAAAATAATGCAACAGAATTTGTACAGCCGTTCTGGTGAAAGCGGTGATGTTATCCAGCTAATTTCAAGTATCATATAGCATCAATGCGGGCAGATCGGTAATATAGAAGAAATTTAGGTGTCCCCAACTGAGCAAGCCAAAGCCAGAGGCAACGGTGGCAAGGAACCAAAACTCCTTCAGGGTCAGAATGGAGAAAAAACCTTGGGAGAAACCAGGCTCAGTCGGGTGCCAGTTCTCCTCTGGCGACGAACAAACAGTGTATGATTATAATTCTGGCAACATAGCAGGTCTTAATTCATATTAGGCAAATAGATATTTGTTAGATTATTCGAGAGATTGGAGTAAATCACGCCCGAAGACGGGTTTAATGAGGATGTCGTGTCGATGCAGCATTTACGGGGAGTTTATTTGACATGTTCTCTGCAGACACTTCAGGGATGCGTTGGTCATGTCCAGGCGCTGGTCCACCATCTGATCTGGATACGGCCTGGATCTGGCTGACTGCAGTAAACCTCGGTATAAACAGAGAGACTAACATTAGCGTAGATGCCATTCTTCTTATGATGTAACGAGTACATCAGGTGTTATGGGAAGTGTTCGGTTCGGCTGACCTAGTTAATGCAGCCTGACAATCATTTACTGATTTGAGTAATAGAAATTGATAATGTTTTATGTGTAAGCCATAGTAAAGAGATGCGTTTTTAGTCTAGATTTAAACTGACAGAGTGTGTCTGCTTCCCGAACAATGCTAGGAAGACTGTTCCAAAGTTTAGGCGCTAAATAGGAAAAGGATCGACCGCCTGCAGTTGATTTTGATATTCTAGGTATTATCAACTGGCCAGAGTTTTGAGACCGCAATAGACGTGATGGAGTATAATGCGTTAAGAGTTCGCTCAAATACTGGGGAGCTAAACCATTTAGTGCTTTGTAAGTAATAAGCAAGATTTTAAAATTTATTCGATGTTTAATAGGAGCCAATGAAGTGTTGACAGAACCGGGCTAATATGGTCATACTTCCTTGTTCTAGTAAGAGCTCGAGCTGCTGCGTTTTGGACCAGCTGGAGTTTGTTTATTAAGTGAGCAGGGCAACCACCCAGTAAAGCATTACAGTAATCTAGCCTTGAGGTCATGAACGCATGAATTAACTGTTCAGCATTTTGCATCGAAAGGATGTGCCGTAATTTAGATATATTTTTAAGATGGTAGAATGCAGTTTTACAGATGTTAGAAACGTGGCTTTCAAATGAAAGATTGGTATCAAAGAGCACACCCAGGTTCTAACTGACGACGAGGACTTGACAGAGCAGCCATCGAGTGTTAGACAGTATTCTAGGTTACTACTTGCAGAGTTTTTGTCCAATAATTAAAAATTCAGTTTTTCTGAATTAAGTTGCAGGAAATTACTAGACATCCAATGTTTTATATCAGCTATGCATTCCGTTAATCTTGTGAATTGGTAAGTTTCATCAGGCGTGAAGAAATATAGAGCTGAGTATCGTCAGCATAACAGTGAAAACTAATGCCATGCTTCCTAATGATATCTCCCAGTGGTAGCATGTACAGGGTGAAGAGCAACGGTCCTAGCACCGAGCCCTGCGGTACTCCATACTGAACTTGTGATCGGTGTGAAATCTCTTCATTTACTGCTACAAACTGATAACGGTCAGATAAGTATGATTTAAGCCATGCCAATGCAGTTCCACTAATGCCAACATAATTTTCGAGTCTATTCAAAAGAATGTTGTGGTCGATAGTATCGAATGCAGCGCTAAGATCGAGTAACACTAATAGAGAAATACAACCACGATCGGATGATAAGAGTAAATCATTTGTAACTCTGATGAGAGCAGTCTCAGTACTATGATACGGTCTAAATCCTGACTGGAAATCCTCACAGATACCATTTCTTTCTAAAAAGGAACATAATTGTGAAGACACTGCCTTTTCCAGTATTTTTGACAGGAAAGGTAGATTTGAGATCGGCCTATAATTGACTAATTCTGTAGGATCAAGTTGAGGTTTTTAATAAGTGGTTTGATAATAGCCAACTTAAACGTTTTTGGTACATATCCTAATAACAAAGATGAGTTAATGATATTAAGAAGAGGATCTATGACCTCTGGTAGCATCTCTTTTAATAGCCTAGTCGGTATAGGGTCGAGCATACATGTTGTTGATTTAGATGATTTAACGAGTTTAGCCAATTCTTCCTCTCTATAGCAGTGAATGAATGTAATTTTTTCTCAGTGACACAACAATCCTCTGTCTCATGTGACACTATAGTAGACGGCTGCATGGTTATAATTTTCTTCCTAATATTATCGATCTTACACGTAAAGAAGTTCATAAAGTCATTACTGCTGTGCTGTTTACAACCATCAGAAGTATAAGCTTTATTTTTTGGTTAACTTAGCCACTGTATCAAATAAATACCTAGGGTTGTGTTTGTTTTCTTCTAAGAGAGTCGAGAAATAAGCAGATCTAGCAGTTTTTACGGCCTTTCTGTATGCGATCATGCTCTCTTTCCATGAATTACTGAAAAATCTCTAATTTTGTTTTCTTCCAGCTGCGCTCCATTTTTCTGGCTACTGTTTTAAGGGCCGGGTGTGCTCATTGTACCACGGCGTTGGACTATTTTCTTTAATCTTCTTTAAGCGCCGGGAGCAACTGTGTCTAAAGTGCTGGAAAAAGAGAGTCAATAGTTTCTGTTGCAAAATCAAGTTCCTCTAGGCTATCTGGGATGCTGAGGAGATGAAACTGATGAGGAAGATTATTTAAAAGCAATTTTTAGTGGCGGCAGTGATAGTTCTGCCATATTTGAAGCGAGGGGACGGCTTTGCAGCCTTAGCTAAATTAAGTATACATGATACTAGGTAATGATCTGAGATGTCGTCGCTCTGCTGCAGAATTTCAACGGTATCAACATTTATTCCATGTGACAATATTAGGTCTAATGTATGATTAAGGCGATGAGTGGGTCCTGACACATGTTGCCTTACTCCAATAGAGTTTAGAATGTCTCTAAATGCTAATCCCAATGCGTCTTTTTCATTATCTACATGGATATTAAAATCACCAACAATTAGTACTTTATCTGCAGCCAGTACTAACTCGGATAGAAAGTCAGCAAATTCTTTGATAAAGTCTGTATTGTGCCCTGGTGGCCTGTATACAGTAACCAACACAAATGTCAAACGGGATTTATCAATTACACTACATAATGCTACATAAAGCACCAAAACTTCAAAAGAATTATATTTGAAACTAGACTTCTGAGTAATACTGAAGATATTATTATAAATTACAGCAACCCCTCCCCCTTGAAAGAATTGAAAATAATCAAAGATATTTGATTTTGTAAAATGAACAAAGACATTTGCTTTACTGTTTTCAACCCCCATCTCTCTCCAGGAGGGCCATTTGGAATTCCTAAAGACAAAGAAATGCTGAAGGCCTGTAGGCCAAATGTGTGTCACACCTGTAACACCGTGGGGGAAGTTTGGTCTGATTGGTCAGTTTGAATGGCTCATGTTAGGGTTTCAGTCACATGGTCAAGGAATAGATAAAAGAAGATTGTAACTGTTGCTCTGGCTCTTTTTGCTCTGGCGCTCTCTTCTTGGGGCCTTCTCTTTGGCTCTTCTCTTCTTTGCTCTCTTCTCTTCTTTGTCTCTCTCTCCTTCTCTCTCTCTCTCTCTCTCTCTCTCTCTCTCTCAGGTAACATTCATGCTGGGTACGATTTTGGTATAAGTTTTCATCATCTCATACATTTATTTTGTAACTATTTTAAGTGTAACCATAACTAGATTTTGTCATTAAATTCTTTCAACTACAAATGATGTGCTAACTAGTTTTGATTTGGTATTGACTTTGAAGTGTTACCTATTGCAATACAATATAGTCACATTATAGCCACGCTCTCCCACGTTTAGCTATTGTAACTGCGCTTATTTCGTCGTTGGTATAAGCTGCAGTGGGTGGTAAAGACAAGAAATGTGCGGTTTTCTATCATCTTGCTGATAACGTTTCTTTAGTCATTCGGCAACCCTGCAGTCAGAACCGCTGTAGAGGATCCACCCTTACAGATGGTGCGAAACCGGGAATCCCTTGCAGTGAATCTTCTGAAATTCATCAGAATGAGGACATTTTTTCACAGTTGATCTTGTGAATGGATTAAAGCTGACCTTTTGACCAAGGAATTGGTAAGTCTGTTTTCATTGTTTATGAATTGCATGAAACAGAAATTAGAAGGTTTTAAATAGCTTCAATAGTCCCATTACTGTACAATCCGAGAATATTCAGATTATCTCCTCGGGGATGGAAGGAAAATTTCTGATAACAGTGACTTATTGTTTGCTTTATGGGTGAAAACTCCTTGTCCAAACTCAAGACAGAGTATATTGGAATTAAAAGTTCAGATGATGAAATGATTCGATGGTGGGAAAACATTGGCAAACACCAAAAGAAATCAAAACATGGTAAAATAATTGAGGCTTTAAACTTCATAAGTTTTAAAAGGCTACATAATGTGATACCATTTCTATTATCAAGTCTAGATGAGAAATGTAAAGAAGTGCATTCTAAAAACGCAGAAGCAGAAAAGTCTGAGGCAAAGATTCAAGATCTTCAAGCACAGCTAGATAAATTACTAGCTGAGCAGTTAGCCCTGACTGAAAAGTGTAAAATCACAAGGAGACCATTGCAGATCTCAAGGCTATGCTAAATGCTAAAAAGTTCATGTCTCCCAAAACGCTTAACAGCGATGGGACTAAAAGCATGTTCACTTCTTAGATGAGCTGACTTGCTCTAATGAATCTGAAAGCGTTTAGTTCAGAAAATGCATGTGCAACTCAAGAAAGTGTGCCTATTTCAGTTCTTAAGGTGATGCAGTACCGTAATAGCGCAGAGTCATGTACCAGTACGCATGGTGTACAAGCATTAGAGAGTCATGAAAATCCTCAAACTCCAGGAGAACATAGCATTCAATCCTATGGCAAAGAGAACAGGTTTTGCAGTTCTTGTAGGAAAATAGGCCACTCAGAGGAGAGATGCTGGTCACTGGGTGAAGGTCGACCTCCACCTTATTTTCAGAAAACTAGGAAATCACTTTCTAAGAGTAAAGATCAGCGCTCATTTGCAGGTAAAACTCTTAGTGAGTTAACCGCAGTGTTCATGCAAGGCCTTCAGCTATTAACCTCACTGGCTAGTGGACTAGCAGTCTCATAGCAGTGAGTTTAATAGTTAAACATCTAAATTGCAATGATCCTGTTTGTATTTTCAAATTTGTAATTGTACTAAACACATTGTGCGCATTGAACACACATTATAGTTGTTTGTGTTAATATATACACATAGACTAGTTAAGTTTATTCTTTAAAACACATGATTGCTTTACTTTAAGTGTTGTATGAAACACTTAGGATAAAGGTTGTTGATGCTTTGCATTCTAGGCCATGTATCTTGTGAAAATTGGAATAACTTTAATACTGGAATTGTTTAGCCATTTCCAGTTTCATGTGTTTCTATGTTGAATTTGTTTGTCTTCTGAGTGGAAACTCTGCTATTTTCCATATAGCTGCAGTAAAACCATGTACAGGAGCATAGAATTGCCATGTGGCTACAGTGTAATTTACAATTGCATTAACCATGAAAATGCTTTCATCACAGCAGGATTCAGTACCTTTGACCTTTGCACTTTATCATGCTCCCTAACAAAAACACTGGTTTGAGCCAGACCACACTTCACTCACATTCTCATGCTGGCTTCCTGTTACAACAGGACCAAATTTGCATCACAATTGTAAAACCTCCTTGCCGTGTTTGGGGCATGATTTACACATAGCCACAGCTAAATGCAGCCACATAGATTTGATCTTCACAGACAAAGTCAAATCTACATCTGTCTCACAAAATGTATTCTATTTTATTTAAGTCTTTACATCTAGACTGTATTATAACTGTGAATTTCTCCCAGTTAATGTTTTTGTTTTTCTTCAGATTTACTAAATCAGTTAGTTATTATGTGTCTCACCAAGTTAAATATCAAAATTTACGTGAATTTATGCATTTCTCATTCTTACCTAAGTGCAAACATTTATTTTATCATTGTATTGTAACAATGCATTTGATTTTGAACTTATTTGATTTCTGAGTCTTTGTATTTTGTCCATTTGACTTGCAACAATGTTTTTGGACATCTATGGAATTTAATTTCTGTATTTGGTTACACTGAATATTTTGCTGATACTTCATGAAAAGGGGATTTAAGCCAACAATGATTGTTGTTTTGTTATAATGCAATTTATTTTTAATGTTTTCCAGAAACAATGTAAGAGCTTGTGAGATCTTCTTTTATTCTCAGCCTTGACCACTTTATTAAGTACATCGATTTAATGGCTTATTGCCAGAGACTATTTTAATCTGACCACATCAAACTTCTGACCAATGACAAATGCTGTGTATGCTTTTGTTCTTTGTTGTGCTATATGTTCTTCTAATCACAGGATCCCTGCTGCACAAGTTCACATCCTGTGTCCTCAGAAAAGAGGGACAAGCGTTTGCTCTAACCTTCAGTGACTTTTCTCAAGGTGTGAAGGATTCAATGGACGTTTGCATATCAATGATTGGTGCAACACCATTTGATGGAGCCTTCTCATGCAGGACTGAGATGAGAACAAAGACTGAAGACTGACCAGCTGCTTTTGCAACAAGTGTGGACGAGAAGTCTGAAGATGACATCTACACACAACAGAAAGCATGTCTTTGTGGACTGTGCCACCTTTGTACTCAATGATTGTGGCCAATGGTGCCAAGAGGACTGAAAGAATTGAAAATAATCAAAGATATTTGATTTTGTAAAATGAACAAAGACATTTGCTTTACTGGTTTCAACCCCCATCTCTCTCCAGGAGGGCCATTTGGAATTCCTAAAGACAAAGAAATGCTGAAGGCCTGTAGGCCAAATGTGTGTCACACCTGTAACACCGTGGGGAAGTTTGGTCTGATTGGTCAGTTTGAATGGCTCACGTTAGGGTTTAAGTCACATGGTCAAGGAATAGATAAAAGAAGATTGTAACTGTTGCTCTGGCTCTTTTTCTCTGGCGCTCTCTTCTTGGGGCCTTCTCTTTGGCTCTTCTCTTCTTTGCTCTCTTCTCTTCTTTGTCTCTCTCTCTCCTTCTCTCTCTCTCTCTCTCTCTCTCTCTTTTTCTCTGGCTCTCTCTTCTTGGGGCCTTCTCTTTGGCTCTTCTCTTCTTTGCTCTCTTCTCTTCTTTGTCTCTCTCTCCTCTCTCTCTCTCTCTCTCTCTCTCTCTCTCAGGTAACATTCATGCTGGAGTACGATTTTGGTATAAGTTTTCATCATCTCATACATTTATTTTGTAACTATTTTAAGTGTAACCATAACTAGATTTTGTCATTAAATTCTTTCAACTACAAATGATGTGCTAACTAGTTTTGATTTGGTATTGACTTTGAAGTGTTACCTATTGCAATACAATATAGTCACATTATAGCCACGCTCTCCCCCGTTTAGCTATTGTAACTGCGCTTATTTCCGTCGTTGGTATAAGCTGCAGTGGGTGGTAAAGACAAGAAATGTACGGTTTTCTATCATCTTGCTGATAACGTTTCTTTAGTCATTCGGCAACCCTGCAGTCAGAACCGCTGTAGAGGATCCACCTTACACCCTTTACCTTTCAGGAGCGGCTCGTGTTTATAACAATAATCTTGGGGTGGACTCATTTAAAGTAATGTAGTCGTCAGGTTTTAGCCAGGTTTCTGTCAAACACAGCAAATCTAGATTATTATCTGTAATTATATCATTAACAATAAGTGCTTTTGGGAAAGGGATCGAATATTCAGCAACCCGAGCTTTATCATTTGATCATCTGTATTATATCTGTTGTTTATTCGTTTGACATCAATTAAGTTTTACTGTTGAATGGTCTTGATGTTTTTGTATTTACTAATTCGGGGGAACAGACACAGTCTCTATGTGATAATATCTAGGTGAAAGTGTCTCTATGTGTTGGGATTTATCTGACTTCTGTAACGGAGACAGCTAGCAGGCGGTCGGGTAAGCCAGTCCGTCTGCTTCCTGACCTGGGCCCCAGTTAGTCAAGGTTTAGCTTTAAGACTATATGCCAAATTACTAGAGAGAAGAGCAGCACCACTCCAAGAAGGATGGATGCCGTCCCTCTTCAACAGGTCAGGTCTGCCCCAAAAGCTTTTCCAATTGTCTATGAACCTATGTTATTTTGCGGACACCACTTAGACAACCAGCCATTGAGTGATGATAGTCTGCTAAGTATCTCATCACTCCTTTTAATAGGGGAGCGGACCAGAACAAAAAACTGCATCTGCCATCGTACTTTGCAAGTTCACACACCTCTTTAATGTTAATTTTGGTGATCTCCGACTGGCGAAGTCGAACATCGTTAGTGCCGGCGTGAATAATAATCTTAGAGAATTTACGATTAGCTTTAGCCAGCACTTTTAAATTTGCTTTGATGTCAGGTGCTCTGGCTCCCGGTAAACATGTGACTATAGTGGCTGGTGTCTCTATTTTCACGTTCCGTGTAATAGAATCACCAATAACTAGGGCACTTTTAACAGGATTCTCAGTGGGTGCGTCACTGAGTGGGGAGAACCTGTTTGATGTTCCAATCAGAACGGAAGAGTGTTTTTTTGATCCGCGACTATGCTGTCTGACCGTCACCCAAGTGCCCTGCTGATTCAAGAGTTTTATTTGTCACATACAGTTATATACAGAATATACAACCGGCAGTGAAATGTAAAAAATTTCCACATCGCCCAGAGCTGCCTGTCAGCGCGGTCTCTGAGTGGGGTGACCAGCTTAACTTCCCGCCTCACCGGGGTTCCTGGAGGAGCTTTTGTTTGTATTCGGGAGTGAGGAAAATGGCGGCATGATCCGATTTGCCAAGCGCTGGAAGTGACCGCGCTTTATAGGCGTTCTTAAGCGGAGTAGCAGTGATCCAGTGTGTTTGCTCCTCGTGTGGGGCAGGAGGCGTGCTGGTGAAAGTTTGGCAGGACTTTCTTTAGGTTTGCTTTGTTAAAATCGCCCGCGACAATGAATGCCGCGTCGGGATGTTGGTTTATGACGCCGCTGGCAACATCATGAAGGCCAGATAAAGCCAGCGCTGTGTCTGCCTGCGGTGGGATGTAAACGGCGGTCGCGACAACCGCAGAAAACTCCCTCGGCAGATAGAATGGGCGGCAGATGATTGTTAAATGTTCCAGATGAGGTGAGCAGGACCGCGAGAGAATGGTGATGTTCCTGGGATCGCACCATTTCTTGTTGATCATGAAACACACTCCACCGCCTTTGGATTTACCGGCCTCGGCTGTTCTGTCCATCCGAAAAACAGAGAAGTTCTCCATCAATTAAGATGCACGGGCTCTACAGCCGGAACCGAACAATGTACAACGTTCACTAAGCTAGTCGCATCCAGAGCAGTGTCTAAAGCTGTTACATTCTCACTACTCTCAAATAAAGTCTGGATGCGTGTCTCTAATTCTGAAATCTTCTCCGTCAGCCTGACTATCTCCTTACATTTATCACATGTGAAGCCCTGTTCGCCAACGGAGACAGATACACTAAACATGAAACATGCGGTGCAGGTGACAATGACTGGAGAAGAAGACATGGCTTACCGTATTTGTTGATTAATCCAATTTACCAAAGTTGTTTGATGGAGTCTATTTACTAATCCAACTCACCACAGTTGTTTAGTGAACTCAGAAAACAGGAAACCCGGGTGCAGAGATAGCAAGCTAACAGGCTAGCGAAAAGCTAACGTGTGATAGTGATTTAGATTAAAAGCTAGTGATGTCAGATTTAATGTGGTAGGCAATGTTAGACAATATATAAAGATGAGTAGGTTATAATTAGCAGTTTAAACAACAGAGAATTATATCAAATAAAAATCCAAAAAGAGCAGAGCAGAGCACATGCGAGCACAGCAGCAGTAGCAAACAGGGTAGACAGGAGCAATCGAAGACAGGAGCAATCAATCCAAGAGACAGCAATACGCCGAATACAAACAAAAGCTCGTTCAGGAACCCCCGGTGAGGTGGGAAGTTAAGCGTTGATCAGCCCATTCAGAGACCGCGCTACAGGCAGCTCTGGACGATGTGGATTGGGACATGTTCCGAGCAAGTTCAGTTGACGTAAACGAGTTCACAGACGTGGCGCATTGCTTCATCAACACGCTTACAGAGCAAGCCACGCAAACAATAACAATAACGTCCTTCTCAAATCAGAAACCGTGGGTGGACAATTCAATCCGCGCTGCAGTGAACACACGCACTGCCGCTTACAACGCTGGTCTCCTAACAGGGAATATGACTGAATACAGATCATCCTGTTATGCTCTCAGAGGCGCAGTTAAAGCTGCAAAACTCCGTTACAAAGACTCGCGGCGCATGTGGCAAGGTCTGAGGTCCATCTGCTCTTTTGGATCTAAATCCTCTGCAGAGGTGGCGCTGATCCGTCGCTTGTGAATGAGTTAAACTCTTCTACGGCGCTTTGACTGTAACCGCGGCACGCGACTCCGCCAAGTGGCGC
Source organism: Paracanthobrama guichenoti (assembly GCA_018749465.1). Classification (NCBI taxonomy): domain Eukaryota; kingdom Metazoa; phylum Chordata; class Actinopteri; order Cypriniformes; family Gobionidae; genus Paracanthobrama; species Paracanthobrama guichenoti. The sequence goes on from CM031964.1 coordinate 4,653,564, forward strand.
GTTAGAGAAGTACTCAGAGCAGCAACAATCACGTGATCTCTGTCTCAGAGGATGAAGTTCGGAGATCACTCAAGCGTGTGGACGTCAGGAAAGCTGCTGGGCCAGATGGTATTTCAGGTCGTGTTCTGCGGTCCTGTGCTGATCAGCTCGCCGGGTTGTTTACATCTATCTTTAATGAGTCCCTCGCTACATCTGTGGTCCCAACCTCCTTCAAAAAATCCACCATCATCCCTGTCCCTAAGAACAGTAAACCCTCTTGCCTAAATGACTACCGTCCAGTGGCTCTCACGTCTATAGTCATGAAGGTCTTTGAGAGACTCATTAAAAACACCATTTGCGCCTCCATTCCTGACACTTTGGACCCTCTTCAGTTTGCCTATTGTCCCAATAGAGCAACTGAAGAGGCCATCTCTCATGTCCTCCACTCCTCCCTCACTCACATAGACAGCAAAAGTGGGAACTACGTAAGGCTGCTATTTATTGACTATAGCTCAGCCTTCAACACCATAGTTCCCTTTAAGCTAACCTCCAAACTCCTGGATCTCGGCCTGAAACCTTCTCTCTGCCACTGGATTGAGGACTTCCTCACTGACAGGCCTCAGGTGGTGAGAGCAGGCCAGTCCACCTCCACCTCCATCTCCCTGAGTGTGGGAGCTCCACAGGGCTGTGTCCTGAGTCCCTTGCTCTACTCGCTCTACTCGCTCTACACGCATGACTGTTTTCCACACACAGCTCCACCTCTATCATCAAATTTGCTGATGATACTGTTGTCCTGGGCCTCATTTCCAACAACAATGAGACGGCATACTTGGACAAGGTGGCGCATCTAACATCATGGTGCCAGGACAACTGCCTCTCTCTGAATGTTGGCAAGACCAAAGAAATGATTGTGGACTTCAGGAAGAGACAGCAACAGACATACTCCCCCCTCATGATCAGCGAGTCACCAGTAGAGAGAGTGAGCAGCTTCAAGTACCTGGGTGTAAACATCTCCGAGGACCTGACCTGGACTGCACACATTCAGACACAGGTGAAAAAAGCCAGGCAAAGACTGTACCACCTGCGCCAGCTGAGGAAATTCAGGGTTTCACCAGCTATCCTGAAAACTTTCTATTTAGGGGCGATAGAATGTGTACTAACTCAGTGCATCACAGCGTGGTATGGGAACAGCACCAGTCATGACCGTAAAGCCCTGCAAAGAGTTGTGCGCTTATCCGAGCGTATCCCAGGGTCAGCTCTCCCATCTCTGCAGGATGTCTACACAAAACGCTGCAAAGGTAGAGCCACTAAGATCATCAAGGACTCTAATCACCCTGCAAACCCTCATTTCACGCTGCTGCCATCTGGTAAGCGCTTCCGAAGCCTGATGGCCAAAACTGAGAGACTCAGGAGGAGCTTCTTCCCCCAGGCCATCAGACTCCTGAACTCAGTCACTTAACATCACGTGACTTCACTTCAGGATAAACATCGATACACTGACATTGCACTGCACTTTCTGTTCCCGTTGTTACTGTGTAACAACCTGTTATAAACCTGTTTGCACATTATACTCTTTATACATTTGTTAACCACATATTTATAAGTCTACAGTTTACTCACTGCACAGTCTACTTCAATTACTTTATTCCACTTCTTTATTCTTATTTTTTTACTTTTTTCTTCTACTTGACTTGATTATTTATAATTCTACAGACTTGAATCTCTTGAATCTTGAATCTCTTGAAAGTCTCTAATGTATAACCAGGTGTATCTTCTAAGACCCTTCTAACCCTACCATCACCAGCTCCTGGGACCATCTGGTTCGAGGTTTGACCAGGTGTATCTCGGAAACCAAGCCGACTTAGAGCTCCATACTCCGAGCATGGGGAGGTACCTACAGGTGCCCCATTACCCCAGAGTATGGAGCCCCAACTCGGCTTGTTTCCCAAGATATATCCGGTCAAATTTCCATCTTGGACCAACTGAAGCATCCCACCTGTAATCTATTCGACAGGGCCCCTGTATGCAGTCTGTGTATGGTTCAATTTTAGGCTAATGATGCATAATTAATAGCTGCAATGTACATTAGTGTGTTGTATTGTGTCCCCTGTGTGGTGTACAGTTGGCTTTTCCTCATAAAACTACTGTAAGTATGAAATATGACCCATTAATGCGTTGTACACAGACTGTGTACAGGGACCATACAGGGTACAGGAAGGGGGCACTTTAGGCTACTCGTGGAAAAAAGGATAAAGATTAGGCAGGAAGGGGACACTTTATGCACTTCGTAGACAAGAGGAAGACTATGGTGAAGAATAGGCAGTCAGGGGGCACTTTTGGCTACTTGTGGACAAAAAGATGAAAATTAGGCCGGAAGGGGACACTTTAGGCACTTCGTAGACAAGAGGAAGACCATGGAGAAGAATCGGCAGTCAGGGGACACCATGGGCACTTTGTAGACCCCCCATAGCTAAAGGGTGCCTCCAGAGGTGTCCACCACGGCTCAGTGGGGCTTTTACCCCACCTTACCCCGGTTGAAAATGTTCTTCTTCAGGTTCATACATCCAACATTAAGTATATCCAATTTTAAAACGTATAGATAGATTTTAGGAAGGGGGTCCTTGATAAAAGGTTCATCATAATTGGGGGTCCTTGGCATCATAAAGTTTGAAAACCCCTGGTTTTCAAACTCAGACTCCTGAACCCCTGGTTTTCAAACTTATCAGACTCCTGAACTCAGTCACTTAACATCACGTGACTTCACGTCAGGATAAACATCGATACACTGACATTGCACTGCACTTTCTGTTCTCGTTGTTACTGTGTAACAACCTGTTATAAACCTGTTTGCACATTATACTCTTTATACATTTGTTAACCACATATTTATAAGTCTACAGTTTACTCACTGCAAAGTCTACTTCAATTATTTTATTCCACTTTATCCTTATTTGTTACCTTTTTTTCTCTTGACTTGATTATTTATAATTCTACAGATATAGACATATATATATATATATATATATATAGAGAGTACTTTTTTTTATATCCTATTTCTATTATAATTTCTTCCTTGTGTTTTTAACTGTGAATTTGCACTGTCCATGGAGCGGACCTGTTTACATTTCACTGCGGTTGTATATTCTGTATATAACTGTGTATGTGACAAATAAAACTCTTGAATCTTGTTTAGGCATGCACACAAAGCCGAAAGCATAAAGTGTCTAGCTGTAGTCGGTTTCGGAGTGCACACACATATATAAGCCACCTTGAAGTTGGAAACAGCGTCTCTTGCACGGATTATTGTGCTTTTAACCTTTAAATGCATGACTGTTTCACCAATCATTATTACATATTCAGGTCTTTAGCGACCCGGATCTAACACAGATGGATCTCTACTGCAAAAATATAAAACTCTCCTGAAACAGAATAATAAAATAAAGCATATTTTGTGACCTTTTGGAGCTTGGAAGGGTTCAGTTTGAGCAGATGTTTTATACCATCATCACATTTCCCAGCACATTTAGCACTGCTCATATTTGCCATCTCAAAACTATCATTTTAGTTTTGAGATGGAAACCCTGACAGAGTGATCAGGACCCCGACGTGAAGCGGAGGCTGGGTGCACATTATCCCTTACTTAAAGGAGAAGCTGGGGAAGTGTGTGTTTATTATGTGTGTTTATTATTGTAGATAGAAATACAAAGAGAAAATGTATTAGCAAATAATAATGTAAACATTTACAAATAATGTTTTAAATAATATAAAGCTTTAAATGCCATGCACTGCTGAACTCTAAAACTTTAAAATACACATAAAGTCTGTATTCCTCCAGGAGGATCATAATAAATGTATAAATATAAACTTTATTGATAAAGGCAAGCAAATACATATGACAGATATACAGCAGTAGAAGTGAGATCTGTGTGACTTACAGAGAAATATAAAGAATAAAGCTTTTCAAATAGGATTTTTAAAAATCTGACACTGAATGAGATCAGAAGCTCAAATAATCATCAGTATTATGACAAAAACACACTTGAAGAACCATTATAGTTCAGCGTTCTGCTTTAGATTTCAATACTTCCTGAAAAAGATGAACATGTAAAGCCATAAATTAATAAATAATATTTTTGAATAAATTAATACATTTTACAAATAAAGAATAATCAGTTTGTGATAAATGACATCATTCATGTACCTGTTGTGTGAATATGAGCTTGATCTCATTCAGCTCTTCTGGATCTGATGTCATAAACCACAATAAAGACAATAGCCACGCCCACCAGAGCAGAGAGGACCAATCGGATCACAGCTTCAGTGGGACCATAACAGTGGACTGAGGAATAAAAACATCAAACTGAGATCAGCTCAGTTAATAAATGCTAATATCAGCGCTGACATCAACTAATATCAGCCGTGCTGCCGTACCTGCACATGTGTGACAGAGCTGAGTGATGTCCAGATGTTGAGTCTGGTTGCTGATGGGATTGTTCAGCACACAGCTGTAGGTGTTGTTATCCTGATATTCCACCTCCAGAGGTAGAGAGAGACTGATGCTGAGATCAGACGCACTGATGCTGGACAATAAACTGTTTCCTTTGTACCAGGAGAGAGTCACATGACTCACATTCCTCCCTGATGAACACACCAGTGAACATGAGGATGATGATGATGAGGATGAGGATGATGATGATGATGAAGGACAGTTTGAAGAGTTACTGCTGATGACAGGAACAGGCAGACGAGCTGGAAAACATCAGAGAATAAAGAGAAATGAGGATGAATGAAGATATTCAAGCAGACGAGGAAGAAACATCGAGAGGAACCAAGACTGATCAAAACTCTGATCTAGAAAGTGCTGTTAATGTAAAAAAGGAATTAGTCATGATAAGATACTTCTTTAGATCTAGCTGTATAAAAAAGATGAAACTGATATTTAACTCACCGTGAGACAGTGAGACGAATATAAGAACGCCCCTGAAAAGTTGATCTCTAGTTTATAATCTCCAGCATGTTCAGCTCTGGTGTTTGTGATGGTCAGAGATCCAGTTTGATTGTCCAGCTTCAGTCTGTCTCTGAATCTCCCATCAAGATCATCATCATATACAGTGAATCTGTCGGCCCGTTTATTGATTTCAGCGATTACAGTGTTTCCAAACCTCCACTGAATCACATCATCATCCTTCACTTCAGTACGACCAGAGTCTAGAGTGACTGAATCTCCCTCCATCACTGACACTGAATCATCAAACACACAGAACAAACAGAAACAGGGTTTGTCACAGATGAATAATTACAATGGTTTATGAAATTAGTTTAAAATTTTAAATGTAAATAATATCATAAAACAAACAAACAAAAAAAAGAAGGAAAATGCTGTATGAATTAATTTCACTTTTGTCATTAAAAAACAGGTGCAAATGTTTTTGAACTCACCAATGACAGTGAGATAGAAATCAACCAACATATAGTTGATGTTTAGTTTATAATCTCCAGCATGTTCAGCTCTGGTGTTTGTGATGGTCAGAGATCCAGTTTGATTCTCCAGCTTCAGTCTGTCTCTGAATCTCCCATCAGGAACATCATCATATACGGTGAAGCTGTCGGTCCGTTTATTGATTTCAGCGATTACAGTGGGTCCAAACCTCCACTGAATCACATCACCATCCTTCACTTCAGTACGACCAGAGTCTAGAGTGACTGAATCTCCCTTGTTTACCGACACTGAGTGAACAGGATCACTACCAAACACTTTTTCACAGATTAAAGCATTAAAATCACTTGATGTTGATTTGATGAAGCTTCACTAAAACACTTTTATTAATTTAAATGTGAAATTAATAATATTCTGCAGCAGGACAAAGACAACAGGTGATGAATGAAAAGAGAAATAAAGACATATATGGAACAATAACTAAAGACACTTTTACTTTAATGTTTAATGTCACTCTCAAACTAATGCTGTCAGTATCTGAGCTTCATATTTATATTACTTTATTTAATCAGATTAATTTGATCTGACAGTAAAATCACAGTTGAATTATTTCTATATGAGACGAACTGTAACGTGTTTGTTCTGGTCAGGTTTAGTTTCCATTGGCCTGTGTTCTCTATCATTAGTTCATTAATCCCAGACCTGTTTCTGTTCTTCCCATGATCTCCTGTTATTTAAACCCTGACTTCTGTTCAGTTCATCGTCAGTATCGTCTACGTTACGTGCTTGTGTTTCTCCCCATGATTCTCCTGTGTATTGTGTGGATTATTAGACTAAAGACTGCTCTTTGAGTTATTTCCTGAGTCGTGCGCTTCACTACAGCCACCGTCGCTGACACTAACATTGAATGTTAATCTTCTCCAACTCATTTATCCAGTAATTTATCACATGATACAGAACAGAAACAACTGAAGCCATAAAAACTCATTTAAAACTCACCAGCCAGACGCCACAAACACGAACAGAGCAAAACTAATCTGAGAAACATTCTCTTCATCGGTTCACTGAAGAGCCCACGATAGTGACTCTTAAAATGTCTGAGAGATTGATCTGAAACACTGAACTGTGATATTTATCTGGTTGTGTGTGAGTCCTCCCCCAACCTCAGTTAGTTTCCGCTCACACGTCCGTCTCCTTTAACATCACGAACATCAACAAGCTTTTGCTGAGCTTACATTTTCTAATGAATTCTGGCCCTGAATTAAAACTAATAGAAGAAAGAGTAAAATATAGGATTAGATATCTGGATCTACTAGGGGTTGCAGAGACTAGTCGACCTCACACATCACGTGGAGATCGCGCACAGCCCACAGAATCATTCAGTAGGACAGAAATGTATTGTCAACACTAAAAAGGCAGTAATGTAGGAGCAATAACCTTATGGACAGCGCTGTGTCATATGCCATAGTTGTCCTGTGCACAAGAAAACCTGTGTTCACGTCTCACCTCAAGGTTCAGGCTTATTTGTTCATTAATGACATCAACGGCGACAAGTTGACGTCGACTCGACTCGTCACATAAATGTCGACTTTAAAAAATCTGAAGTCGTTCAACCCCTAGTATCTACTGGAGTGTTATTTAGTGCTGTGAGCGGTCAATCATATTTGACCTCTGACCTGTGACTCTTATTTGACTCTTGATGGATTCACTTTATTTCAGTGTAAAGATATTTTAATGAGCTTCTTATTAGCAGGAGAGAAAGTGAAGAAACGCTTCAGCCACAAACTGCTGACACACACATCAACCACAGACATCCAGCAGACGCTGTTTAACACCCGCCAGATAAAACCAGACGCACAGATGTTTGTACTGATAAAATAAAAGAGAAAAACCACTGCAGGATCCTTTTTGACTCAAAAACGAATTAAATTACATTTATCTTATATTTTTGCTTGTGTTGCTTGTGAACAAAATTCACAAGTGAGAGTTAATGAGAACATACGGTAACTGAAAATAACAATTGCTCATTTAGAGAAACTTCACTGACTCTGATATTTGGTCTTGGGGAAATTTGACGAGAAATGCTTGAGCTCATAATGAGAACTCTGTCTTTTGATTGCAGATTTTGGTACTTTGGTGAATCATGGCTGCCATGCCAGAGTCTCTTCACGTTATGGACGCTGCACCTGAAGTTACTAAGGCCGTCCCTGGGTGTTTGAGACTGGCTTCTAGTTTGGTGGACCCACCACTGATGTTGGTGCGAACTGTTGGCATCTCAATGTTCCCAAAATCATCCTCGAGTTCAGTGGTCCCTACCCAGGTCGTCTCAGCGACTTCTAGTCCGGTGGTGCCAGAACCTAGTGGTCCCGAGTCCAGGGGTCTCAGAGGTCCTTCCACCGTAGGCTGTGCTTCATGTGACTGCAACCACCATCTTGTTTTTGTGGGCCATTCACATTTCATCTACTCCCCCTTAGGCATCATGAGCTCATGAACTCTGTCCATTATGACACGATCACAGAGATCGTCCCTGTCCCTGTACTCTCTATGAGCCCTGATACAAATCAAGCACAGCGTAGTTCAGTCAGGCCACGTGAGGCATAGTAAGTGGCTGTCAGCTGACACGGTCAGCTGTCAAATTATTCAATCACTACCATTCTCCTATTAGGAGGAAGGATATATATATGTGGCATTTCTGCTCAGGAAGTATGCTTAAACTGCTCGCAAGCATCGGATATAAGCCAATTACGGCATGAAAATTACATTTACGTTATTTATATCACATTTTACCTGTTGCTTCAAACTAAAAAATTTCAAACTGCCATTCGTTCTTCACCTATTGGATGACTTTCTGCTCATTGACTTTCCAGATGCCAACCCACCGCGCAGCATCAGTTCCCTGGTTAAAGCATTGAATAAATTCAGCATTCCTCTAGCAGAAGAAAAAACAAAAGGTCCATCTCGCATCTTAGATTTCCTGGGGATCACGTTAGATAAAATTCAAGCATCCCTTCCGCTAGACAAACTAGATAGGATTAGAGGTTTCTTAAGAGATTATTCCAAATTACCTACCTTAACAAAAAGGGATATTCTTTCTCTGCTGGGCCATCTTAATTTAGCTATGAGGATTATTCCCCAAGGTCATTTCTGTATCTCCAGATTTTGGATTTGGCTAAAACAGTTGAGAAAATGACATGGTCATGCTAGATGAGGGCTGCAGGTCCGATTTAATATTATGGTCACAACTATGCGATAATTGGAACGGTATTTTTAATGGTATTGGAATGGTATTTTCTTTTTTCTACAAAGACGATATAGAAACCTCAGTTAAATTACAATTGTTCGCTGACGCAGCTCCGTCTGTCGGGTTGGGGGCAGTCACATGAAGCACTTAACAAACTGGCTCCCTCAATCCAATCTACAGCACTTATGGAACTATATCCTATAGTGATTGCTTGCTTATTATGGGGAGATAAATGGACTAGAAGGAATATCCTCGTTTTCTGCAACAACGAAGCTACAGTGAACATTATTAACAAAGGTCACTCCTTCATTAACCATTTTATTCGACGACTAACCTGGATCTCATGAACAATTTTACAGTTAAGGCTACTCACATACCTGGGCTGGATAATAAAATAGCTGACTCTCTGTCCCGGTTTAATTTACAGGAATTCAGATGCCTGTGTCGGGACCGGCTTCATCACCACTGGGCTGCCCGGATTTCAGTCAAACAGTCCTAGACTGAATGCAACTTATATCTAAATTCCGCTGCACACTATATGAGATCAGGGCTAACAAAGACAACACTAAAAACTTACGACTCTGCGTGGTCATCTTTTTCAGATTTCTGCAATGCTTTCTCTGTGCCTAAACTCCCAGCTAATATACCCATAGTATACACTTTTATTACGCACTGCTTGAAGACAGGAAGCTTCAGCCTTCCACCATTAAGATCATGATTTCAGGCATTCAATTCCACATTAGATGTTTAGATCCATCATCTCAAAGCCTGCTACAAAATCCCTCTATACGTCTTCTCAGTGGGTTAAAAAAGGAAAGCCCCACAGTTCCGGATAAACGACTACCACTGTCCCAGGTGCACATAATGGTAGAAAAATTAAGATCAGGCCTTTTTACTCCGCACACCAACTCACTTCTAGAAGCAGCATTTCTCACCGCGTATTATGGGTTCCTTAGAGGAGGGGAATTCACTATTAAAAACACAAAATTCGACCCTTCACACGACCTCACAATCAAAGACATAACACTTTGTCAGTTTTAGAATGTTTCAGAAAGACGGAAGAGATAATAACGGAACTACAACTCACATTTCTAGAACTAATGATGGATATTTTCCCCTTATAGCTATGAACCGGGTTTTAAATGCATGGGGCAAATTTGATCCGACAGAGCCCCTCTTCATTACAGAGAAAGAAGAAGCCATGTCCAAGCATTGGTTTGCTTCTCATTTCCGAGCCGTATGCCGCCATTGTGGCATGGAACCCGCGCTTATACCAGCCATTAATTTCGCATGGGCGTGCAACTACCACAGCTTTAATAGTCTCAATACCCATGCTCAAAGCAATGGGTCCATGGTCATCATCAGGGTATCAACGATACATTAGGCCTAGAGCTCAAGATATAATATTAGCCCAAAAAGCGCTAAGCAGGTCTTTCATATATAAAAAAATAATAATAATAAATAAATAAATAAATAAAAAACACTACTTGGTTGCATTTATGTAGTACTTTCACGATACTATAAAAGGCATGCTGCACTACCCTTATGTAAAAATCTCAGGGATATGCTGCTTTGTTCTATGTTTTTCTCCTGCTGGAGAGAACACCTTTTGCTGTTATATTATATTTGCAGGGGCTGCTGTTCGATCCCTCAGCCAGGGACGAACACCCCTCGCTACTTAATTAAAAGAGGGGCCTGCTATTCCCTCCCTCACTTAGAGGGGATGATACCCATGAGTACAGCCATGAGTACAAATCTATATATATTTAATAACATTGTCTTTTCTCTTTTGCAGGATGGAACATGGATATGGTTTTGGGGGTTCTTCTCCGGGCAAGTTAATACCTCTCATTATGTTGGGGGTTAATGCAAAGTTCTTGTATGTTCTATTAATCATGGCACAAGAACCCCATAAAGGAACTATACCGCCAAAGATAAACTATTTCAATAAACTGAAGTTATTTGCCAAAGTGGTCCTGTCTGAAATCAAGCACAGCATAGTTCAGTCAGGCCACGTAGGCATAGTGCTGCTGTCAAACTGCTCGCAACCCTCCCTCCCTACTGTATCAGCATATTACTGTCCACCTTCTGGCTGTCGTTTTCTTTTTTTTTTCTTTCAGATTACCAAGGCTTGACGTCCTAGCTGTTATGGATCTCACTGCCAAGTGAGATGTCCCTCTCATAGCCAAGCTACAGTAGACGTCCCAGGATTCACTGCACGACACGTTACCACTGTTCCACTTAAAGACATTACTAAAGTGTCTTAAATTATCTGTATATCACTCAAGATGATGGTTCCATGGGGATTAATGCAAAGCTCTTGTATGTTCTATTAATCATGGAACATATCATTAAACATTTCTGTTCTTTGTTCCAGTTCCGCCTGATCAACCGTGTGACTCTTATTTGATTCACTTTATTTCAGTGTAAAGATGTTTTGATGTTTTAACGAGCTTCTTATTAGCAGGAGATAAAGTGAAGAAACGCTTCAGCCACAAACTGCTGACACACACATCAACCACAGACATCCAGCAGACGTTGTCTATCACCCAACATTTAAAACCAGACACACTGATGTTTGTACAGATAAAATAAAAGAGAAAAACATTGCAGGATCCCTTTTGACTCAAAAACAATTAATTATATTTATCTTATATTTTCGCTTGTGTTTCTACAACAAAATTCACAAGTGAGAGTTAATGAGAACATAGAGTAAACTTAGTTGCCTCTGATATTTGGTCTTGGGAAAATTTGACGAGACATGCTTGAGCTCATAATGAGAACTCTGGCTTTTGATTGCAGATTTTGGTACTTTGCTGAATCTAAGAAAAATAAAGTTTTGACGAATCATGGCTGTCACGCCAGAGCCTCTCTGTCATGGATGCTGCACCTGAAGTTACTAAGGTGGTCCCTGGGCATTTGAGACTGGCTTCTAGTTTGGTGGACCCACCACTGATGTGGGTGCGAACAGCTGCCATCTCAATGTTCCCAACATCATCCAGAGCACCCAAATTCAGTGGTTCCTAGCCCGGTCGTTTCAGCAACTTCTAGTCCAGTGGTGCCAGACCCTAGTGGTCCAGGGGTCTCAGAGGTCCTTCCACTGTAGGCTGTGCTTCCTGTGATCACAACCTCCATCTTGTTTTTGTGGGCCGTTCACACTTCATCTATTCTCCCTGAGGTGTCATGAGCTCATAAACTCTGTCCATTATGACACGACCACAGAGAGCGCCCCTGTTCCTGTACTCTCTATGAGCCCTGATACAACTGTGAACACTGCCCCTGAACTTCTTGTTTGCCCAGATACGACTAGGGAGGTCAACTATGAAATCCCAGCCTGTTCTATTATGGCCACAGAGATCAATCTGGAATGTCCTGCCTGCCCTGTTATGGCTATGGAGGCCATTACTTAACTCTCCCCCTGTTTTGACACTGCCCTAGAGGCCATCCCTAACATTTCTATGCTCTTTGTTCTAGTTCCGCCTGATCAGCCGTAATGGTCTTCTGCTCCACCATGGGGATCATTAGTCCCATCTACTCTGCTGTGGTGGTCGTCTACTCCACTGTGGGTATCAGTAGTCCCGTCTACTCTGCTGTGGTGGTCATCTACTCCACTGTGGGTATCAGTAGTCCCGTCTATTCTGTTGTGGTGGTCTTCAGCTTCATGCTCCTTAAAGGGGGGAAGGGTGTGTGTCACATCCATCAGATGGAGTGCCCATAATCTCCACCATAGGGCACTCCTCCTGACCCCTGTGTCTGAACTCATTATTTTGTGATTAGGTTCAGCTGTGTGTCATTAGTTTGTTAAGCCCTTCCTATATAAGCCCTGTGTTTTCACTCTTTCTTTGCAAAGTCTTGTTAATGGCACACTGCATTTCTAAGCACTCTCTCTTGTCTCCTGTGTTATGGTCCTGTCATAAGCCATCGGATTTCAACAAAAATATCTATTTATGTTCTGAAGATGAACAAAGGTCTTACGGTGTTGAACGACATGAGGTAAGTAATTAATGACAATTTTCATTTTTGGGTGAACAGACCCTTTAATTACACTGGCTGAACCTTGAGGCACACCAGTAACTAGCTCATAAATAACTAAGCTTATAAATGTAATAGAGCATGGAGAGACTCCTGAAGCTCAGAGAAAAAACTTTATTCATGAGGGCAGGCCCCTATACTAAATCTAGCAAAGTGTTCTTTATAATCATTCAGTATTTATCATCCAGGATCACAATAAACTCATTAAAGATCACTTAGAGGAAATATAAATGAAAAAACCACATCAGATGATATTTGAAACAGTAATGCAGATGCAGATGTTGTGGTCAGGACATTATTTGTGAGGAAATGGAATCTCAGAGAGTTTGATCATTGTTCTGTGGTGAAACAGGTAAATCACCTCCGTCATCTCAGATTCCTGTCAGACAAACACAAAGTGTCAAAGGAGAAAAACAACCCTGACATAAGAACATTAATGCTGCCAGTTCACCATGACGATTGATAATGCACACCTGAGCATCATTAGGGAAAACAATGAGCAAACTGAGTATTATGGGATATAAATAATCAGTTAGTATTATGGGATATAAATCAGTGAGTATTATGGGATATGAGTCAGCGAGTATTATGGGACATGAGACAGTAGCCCCTTTTACACATACAGTCTTTACTGGTAAACTACACGGTAAAATAGAGATCATGAAAAATACCTTTTTCAAAGAATACCAGTAAATCAGTTCCGTAATTTACCAGTAAGGGAAGTTGTAACATTACCAGTAAATTACTGGTGCTCTGTGTAAACGCATAATGAAAATTAACGGTATATTCACGTATGAAGTCAGAACACACTGGCGTAGGAAGTCTGCTTTGGGCCAATCATGAAGTTCTTATGGAGATGACGTGATTACTCCGCACTGTGTACAGTAAGGTTTTTAATATTTTTTTCTATATAAATATGCGCTAAATGATCATCTTTGACCATTGCGCCACATCTCGCAGCTTTTCAATGAGTCACGCTCGAGACCCTGCCTTCTTTTCCATTCATCAGCATTGTGACTTTGCAGTTGAATATTATTATGCATATCTTTTTAAGAGCAAAAACGTGTTCTGTTTGATCATCCCCTTATGCCTGTCACTCAGACATCAAAATATGTTGTCAAATTGAACAGATAGTGAAACTAAAGTGCATCTTCTCATGCGGGCAAATGAAGACAACGGCACAGTGTTTAAAGATGCCTGCCATCACAGAATTTACCAGTATTTTCGTGCTGATGTTTGAACGGTCTCTTACCCGTAAAAAGCCAGAACGCCACTGTTTGTGTGAACAGCATATTTGTGTATTTACCGGTAAAGTCATTCCGGCAATTTACCTGGATTGCTGTGTGAAAGGGACTAATGTTTATTGCACTGAATGTTTGTTTTGTGTTTATGTAGCCTATAACGGAAGAGTCTCTGGGTCTTTTACTGTTATTATGAAATTCTAAAACACAAGACCAGCAAGAGAGACTGTGGAAACCATAATACATGTTCAACAACACATGATATTAGCACCACTCAGCTAGTTATCTATATTTTTCAGTTACTTCAGATGCAACTTGATGGCTTTGGTTATGCCATTGTTGTAGTATGTCTTTGGAATTTTTTTTGGCCACAATCTCTTTCAAAAGCCAGCCTCGTCCTGTCAAAAAAGCAGAGAAAAAAAATGGATAGTCAATCTCTCGCATATGAGTCTGCCAAACTGCCTACTCCTATGGCAGTCCAAGCCCATTCTACTAGGAGTATGGCTGCCTCTAAAGCTCTAGTTTCAGGAGTTTCACTTCAAAATATTTGTGATGCTGCAGGCTGTGATGCTGCAGGCAGCACTACGAGTTACGTCAGTGCTGAAGAAATTGGGGTTTCGCCTAGAAGCCAATTGCCTTCAAGATCTACAAAATGAGCCAATGGCATGAAAATGCCATGGGTCTGCGGAATTTGAATAATGCAACTCCGCCCCACCTCATGGGTATATAAGGAGTTGCAGGGCAACCTCGCATTATGTTTCTGCTTTGGAGCCGAGTGTATCACTTGCCTTCTGAGCTTCTCTCTACAACGAGACGAGCGACTCTTAAGCGGTGTTAGTGTTACGGTGCATTCCAGTGAGTTCTGCATTCCTGCTGCTGATCTGTGCAGTGATCTGTCACAGAGAGAGAGTGTGTGTGTGTGTGTGTGTGTGTGTGTGTGTGTGTGTGTGTGTGTGTGTGTGTGTGTGTGTGTGTGTGTGTGTGTGTGTTCTCCCTGGGCGCTTCGGCACAGCTGAAGAGTTTTTTCTCTTCTAAGAGAGCTACACGGACACATCTTTTTCAAGATGTCTCGCCCATGTTTTTCTGGTTGCGATGGCGTCATTCTTCCATCTGATAGCCGCGAGTGCTGTCTTGCGTGTTGAGTTATATACGTGCTGCCGCAGCGCTCGTGGATGAGTCATGTTTTACAGGAACATGACCATCGTGATGTTGAGATCAAGACTCCGTGACCTCAGAAGGGGTAGAGTCCTCTGTCTTAGCCCAACTAGTTCCTCTTCATGAGGACCTACTTTGGCTGATGGAGGGTGATCTGAGGGTTATGGTGTGGGCCAACCCGGCGAATATTCCTCGGGCCACACCCCCCTCCACATCGCAAGCTGGTGGGCTTCCGATGTAGATGGCTGGTTCCTCCCATCAAGGACCCAGCATTTCATTCGGGGCTTCAGTGGATGGTATGATTTTGATCACTGCATCACAAGGCAGGCTTGAGTCCTCTGGTCGGCTGTGGTGGCTCTTTCGGGAGTGCTAGTGTAAAAAAAAAAAAATACAATAAAAAATGCCTGAGTCTATGCCAGGCCATGTCTACTTTGCATGCCATGGCCATCCTGCAGTATACCAGGCCAAGGTTTTAAACCATGCATGAGGGCGGTGCTGACCCAGGGGTTATGCAGGAAGTGCACACTGCCACTGACTTTGCTCTCCGAGTGACGGAGGTCACTGCGCAGCCCCTGGGTCAGGTGATGTCCACTTTGGTGGTCCAGGAGTGCCACCTTTGCCTGGGTTTGGCATGAGGAACTCTGAACGAACCTGTTGTCTCGACCCGATCTCCCAAACCAGCCTCTTCGGCGGTGCGGTCGAAGACTTTGCCCAGCAGTTCTTGGCCGCCCTGAAGCAGTCTGAGGCACACAGGTGTGCTGACCAGGCGACCCGCTGCTGCATTCACACCACCGCCAGCTCAGCCGCCTCAGCCTGCCACCGCCGAGGGTGTCCCCCTGTGGCTCCTGTCCCTCCCGCTCAGCCCAGAGGCAGTCTTCACTTGGGCTGCAGTGTGGAGGAGGTCACAGCTAGGTGGCACACCCAGTCTCTGCCCCTAAGCCTGCCACATGCCAGGCTAAGCAGCACTCCTGAGACGGACAACTTGGAGTTAGGTTAGGTGTCAGTTCTTCAGGGGATGGTAGCAGGACCACTCCTTCCCCCGGGCCGGGGGAGAATTTTTTATTTTCCGCTGGCGTGACGGCCGGTGGTATCTAATATTAGAACTGACCTTCCTACCTCTGAGCCCCAGAGGGCCCGGTTGACAGTGTGTGACGCAAAACCTCGCTGCTCTCATCCCCCTCTGTCACCAGCCCCCTAGCAGATGAGACCCCCATAGAACGCTAGTTCTTCCCTGGTCTCCTCTGTCAGGGCGCGGAATTTGACCCCGCCCACACCTCGGGATGCTCCTACACCTCCCCATGTCTGGGCCGGTCATTCCATTTCGCTGCCCCATCGTGGGTACACCGGTGGCTCGCACGACCGTTGCTTCAGTTCGGGGAGCCTAAATAGAGCTTCCAAACTGTTCAGCTGGTTCGCCCACAGGTTCGGCTATGCGATTTAGTTCGCACTATCTCCTCCCCGTTCAATGGGGAGTCCACTACATTGTGGCAGGTGGCAACACCCCTGTCATGCGTGTGGAGGTTGACACCCTACTAGCAAGGGGTGTGGTCGAGATCGTCCCTTCAGCCGAGATGGAGTTTGGCTTCCACAGCCCTGACTTCATGGTACCTAGTAGAAGTGATAACCATTCCTGGACCTGTGTATCTTGAGCTGAACCCTTCCTAGGCTTCCATTTTCAAGATGTGCACAGCATAATGCGTTTCGGATGCATTCATCCACCGGATTGGTCTGCAGTGCTGACCTGAAGGAAGCGTACTCTTATGTCTCCATTCTTCCCCGACCCAGACTGTCTCTTCGGTCTGCCTTCGGGGGGGTAGGCATACCAGTACACAATTCCTGCATTCGGGTAGCACTGTCACCTCGTGACTTCACTGAGGTCATTGAGGCTGCATCCTGAATTTTCGATGACTGGCTAACTAGCACACTCTCGAGACCGGGTTTTGCAAACACAGGGACCTTGTGCTACGGCACCTCACCCGTTTGGGTCTTCAGGTCATTTGAGGAAAGAGTAAATTCTTCCCTGAAGAGGATCTCTTTTCTCGACTCGGTCGCCATGCATGCGCAGAGCGAGCGCATGCAGTCAATGCTGACTTGCCTTTACCTTTGGGCAAGAATGCGGTTCCACTGAAGTTATATTAAGAGGCTCCTGGGGCATGTGGCATCTGTAGCTGCAGTAACACCGCTCGGGTTGCTTCATATGAGACCACTTCAGCACAGACTTTGCGATCGAATCCCGAGATGGGCATGGCAACAGGGCACGCTTCGGGTCCCAGTGGCTCAAGCTTGCCGCCATACCTTCACCCCGTGTGAACCTAATTTTTCTACAGGCTAAAGTTCCTTTAGAATTAGTTTCTGGCATACTAATACTGTCATGGGCTGGGATGCCATGCGCAATTGACATGCTGCCGTGGGCTCCTGCAAAGAAACCCAGCACCTACAGAGTGTTAATTGCCTCGAGTTGCTGGCCATACGTCTTGCCCTGCACCGCTTCTGAGCCCTGCTTTAGGTCAGACACATACTGGTCTGTTCCCACATCATGGTGACAGTGGTGTACACCAACCGATAAGGTGGTCTACACTCCCACCGGATGTTGCAACTCGGCCGCCATCTCATCTGAGATCGCTTCGTAACGTTCATCCCGGCAAAACTCATAGGCTGCACGAGTCAGTTTTCACGGGTTCAGCCACTTAACCGGGTGAATGGAGACTCCATCCCCAGACAGCCAGCTGATTTGGGAACAGTTCAGCGACGCACAGGTAATCCTGTTGCCTCCCTCTAGCTCTTCCCATTGCCTACTAGGCTCAGCAGGCAGCAGGGCCCACGCAAGCATGTGTTTTCCCCAGTGAGCCATCTTGCACAGATTTTGTGTTGATCACAGAGGGCAAGGAGCAGCTCCTTTGGTCGCCCTGTATTGGCCCGGCCGGACCTGGTTCTATGAACTCATACTCCTTGCGACGGCTCCTCCCTGGTCGATCCCTCTGAGGTAGGACCTCCTTACTCAGAGACGGGGCACCCTTGGCACCCACGTCCCTGTCTGTGGTATCCTATTTATGTGGGCCCTGATGGGATACGGCAGGTTTTGTACCCTAGGTTTTGTTGGCTACCTTCACTTCTGCCAGGGCCTTGTCTATGACAGGCCTATGTGCTGAAGTGGAACCTATTCTTAACCTGGCACTCTTCCATGGAAGACCCCAGGAAATGCCTGTTTGGGTCTGTGCTCTCCTTCCTCCATGTAGGGTGGAGCGATGGTTGTCTCCTCTACCCTGAAGGTTCAGGTGGCTGCTATATTGGCTCACCACAACCTAGTGGACTCTAAAATGGTAGGACAGCACGACCTGATCCGCAGGTCTTATGCCCTCTTGTGGCCTCACAGTGGTGTTATCTACCCTGCTGAGTGTCCCCTTTGAGCCTTGCAGTCCTTTTGAGTAGTAAGTTCCTTTCAATGAAAAGTGACGCTCTTGATTGCCTAGCTCCTATCAAGGGGGTATGAGACATGCAGGCTTTTTCAGTGACGGCCCAAGTTTCCCACCTTTTCAGGTGCTGAAACTGCAAGCACTGTCTTTGAGGAGGCAGACCCAGCCTTGGCACTGCGCTGTCCAGTACGTGCCCTTGCTCTTACATAGACCAATCGCAGTGTTCAGGACATCTGACCAGTTCTTGTCTGTTACAGAGAGAAGCAGAAAGGGAAGGCTCTCTCTCCAAGCAGAGGTTGTCACGGCATTGAGCTTATGGTTCAGGGCATGCCATGCCCCCTAGGAGTCTCGGCACACTCCACTGAGTGTTGTCTCCTCTTGGGCTTAGCGCCATGCCTTGCTAACAGACTTAGAGCTGCAGGCTGGGCGACATCCAACACATTCGCTAGATTCCATAATCCCAGAGTATAGCCAGTTCCTCTCGTGTTCTCGCCCCAAGTGGCCAGTAACTGGACAGGCTCAGGTGTCATCGCTGCTGCGCCATTCCACTCCACAGACTGGATGCGTGCGCATATTTACTCAGGTGAGTTTCTCAGTAAGCCCTGAGTTCCTCCAGCGCTGTTGATGCCGACACCAGAGTGCATGCTTACTTGGTCAGCCCTCGTGTTAGGCTAGGTGCCTCCATGTGCATGGTTTCCCCTCTGGGCAACCCCCACATGTGTATTCCATGGTCTCCAAGGTCTCTTCGAGCATGTGTCTTCCCTTGGCAAGACACCTTGCCACCATTGGGTTGAAATATTCCACCTGCGGCTGGGTACCCCAGAGTGTTCCATATGTTAGCTCCCATGAGGGCCATATGTGGGTTCTTAAGTCCTCCCTGCGGGTAAGCATTGTTTTGCATTTCTCCATCGCAGGACATGCTTCCCAGCGTACCTTAGTAAGCTGAGCCCAGCCCCTCGCTTGTGACAGGTTTTACGGCAGGAGCTCAGATCAGCACAGGATGCTGGAAGACAGTCATGTGGTGGAGATTGAATTGGGACCCCATTTCATCAGTACTGACTGAAAGGGAACGTTTTGGTTACGCATGTAACCTCGTTCCCTGAAGGAAGGAACGGAGACGTTACGTCCCCCTGCCACAACCGCTGTACCGCTGGTATGGCGGGGGCGCTCAGCCTCGGCTCCTCAGCAGGTAACATAATGCAAGGTTGCAATGCAACTCCTTATATACCCACGAGGTGGGGCGGAGTTGCATTATGCAATTCTGCAGACCCATGGCATTTTCATGCCATTGGCTTGTTTTGTAGATATCGGGCGAGTGGCTTCTAGGCAAAACCTCCATTTTGTCAGTATTGACGTAACGCCTCTGTTCCCTTCCTTAAGAGAACAAGGGTTAGTTATATATGTTACCGATCACGTTACAGTCCTGTTATAGACATTTTTCCCCATTGTGTCTTATGCGATGCAATACTGCTCCCATTATCTCAGGAGCTGAGATTACGTTAGTAACCCTATTACATTCTTGGACCACCAGCCTGTCATGTGATTATCCCTTTCTGCGGAAATGCAAGGCCTTTGCCTGCACATAATATAACAAACTGTGCAGTGTATTTCACAGTAAAAAAATTATTTTAATTCGACCACATTAGTAATTTTTGCTACTCATGGTAACGGTTTTGCTTTTCTTTGATTAATCCGGGGTAAAAGTAAAAAAGATGACTGTGAAAAATAGTAATTAATAATAATAAAAATAATAATAATAATAATAAATGAATAATTAACTTAGTTATATGCATTTATGGTGAGATTACTACATTTTCATGTCAGTCTGCTCATTTTGACCACGAACCATGGTGCGTAGTATTGCTACAGTGTAAAAGCGAAAACAAATAAAAAAATAAATTAAAAAACACACCTATATGCACTGTAAACAGAGTATGTGCGAACCTGCCGCAATTCCAGCGCTGCCATACCTGCACGTGTGTGACAGAGCTGAGTGATGTCCAGATGTTGAGTCTGGTGACTGATGGGATTGTTCAGCACACAGCTGTAGGTGTTGTTATCCTGATATTCCACCTCCAGAGGTAGAGAGAGACTGATGCTGAGATCAGACGCACTGATGCTGGATAATAAACTGTTTCCTTTGTACCAGGAGAGAGTCACATGACTCACATTCACTGCTGAACACAGCAATGAACAATTTGATGAAGAACATTAGAAGTGAAGAGTTACTGCTGATGACAGGAGCAGGAAGCAGACGAGCTGGAAAACATCAGAGAATAAACAGAAAAGTCACACCAAATATAAATCAACAATCTTATTTTTGGTTCCAAGCTGTGCATTGAGTCAGTGTTTTATATGATCTATCATCTCAAACTAT
Source organism: Paracanthobrama guichenoti (assembly GCA_018749465.1). Classification (NCBI taxonomy): domain Eukaryota; kingdom Metazoa; phylum Chordata; class Actinopteri; order Cypriniformes; family Gobionidae; genus Paracanthobrama; species Paracanthobrama guichenoti. Next base: position 4,674,439 of record CM031964.1, read on the forward strand.
AAAATGATTCGACAAATAATAAGTATGTAAATAGTTGGTAAAACCAAGAATATTTTAACAACATTGCAATTTATCTCTACTTACCATAGATAGAAAGTCTGAAAGCTTTTAATGACCATTTTTCTCCCATTATCATTAGCAGAAAAGTTCCATCATCTTCAGTTGTGGTGTTTGTGATGGTCAGAGATCCAGTTTGATTGTCAGCTTCAGTCTGCTCTCTGAATCTCCCATCAGGAACACCATCATATACAGTGAAGCTGTCGGTCCGCTTATTGATTTCAGCGATTAAAGTGATTTCACTTACAAACCACCACTGAATCACATCATCATCCTTCATTTCAGCACTACCAGAGTTTAGAGGACTGAATCTCCCTCTAACACTGATATTTCCATCTGTGTCACCAAACATAAGAGTTTGAAGTAGAGAGAGACTTTTAAATAACTTTATGATTGTTTATAAAAGTAAAATAATTTGACAATTAAATTTCAAATTAATAATAATATAAAAACAAAACAGACAGAAAAGAACAAAAGTGTTTGGATTAATATTGTATCTGGTGATTAAAACATTTTTAACTCACTCATGGACAGCGCAGAATGAAATTTTCTCCCACCATTGATCTGTTTTTGATAAATCTCAGCATGTTCAGCTCTGGTGTTTGTGATGGTCAGAGATCCAGTTTGATTGTCCAGCTTCAGTCTGTCTCTGAATCTCCCATCAGGAACATCATCATATACAGTGAAGCTGTCGGGTCCGTTTATTGATTTCAGCGACATTTACAGTGGGTCCAAACCTCCACTGAATCACATCATCATCCTTCACTTCAGTAAGAGGAGAGTCTAGAGTGACTGAATCTCCCTCCGTCACTGACACAATATGCTGTCCTGTAACACCTGCAGGAACAGAGTGTTTCACAGATTAAAGCTTTCAAAATAACTTGATGCTGGTGTTATGAAGCTACATTAAAATACTTTATTCATTTAAATGTGAAGCTTAATAATATTTTTCATTATATTAAAGAGGACCTCAATGTGGTATCTTGCAGCAAAATCACAGTTCAAGTTATTTCTATGAGAAAAAGCAGTAAATGTTAATCTCTTTCCCATTAATTTCAACCAGTAATTTAATCACATGATACCAGAACAGACACACCTAAAGACATAAAAACTCATTTAAAACTCACTCAGCCAGACAAATAACAATACACGTAACAGAGCAAAACTAATCTGGAGAAACATTCTCTTCATCGAAGTTCACTGAAGAGCCCCACGATAGTGACTCTTAAAATGTCTGAGAGATTGATCTGAAACACTGAACTGTGATATTTATCTGGTTGTGTGTGACTCTCCCCTGACCTCCATGACAGTTTACTCTCAGACGCCCATCCTCTTTACATCATGAAAATCAATAGGTGTTTTGATGATCTTACATTTTCAAACTCCAAACCACGGAACGGGGCAAAGTTCAGAAATGTATCAGCAAACAGGTTTCTGTATAAAAACACACACAGTGAACAAGTTTAAGTCAAAAACCAGTGTAAATCAAGCAGATGGGCCAAACAGGCTTGATTAATGCGCCTCCGCTCCACACTAATAGTGTTTTCAAGCGCTTCCACAAGTCTGAAAATGCTTAAATAATCTTGTGTATATGTAAAAACGTAAATAATAATAATGAAAAAGATCACTGAGACTGTGGTAACCAGGTCACACTCAAAATCATCATTCCATGTAATTCTGTAGGATCAAGTTGTGTTTTAATAAGTGGTTTAATAATGTGCCAACTTAAAAAAGTTTTGCACATATCCTAATGACAAAGATGTGTTAATGATATTAAGAAGAGGATCTATATGACCTCTGGTAGCATCTCTTTTAATAACCTAGTCTGGTATTAAGTGCAGCATACATGTTGTTGATTTTGAGGATTTAATGAGTTTAGCCAATTCTTCCTCTCCTATAGCAGTGAATGAATGTAATTTTTCCTCAGTGACAACAATGCTCTCTGGACGTGATACTGTAGTAGATGGTTGCATGGTTATAATTTTTTTCCTAATATTATCGATCTTACAAGTAAAGTAGTTCATGGAGTCATTCCCGCTAAAGGTTTACAACCATCAGAAGTTGAAGCTTTATTTTTGGTTAACTTGGCCACTGTATCGAATAAATACCTAGGGGGTTGTGTTTGTTTTCTTCTAAGAGAGTCGAGAAATAAGCAGATCGAGCCGCTTTTTACGGCCTTTTGTATGCAATCATGCTCTCTTTCCACGAATTGTAAGAAACCTCCAGTTTTGTTTTCTTCCAGCTGCGCCCATTTTTCTGGCTGCTGTTTTAACCTCTGGACCCCTGAGGCTAATTTGTGGCACTGAAGAAGTTTGACATGCTCTGGACGTGTTTTTTTTCAGTTGCTTTAAAGAATATTAATGGCTAAAGTCTAATTACACTGTATTCAGCACAAACAGGGCTACAGTAATATGTGCGCAACATATACATAAAAGTTAGTAGTTTTGAGAAAATAATGTTTATGTGTAGTTTTTAAAAAACGTAAATGTTAAATTGCTGAAAAAGGCCATCTAATACACTTTAAACATTTGTTCATAAGAACTGGATGTTGTTGCCTAGAGTTTTCTCTTCAAAACAATGTGAACTTCATTTTTGATCACCATTCATACAAAACAATATAGTCATTTAACTTCTTGTAAAACACTTATTGTCGTGAATGGCTGTATGCGGAAAGGTATGTGGATCATCATGAATAATGCAGATCTGCCACAACTGAGATGCAACGCGACTCTAGAATATCAATGAGGAATATCTCTTCTGCTCACTAAGGGATGGATTTACTTCTTGATTCACAATGGTAAAAAACAGTAATACTGTGAAACATTTTTTTAATTTAAAATAAATGTTTTTTCTATGTGAACATATAGTAAAGTGTAATTTATTCCAGTGATCAAAAGCTGAAATTTGTCAGAAAGTCTTCAGTGTCATATGATCACTTCACTACGTCACTTTCCTGATGTGATGATTTATTATATTTATGCTCAAACATTTCTTATTACTATGAATGTTGAAAAACAGTTGTGTAATTTTTTCAGGATTATTTGATAAATCAAAGATTTAACCCAGAGGATGCCCTTACCGTGTTTTTTTTAGATCAATATAAGGTATTTTTGTGAGTAAAAAAATATTAAATTGAATAGATTTCATTTCAGATAAATCCTGTTGTTTTGCACTTTCTATTTATCAAAAGAATCCTGAAATAAATTGTACACAAATATTTCTGGAGCAATAGTGTAATCAGCATATAGCAGTGATTTCTGAAGGATCATGTGAAACTGAAGGCAGGAATAAATTGCATTTTAAAAATATTTCCAAATTGAAATAATTTTTTATTTACAAATTATAAAAATACCCCACAATATTAATGTTTTTGCTGTATTTTTGGATCAAACAAATGCAACCTTGTTAAGCATAAGAATTTTTGACACATTAGTGTATACTTGGGTTTACACATAGAAAACAACACACTTCTTGGTACACATTTTTTTTTTCATGGCAAACAGGGACAGTGTAAGATGAACTAAAACTAATTAGTCTTCTATTTGGAGTGTGCTTGTTTAGCGTGTCTGCATTTAAAATAACGAACTTGAGCACTCAAAAGACACAACATAGGCTATGAGCGAGGAGCATGGTTACATCAGCGTGCCAGTCAATTAACGGGACAGTCATGTACGGGACATTTAGGCCCAATAAACGGGACATCTCTGCTAATATCGGGACAGTTGGCAACCCCTACTTTTTATATCATGCGTTCAATATTACGCCAGAGCATAAAAATATCCTAATTTCTGGCATACGTATCTTTTTTTATTTAGTGATTGAGGTTTGTTTGCCCATTTCATATACTTTCAACATATTTCTGTTGGGATTTTCACACATTTTAGTCTGCTTGAATTGTTCAACTAGTAGCCTAAAATGTGACGTTTATGCATCAATAACACTCAATATAAGTGGGAAGAAAATGGCTTACCTTAAAATTCATGCCTTGTTCTGAGGTAAATCCAAAGGCAAACTTCGCAGCGTGTCTTCGAGCTCTGCGAAATCAGAAGCCTGAAGAAGCTAATGCTTTGTTTTGAGGTGATGGGGGGCATTTACTGGTTCGCTCCTTCCTGCGTGGACACCTTGTATAAGCTTTATGACATGGGTGTGATCACATTACAGATAATGAGGCTCCGCTTGGAGAAACTGGAGTCTCGCTGTTTTCATATGGATTGGCGATAAAGAGAATATCTGTTTTTATATAAATGACTTCATTTAAAAGTAGACATTGCAAGCTTGTGAGTAAAGAGAGATTCAGTCATGTCTGTGTGGCGAGCTTTCTCTGGGTTCAGAGTATAGTTTCACCATTTATTTCAAAATGGACATCACAGGGAGATGATCACATGGCTGGCGGCCATCACTGCGTTATAGATCATTCATTATGATCATAATAAAGGTTTCCACTTACACATATTTGAGAATCAGAATATCAGGTAGTTGATGACATAGCTAACAAGTTTGTGAATACATTTTGAATATATTATAAGGAAAAACTAAATTAAAGCAAAAACATCTGCCATATATGCGGTGTTGTTAGTTATGTGTGTCACGTGACAAGCATGACATGTCACCATGGAAATAAAAGGTGATGCGTTCTAAAATAACGGTCACCTTAAACTCACGATGGAGGCTCAGCTAGAACATTTCAAACTTACATGTGAAAGGGTTGCAGTTTAAATTTAAAATTTGAAATAAACAATATTATACATCTTTGAATTAATTAAATTTTTGTCAGTAAAGCAGGTGTAAACATTTTGAACTTACCAATGACAGTGATATAGAAAATTATCCCTCTTTTGTAGTTGATCTGCAGTTCATATTGTCAGCATGTTCAGTTGTGATGTTTGTGATGGTCAGAGATCCAGTT